>SOPF01028260.1:0-104369 GCA_012979155.1 Hypericum perforatum | reverse complement strand
CTATTAGAAAACAATAGAGCTAGTTTGGTGTTAATTCGTTTACGATAACCATCTATAAAGTCGACTACCAAAAAATAATTAATGAGGTGAATATTAGGTTCACTGCGGAGGTGTCATGCAAGCTAGGGATGGTAGATGAGAAAATTCTAATTTGTTGGTGAAAACTGTTGCGTCTTAATCAAAGACTTTGGGCATGAAAGTTTGGTATGAAAACTTTCTCACCAATTGAAGTCATATCCTGTTTAATTCTAAATTATTCAATTTAGTAGATGAATTGTGTATTATTCCGTAAATATATGTTAAGAATAATTTAATTTATTTAATTATACTATTCATACCCGTAAATAATATGAACTTTGTTACATGACTGGCATTTACGACCTCACAAGAAGGTTCAATACAATTTAAGATGTATTACAAATTAATAACATTTTACAAACAAATGTGCATTTTTTTAAGAAAAATCAGGAGAGAACTTCAAGATCAAAGTTAGGAGTAGTTTCATGATAAATAATATTCTAAAATGTTAATTAAGATATGTGTGAGATCATTCACACAAAAAAAAAGATATGTGTGAGAGAGAATAAAATATACTATAAAACATTATATTGTTCTATTAAGATATTTGATTAAATTACAAGAAAGTAATTTCGAAAAAATGTGATAAATTGCATAATTGAATAAAGGGGCAGTTAGAACATGGACGAGCATAGCGCCGCAAGAAAAATCGTGCAATTGGCTGCTCGATTTCTTGTCGTGCTTTTCTAACATCAAGAAACATAGCAAGAACATCTACAAACACTCCACTTTATCGCATGAATGGTAAAATTAATATCACTGCTGCGTGTTTTAATTGGACAAGCAACGCTAACATAGCCATGACTGGTTGAATTATAGTGAACAAGGAAAGAAAGAAGGAAAAAATTGGGGAATGGGTCAGAAAAGAAAGAAATTAAATGAGCAACAACTACATGGACAAGAAGAAGGGGGAGAAAAGACACCGTTAGAGAAACTATTCCTAAATTAAGTTTGACAAATACTTGATAAAAAATAAAATTCAACGATTCTCAATTTTTTTATAAAATATAGGTGAGTTATTTGAATCGGAAAATAACTGCAACCATAAACAACCGAGAGGTAACATGTTTCCCCCTAGTTCAAGTTGACCTGGGATTCAATAATAAATACATCTCATCGGAAATTGGTCATATAAAATATTGGTTGACAATTTCTCTCAGTGTTATGGCAGTATGTTGTGTCATAATATCATGAGATATTGACTTCCATATGGTTCTTCCACTCCTTGTTTTCCACAAATATGGATAATATTTTTTTTATATTCACACACACACAAATATGTATCTGTTAAATCTTAGGATAAAGGTTTTTGAATCTCTGGTTCAGTAAACCTTAATTCATTTTCTACATGGACAGGGTGTTTTACTTGTTCATGTTCTTCCTCTCTGTTTTTTCATAGGGTAAATTGATTTTATGAATTAAAGAATATGCATGTCCAAACCATATAAATGGATCTTTTAAGAGAGATCGCGAGAAACCTATGGTATATAAACAGAATATAACATAGAAGAATATTAATAAATAAAGTACAAAAGAATTGGACATTACTATACATGTCGCAAAAATAAAATTCATGCCTACTGTCCCGCCCCCAACCCCCTTGATGATGAATTCCCCTCTATCAGCCAAAAGGACCGAGATCGCAAACACTGTAAAATTTTGTTACGGTAAAATTTAAGAGGACAAAAAATGTTGTTCATCTCTGGTGTAAATATTTTGGGTTGAATAAAGTTATACTTGTAAAAAAATCATTATATATATGACTTATGTAAGAGATTCATACGTAGTTCGTAGATGATGAGGTTTGTCTTAAATTTTATCCTATGGACGAGATGGTTCGGCAATTTAATTCGATGTCGAAACGGTTCCTAACTATCCACTCTCATAAAAACTTAATTTCTTTTCAGCTGGAATGGGTTATACCTTGCTTTTTGAAATGGCATTATACGAAAAACAGTAAGCTATAATCGTGTCCATGTGTTGATGTTTGATGCGACTGTCGATTTATTAAAATATGGGTTTTGCTATCTTAGTCAACATTAACAAGAACTTTTTCTTTAACCGAATAGTTTATTTTTTAAAATTCGAATTCAATATTTTTTTATTGGTTGAAATATTGGTTCAACCACGACGATTTAATAGTAATCGCTTATCTATCTACTATAAATAGGTGAATTGATGATCCATAATAGTTGAAGTACAACGACTTTCGTGTAGGCTTAGATCTCTCAGCACTCGGAGAAATTGACTGATAGATTAATTACCTAAGACGGAGAAAAAAGAAAGGATACAAAAACAAACAGAAAAGAGTTTAACATTAAAATGCGACAGTTGAAGCCAAACCTCATCTTTACGACTTCTTACGTAGGACCGAGAGAAAAGAAAATTTATTTTGGCGTTGCCATTTCCATTAAAATGTCATACGTTGCCCTCTCTTTCTGACATTCTTTTTAAAAAAAATCGATATATTATTTCCGAACTAATTCAAATTTAAATTAGAAAAAACTTAAAAATTGAACATAAAAATATTTTATCAAATTTTAACATCGATCATACGAAAATCAGACGGTTATCGATCAGAAGAAAAACCCGTATACAAATATAGGTTGTTTCTAACTGTAGCAGCAAAATGCGTTAAGCAAAATTCATTCATATATCGCAGCAGGGTGATCATGAGAAATGGACGCTCTTCCGTCACGATGAACATACATAAACTTGTTATATTTAGCACTTATAGTTTATTTGTTTATTATGGATCCTACATAGTTTACTTTCTTTCTTATTTTATCGATCCTACATGATTTACTCTCTGCGAAAAGAAGAACTACCATGGATGCTTCGATTTTAATTTTTTGGAGACCTATATTGAACGACAGGTTATCCAAAACCGGAGCTGTCAAATATTTATTTTTAGTTTTCAAATATAATATAATATAATATATATATTATCAGACCTTTCGTTTTCCAATTTCTCCAGCGCTCTAAAGCCTTCCATAAGAGTAATGGAGTAATTAACTAATTATGTGCAAGCAAAAAGTTGGCCCATCCATGATATTGGGCCTCTGGAGTAATTTCATATATGGACTATAAGAATTTCAAAATGTGATGCGATAATCAATTAATCATAACAACACATTCTAGAAAAACCGTACAACTTCTACGCTGATTTAATATACCATTCGCTCTATTGTCTTCCTGAAGTAAATGCAAAAAAGACGGACAAAGTCGACATCTACTTTCCATCAATTAGTCCCTCAAATGGCAAAGCAAGTACACACGTAAGTTTTGTCCATTGCATTCGACATTTTTTAGGTTAACATGAAGTGGTCCTATATGCATGAACATCAGATCGAAACAGAAAAGAAGTAGACATCTATTCTTGCAGAGGACGAAAAAGAAGCAGACAAGACATTCTCATAGACACAAAAACGCAGACGGGTCACAACACACATGGAGAAGATCCATACCTCAACTTGCATCCACCGGTCAGGCTATCGCGAACAAGCAGTTCACCTGTCAGATCCCGGTTAGGCTACAGAAGTGAAGATCTACTAGAACAAAAAAAAGAAAACAGGATGAAACAGAGTCTACTGGAACCAATTCGCGCGACTTCAATTTCATTAACGAGACTAAATGTTGGGGGAAGAAGATGAACTGTGAGCATGGTGAGTACTAGACAGCCATTTCTCTACCAACTTCTTCCCATTAGTATCGTAATTCGTGGAGATGATAACTTCAAATCCATCATTTTCAAACTAAATGCCCAGCTTGGCCACATAGCTGTAACAATTAGCGACATATTGTAAACATTAATTACAGGATGCCATATCACGGATCTTTCTACAGACAGGATATGCAGTTTTGTCACAAGAAAAACAGGTCAACCACACTGCAAGATACAATGGCTACCACCCTGGATTTGTATCTCCCAAGGACTTTTTCGTCATCATCTCAATTCTCGTTCGAGGAACCTCCTCCGATCAAAGAGCCCCTTCGATGGCCACCAACAATAACATCCTTAGCTGGTATGTAGGCCCCAACAATTTAGTATTTCTGTCAGAAAAACATGAGGCGTATCACATGGAAAGTCATGAAATCAAGGGGAAACTGCAAACTAGCAGCAAGTTAACATAAGGAAAAGGCATACTCAACATGAGAAACAATAACAAAAGGGGAAAATAAAATCCATATAACACAAGAACAAAAATGAAATCACCTCATTGTTAATGCTGATCTGCCACTTGAGCTGCAACACTTTTGACCTTTCTCGTTGCCAATGATGCCCAATAATAACTAGACCCATGACTGCCGTAGCAACAAAAAGAGACCAGAACGTATTTGTTTCTTTCGCCTGGGCATACAAGGAAGCAGCCGTTCTCTTCCACCAAGCATCACAAGGAAGTTTGGATCTGTCATACTCGTCATCATTTTTGCTAATAGGGGAAGGGGAGAGATCCATCTGGAAATCCCTTTCAGGAAGTTCATTTAGATCCGGGAGAACTAGATTCTCAACTAAAGGGGTCTGCTCACCAATATCCGCTTCAGCATGGAATGAACCATATGCAACTGCACCATATAAACTCTTTTCTCTGTCTTTCGTGTGCATCACTGGCAGCTTTCTCCCTTCTTCAAATTCTACACCAGGAATCTCTCCATCGATATCCGAGCCCTTTAACATCCAATTATCAGCATCCTTTCCACCAGATCTATCCCCTTCTTCTGCAACAAGTTCGGTAGCAATGTCCTTTGCAGCTTCATCCAAAATCTCACTATGATCAGGCACTAAAGGCAGGTTCTCATGCTGGCTAGGGGGAAATACGAAGTGGCCAGAATAAAACAAGGCATCAGAAGTCTCAGCGTCAACCCCAGAGTGGATGGGAACCTTGTCTTCGACCTTCTGTTGAGCATCATCTGGACCTGGAGCAGCAGCATAGGTGGAAGCTGTAAGCTGTACTATTTCCCACTCATTCCCTCTCGGCATATTCTCCCCTTCGTTATCGGCCATTTCCCAAACCTAATAGTCGTCCTTCAATTCAACATGCTTAATTAGAGAACTTATAAACAAATAGACAATTTAAAACAACAGCAAATGGATGTCACAGAGGCAGATCTGCTCGAACATTAGGATAAACCAAAAAACAGACAAGTTAGACCACAGAAGCACCATCAACTGATGATCGGCCAGCTTCGAACATCTCCAACTTGTTTCGATTCCAACGAAACGACTCTTCTTATCTATATACAAAGAACCTGCAATCAATCTAACTAAAAAACCGAGATTCCGTGCCGATCCATTTCGATCTCTCACCTCGTGCTATACGTGTTTCAAACCTCGCCACTCAGTCACACAGTTCAACTTTTTTCCTTTCTTTTCACGTTTCCTCTAACCATGAAAAGTAATATAATCATCTAAACACGAAAGAAACGGTAATTAAATTCCTACAATTCTCCAGACTTTGCGATAAGCTTAAACCGATTAAATAAAAAAAAAAATCAAATCGCAAGTCCTGTCCTCGACGATGGAATTAACTTCGAAAAATCATCCACGAACAAGAGAAGCAAGATCCGGTAAGGGTAGAAAAAACGGTTACACATAAAAGAGGAAAAAGTGATGAAGTAGAGAAGCGGTTATCGAAGCTTACAGAGGCTGGGAAATCGGTACGAGATCTACGGCGATAATCTTGCGGAGATGAAGAAGAAGAGATATAGGTAGAGAGAGAGAGAGAGAGAAACGACGACGTCGTTTCAATGATTTATGAGATTCCAAAACCGCTTCGGGATGTGCACGAGGAGAGAGAGAGAGAGAGAGAGAGAGAGAGAGAGAAGTTTCTTTCTTGTACGCTGGGGAGAAAGAAAGAGGTGTGTGTACACACTCACCCGCGGAGCCGGTTGACCAAAACGAGAGTTGCTTCTATGGATAATGTTTATTTGCCCATAGATCGATCGATTAGTTCGACTTGTAGCCTAAAAATATTATGGGCTGCATTCCTTCATTCAGGTGTAAACTGTGTTAAGATTGGATGGTTATAACATAATAGTTTAGTTACTATAAAATAATTTGTCAAATATAAAATTTTTTCACAATAAAAAGATTTTGATAACATAATTCGTCCATTTATAATGAAATAGTTTCAAGAATCCTTATTCAGAATAAAAAAAATTGGACAAAATGGTTCGTACGATTATGATAAAATTATTCTTTTAGTTACGATAAAATAGTTTGACGAATAAAATAACTTAGTTAAAATCCGGAGATAAGAGCCTTGTTAATTTAGTTTTTTTTTTTCGGTTATTACGGAAATGTGGAAGGTGGGATTGGGTGGGATACTACCGGGTCATTTGGATTGTTTATGAGCCAGGGTCATCTTTTCGGCTGCTTGCTAGCTGATGGGTCCCAAGTACATTTCGCGGTTTCTGAGTTCAGCAGTGGCCCAACTGGCCTTCCAGCTACAACAACTGGACACGCTGTTTTGTACTACATTGGCCGGTCCGGGTCGAGCCTTCAATTTTGAGCCGACCCGTGAAATTTTTCCATAATTCGAATTATCTGATATATTTTTGTATTTCAGAGACAAATTTATGTGTGATTAATAAGAGTCTCTTCAATTGGTGAATTCTGGTAAATAAATAAAGCAACGTTTCACTAATTATAGAGAGGGGAAGAAGGAGCTGCGAACAGAATTAGCTACTGTGGGATCAGATGGGATTAGAAATCGAGGATCTGGATTATTAGTATTAAGGAAATTGAGAATTTTTATTGAGCATTTCTGGTCTTCTTTTTGGAAACAACAACGGAGTGGCATGGCTTTTGTTAGTGAATTTTGATCGGAAGAGATTTGATTTGGGTAGCTAGGACATGTGTACGTGCTTTGTACAATATTTTGGATATTCGGATTGTCTGACTTATTAATTTTAATATTAAGTCTGAATTCGAATTCAAAATATAAATTTTGGATAATCTGAATATGAATTCGAACACAGAGTAATTTGAATTCGAATTAAAAAAATTAGATATCAGATTCGAACATCGAATTCAGATATTGTTGCTCATCTCAAGCGACGGATGAATGTTTTCTTGTAAATTTTGGTAAGTACCAATTTTAACACAGGTGAATGGATGATTAAAGATATTGAGAAATGATTTCGAGTAGTTAGTATAATTTCACGTCTTACAATTAGTTGATCCAGGGAATTTTATATGTGAGATGATTAAGATAAAAAATTATTTGATAATATTATTCATTGTCTTGCGATTAGTTGGGTTAATGGTCCTTGGTTACCGCTGGTTTACGAAAAAGATCAATTATTCGATGATATCACTCGGGCTAATGGGCGTAGGTTACCACAGGGTTACAAAAAGATTAGTTGTTTGATGATACGTAAAGAATATAATTAATTTCTTTGGAACATGATCAGCAACCGACCTTAGCTCAGTTGGTAGAGCGGAGGACTGTAGTAATTAACAGCTGTAATCCTTAGGTCGCTGGTTCGAATCCGGCAGGTCGGATATTTTTTTATTTTATTTTAAAAGTACGGCACCTCTTTTTTTTTTTTGTAAGTTAGGAGGGTCAAGCCCTATTATATTAAGATAAAAACAGGCCCAGTACACACCTACTCGGCATAAGACTCCCTCTCGGCCTCTTGTGAGGTTGCGATCGCTGGCCTCGTCAAACCCCTACCACAGAAAACCCGGTAGGGAAAAAGCTGTGGAAGGGGAAGAGTACCTCGGGAGGTAAATTCCTCCCTTAACGTTTGGTGTGTCGCTTGGTATGGTCTTACACTGTCAAAATTTTGGTTAACAACCATTCTAGGGAATGCTACATCACTTATGTCTCTAGCTAGTAAACAGGTTAGGCCCCGCGGGGGGACTTCCAGAATGTGACTACCTAGCGATAGAGAGAAAGCAAAATTGGCTAACCAGTCTGCGCAACTATTTGCTTCTCGATAGGCATGTTTAGTAACAACCTCCCAATCTTTGTTGAGGATGGTGTTTTTTTTATTGGGCAAATTATTCCCTAGTCCATGATCTTAATCGAATTTTTCTATCGGGTCTTTCTTTTTTCATAAATGATTTAGCCGTTCTTGTATTTTGAAAAAAATATTCACCTCGGGTACCTGGTTGACTTTTGGCACCCATTTTTCATTTTTTGTTATGTGAAATGATTATTTTGCCCTTCACAAAAGACAAAAATAAAATAAAATTTGTCGTTTTGTGAAGGATAAAATAGTCATTTCACATGATAAAAAATGAAAAAATAGTTGCTAAAGTCAACCACGGACCCGAGGCCAATATTTTTTAAAATACAAAGACGTCTAAATAATTTTTCAAAAAATAAGGACCCCAAAAGAAATTGTAATTAAGACTAACTACTAGAGGGTAATTTGTCCTTTTTTGTTTTAACTCAAAAATAAAGTTGATATCATTATTTTGTTTTTTTTTCTTACTATGTTTTGTTTATCCAAAGTATGTTGACTAAGAATATTTCACGTCGGCACCTCTCATACACATCATTGTCCATGAGGTGGTTTACGGGCACGAACATTAACATGTCAACCGTTAAGACCTTTATGGTACAATATTAGGTTTTTGTAAAAGTTACTATTTCAAGTAATTTGGTCTATAAAAATCAATGTACATTCATAGATTTTTTTAAAAAAATACTTATATTTAGAGTCGAGTAAAAAGGTTTTAATTAGTACCCCATCCGGGTAAAAAATAATTTTAAAACACTAGTTTTGTAAAAAAAAAAATCCAGCAGGAAGACTCAAACGGGTGGAGGTATTATTATTATGTGCCACTTGGGAAAAGTTTTCTCGTTCTAGTTCACTTCTCCAACTAGGCAAGGCAATGGTTGTTTTTTCTCCACCCCAAATAAAATAAAATAAAATAGTCCCAATTTTGCATGGGATCAAACTTTGACAGAAACTTCAAACTTCATTTACATGTTCAATTATGGAGGATGGGATTGAGTCTATGGGTCTGCTGGCCCTGCCATCTCCTCGTCCTCAGACTCGGATTCGTCGTCACTCGGCTCTTCGTCTTCACTGGACTCGTCTTCAGGGACAGCACCAATGTCTTCTGGCTTCGCATACTTCTGGCAGTACTCTGATACATGTATCGAAAAGATCGAGACAAAGCGCATCAGTAGGAGCTTGGATTTCAAACATTAAGAATAATGAGCTAGATCAACTGTTGCTTTTGAGGTCAATCTATCATATTACAATTACTGGCCAAAATATCTAAGCAGAAAAAAATGTGAAACAAAGAGTAATTCGGTTTCCTGTGTTACTTCATAAAGACCAGCTTACTCGGAGCTGTCTGAGAGATTACCGTCTGAGATTGTATTAGAAATTACTATGAAGAAGGCAGGCACTCAGAATTATACTACTTGTATTCTGTACAGAATAAGACTTAAGATGAAAGATCTCTACCTTTAATTTTTTCTTCGTATGCAGTTCGATCACGCGACAACAGAGCTGCCGCTTCCCCGTTCAATGGGTCTGATGCATTAGGATCCACAAGCAGCTGGGGCAGAAAGGATTCGAAAACATTCACCAGATCTGAGAAACACCCGCATTTTAAACCATGGCGACAAGGAATCAGTAAAACCGAAGATTGGGATCAGCAGAAATGGACAAGCACGATAAAGGCCTTTACCGAACATAGGGCTCCAACTCTGATTAAGCACATCCAAGCAGACCGAGCCAGACCTAAAATCGTTACCACGGTACATTGAGCATATGGAAAGAGTAAAAAGAGCTACACTTCTTTACAGGGAATCTTTTCGGAGAGCAAATAGTACTCACATTTCATCAATATTTGGGTGATACATCTTATTGACAAAGCCAACGGAAGGAGATCGATATGGATAAGCATCAGGAAGCTCAACCCGTACCTTCCACACACCTCCTTCATAAGGACCTGCAAGAATTCACCAGAATGGACATTACAACTTATCTAGCTCCGACCCCAAAATATCCACCTAAGATAAGGTGAACTTCGAAAACAGAGAAAAAACTTGCAAGCATTAAGAACGAGTACAATGGAGCTGCCTTTTTTTCCCTCAAAAGGATGTAGTTGAGATCATCCTAGCTAGTACTCATTCGAAACGTAAAGCAAAACCAGGCTGCAATCACTTGACCATAGACGCTATGCACATGGACTCGAATTGTACATCATCAGTTTTTGCATGTACACCAAACAACAAACACCACCTCAACATTGACAACCAAGTTACCGATCAGTCATTCATCGCAATAACAACAGACGCCCGAATTCGACTCATAATTCTCGTTGTCTCGACACCAACCCGCTATGATGCCAACCAATCAAGAAGCCAAAGCAAGGACAACAATAGAGAAAGAAGCAGCAGCAACAGAAGGAGAAAAAAAAAACATGCCTAAGAATTATCTCCAACTATGGATAATCCAAAAGAAACAAGCAGACACACAAAAACAACAAAACATAGAAAAGAGAGCAAATTAAAGTGGGACTTACTGTCCTTGGGTCCATGGAACAGAACAAAGAACTCATGCATCACATCATTGACCATCTCCACCTGGTAATCACTCATCATCCTGGCCAACAACAACAAAAAACCATAGTTAAACCATTTGATGAACAGAAAAAAGTACCAATTCTTTATCTTCTACCACTGAACAGAAGACAGACAAAAAGGTAAAGGGTCCATAGTGACAGAGGTGTTAATGGAGAATAAGAAACTCAACAGTTTCATGAGGTCCATCTCCCTGCGCTTGCTTGGTGAAGACATGGTTTCTACCTGCTCCCTGCTAGCCTTCCTTCTGGTGAGCTTGCTGGAGAGAGAGAGATATATTCTTGTCAATGGAAGAGAGAGAGAGAGAGAGAGAGAGAGAGAGAGCAAAAGGATGGGATTTGAGACAATAATAATAATAATAATCGTTCTTGTAATAATAAAGTGACGAAGTGATGACATACTTACCACTTTAATTTCTCTCGACACTCGTGTATACGCGTGTACTTTCTAATTAACGAGTTCAGTTGTCTTTATTTTTTTTAATTTTTTGTTCTTGGAATACTTCAGTTTAGTACCCTATAATTTATCTAGTAGCTTCGCACATCAATACTATACGATTTACGACGTATGAATTAAGTAAAATCTTTTTTCCAATACTAAATTTTAAGGTGCCAACTATGAATGGCCACGGTTCTGTTTAGACCGCCAAACCGGTAGCTATTGTCCCCAAATCGCCAAACCAACGAGTTATGTTGAAATTAGCATTACAATAATCCAAGAAATATCCATGAAACTAATGAACAAAAAATAATCAGTTTAGTAACCCAATTTGTCGATAATGATTACTTCTGAGGGTGTCAATTTGAACCTTAAACCACCAGTTCCCAGACCATGAAGAGTGGTTTGAGAATTCTGATCACCCTTGATTTTGATTTTAATCGTCATGTAAAAATGTGGTTTGACCATAATTTTATTTTAGACAAATCGAATTATAATTCATTGAATTCAAATTATAAGAACTACAATTTGTATCATCCAAGGATGAAGACAATTCAGATTCATACAATATAACTTGATTCGAAATTAAAATTTTAACAAATCAAATTTATATTTAATTTATGGTCATCCATATACATGTGATTGGTGAATAACGTAGCTTTGATTTGAAAATCTCTGAATTTTCAAAATCGTAAATCGATACCATAAATTGAAATCGCAGTTGTGTCATATATATGGACCGGAGAAGATAAAAAACTTACATTTTGACGATCTAGTGCACAGTAGCCGGTAAAGATTGGGGATCTTGAATAATTTTTTGGGGGAGGAACGCGAGGCAGAAGAACTACAAAGAGTGTGTCTGTCTCGGGCAGCGAAGGTGTTATGACAAATATGTTTTTTTAATGTACTTTGGTTAACTACTTCCAAATTAAATCCTAATTACTGATTTTATTTACCAAATTTACTCTTTTACCATTTGCACCCCCTAGATAAGATTATGTAGTTTTATTATCTGAATAATGTTTAGAGGGGTTTGGATTAGATACCGAGTAAAGAAAATCATTCTCCACAGTTTGGAATGAGTTACAGAGTGCACTGTCATTTTTTTGGTAATACGGATATGTCTTTAATGCAATATTAATCAATGTATTTTTTTCTTTGCGATAATGATATTTCTTTTCTTGTCATATATGTTTGTGTATTTTTTCACTTTAATCCTACTATTTTATATTTTTTGCAAAAAAAATTATTTGCCTTTCACTTCAAAACGTTTGGAAAAAAAACTTTGTACCTAATCCCACCCTTTTTTTATGGTAGCATCTTCTCGTCACTCGTGAGTACATGCAAACACCTAATTCGGTCTTTTCACCGAGTCGAGGTTGTTTTCTGTCCGCGTAGCAATAATAGACTAGCTGATAAGTTAGCTAATCTTGCTTATAATTTTCCGGCGGGCCTCCAGATATTCGAGGAACCACCGGTCGACTGTATCACCATTGTAAGGTCGGACCTTACTGGCTCTATCCATTGTAATTCAGTTTAATGAAAGGGCGATCTAGGCCCACCAATTTCATCAAAAAAAAATATATAATCTCTGTGCGTGTTTCGAATGACGAAAGTGTCATGAGAAGTATATTTTTTTTAAGTCTTTGTATATTTAGATAGGCTAACTACTATTTCCAAATTTACTCCTAACTACTGATTTTCGAATTAATTTTTTACCGAATTTACTTGCTTACCATTTGCACACCTATATATACTTATGTGATTCGGTTAAGTTTTACGAAACTTTATCTAAAAAGAGTTTATAGTTTTGTCTCGTGAGCCACATAAAACCCGGAACTCTTGGCCTCGCACTTAAATATTATTAATCCGCAACAATTGTATTCTATCTCTTAGTTGACATAAATAGTTGGAATGTTTTTTAATAGACAAAAATAGATATTTTCCTAAAATAGGTAAAAACAAAACATATTTCATTTTTTAGAGAATAGTCAAATATTATAAATAAAATATGATTAATCAAGTGGGGGTCTCTTGCTAGAAGTAAAATGCTTTGTTGATATTTTAGTTCAGACATACATATTTATCTGTAGATCAGAGTTAATCACTACATCGTAAATTTATCACAATATTGAATGATCTGAAATTTAATTTGTTGTATATCAATTTATCTCAATATCGTAAACTATATTTTTTTGAAAATATAATTATCTACATTGGAATTTGGACGCAATCATTGTATCTTAAATTTATACCAATACTCAATGATCGGAATTTCATCGTTTTATCTCAATTTATCTCATTTTCATAAATTATTGTATTTTGAACATATACTTATTCGGTACTTTGGCGATATTTGAACATCAAACTGAATATAATAGTGTGTACCAAATGGTAAAATATATATATATATATATATATATATATATATACATACATACATACACACTTTCCACGCTTTACAATGATCAATATTTCCATGATTCCTACAAAACTTTTCTGAGTAAGTTCACCATCTTGGAAAAATTACTCTATGCACCTGATTTTTGGTGTATTTAAAGTTTGCTTTCTAAATTTAGTTAATACATTAAAATACGCTAAGATTTTGATAAAATTATAATCTGCGATCTTTAATTCCTCTCCCACAAAGTTGTTAAAATCAAGATTTAACTCTTAAATCTTAGGATTCTACGATCCAAAATGACAGAAAGAGTTATAGAGAGCTGAGTAGAATCCATGAAATCTTAGTTATAAATCTTAAAATCTTGAAATCTACGATTTAAAGTAGTGGAATTTTTTGATTTTGAAATTGACATTTCCTAATTAAAGATTTCTTTTGTTGAAAATAATATTAAAGTTTACTGAATTTTGATATAAATATTAAATATTTATTAGTTAGTATAACATAAATTATAATGTAATCTTAATCATAACTCTAATTCTTAGTATATATTCGTGTGTGAGACAATGATTATTTATAATTTATTATGTAAGATCTTACTATTCGTTATACGATTTTACGATATATGCTTTTTATTCTCTAATTTTTTTTAGTGAAATCCTGATTTTTACAACCTTGCTCCCCGTTCCTTCCCTCCTCCTCAGGCTGTTGTTTCAACGTGTCGGGTTCTTATCAGAGACTAAAATGGGCTTCAGGCTGTTGGCCTTGGGATTCTTTTTAAATGTTAATGTTCCTGGGATTAATTTTTTAGAGTTGATGAAGATGTCCAACCAAAAGATGATGAAGATGGAATTTTTTGTTCAAATTTTTTTTAAGTAGGAGGAGTATTTGTGTCATTGGGCCTTGGCTTCCATCACCAGGGTCTTAAGAGTAGAAACCTAAGTGAAATCACATATAATCAACCATAATATTATCATGTGATATACTTACATCAATTGACAAGTCAAATCATAATTAGACCACTTTAATTTTTCTAGAGAGTTCCTTATCCAATTAGATAGGTATTATATATCAAAAAGCTTTCCAATAACACAATTAAGTATGGATAATGTGCGTAGAGGTCAAAAACAGCAAAATCATATAATAACGCAATTTAAGACAGATTATTACCTATTGCTAACAAGTTTTTGTCTTGCTTTTTCCTTCATATTTTTCCTCGAAGATAATGGTTTAGTTGAATGCACAAAAGTAAATAGCAGCACTTTGTGTCTACGTAGTTCAAACTACATCAATTGATAATAAATATCTTATGTTGTAAACAAGAGATTTCATGTTGAAGTGTTTGGAAATTGGAACAAAATATTATTGGATATTTCTCGGAAGAAATTTTTTGTTTTTGAAAGTTCTACGCGGTTCAATTTTTTTTCTACTTTTGAAAATTATGTTGACTCAAAACCTAAATTAGTTAATTTAATGGAAAATGATAAGGTAATTTTGAATGAGAAAAAAAGCATCAAAGAGCTGAAACCATTGAAAATGTAACCACCACCACCGAATTGTTTGGCATTGAATTGAATAGTCCTAAGAAACTACTTACCGCAGCTTTCCTTCCATTGGCTTTCTACACTGACCGGAAAAGCCTAATTACAACAACGAATGTGAAACAGACAAATGTTCCTGTCAGAAAAACTTGAAAGAAATAACAGGAAGTGTATCCCAAAACTGTGTAAGAAACCAGATGCACTTCAATCGAATTCAAGCAGCAAACTCTCACTGGCAGCTTCTTTGATGGTATCAACTCCTTCGGCTGATTTAAAAGTTGGCAAAACTTTGATCATTAGAACTGTAACCTTTCAATTCTACGAAGTTCTTCAGTACTGTACCAAAATGGCCATTGAAAAGTTCCAAATGGCAAAACCAGAAAAATGAAATTGGCCAGAAACACCCTCATACCGCGTTCAAAATCTGTTTTTTCGCTGCTTCTTCTTTGCAGATAAGAGAGATCCTGGTGAATTCGCTCCTTCATTTCCACTCACTTTAATTAGGAGCCCATCTTCCGACCCGTCATCATCATCACTGTTGATGTCATCTGGGGTATACCTGTTCTGGTGTGCTCTGCGCCGCAAAAGGAATACATTGTAATAGTAGCTAGCCAAATCTTGAGCCTTCTTGTCAGTAAAATATCTACGCAGCTCGTTCCAAAAGAATCTATCACAAGACAAAGGATTTGATTTCACTATATCCTTAAACGTCTTCTGTTGTTCCTTGGTCCAGAAGAGATGAACTTCTTCGCCCATCTTGTCGAATCCCCAGTGGTAAAAAGCCATCCCCAACTCACGCTTCATTCTCAACTTCCTCTCGGTGCAATGCAATCTGACACATTCAATTGACATTGCAGCTGGACATCCACATGAATCCTGCCTTCCTTTACCAATAGGTTCTATTTTGATAACAAGGTCTTTCCTATGATCCACCAGTGGCCAAACCCGGGTCCCGATCCACTTCGAATCACTTTCTGAAACCACACCAGTCCATTCAGGAACTTCAGCCTGAAAACGAGGACCCAGCGGAATACACTTCTCAGCAGGCAAATCAAGTACAGACTTCGCGGTTGAAGATTCAACATCAAAGTTGCCTTCCATGCAGGATCCGGGATAAGTTTGGGATGTTGAAGATGATCCTGGTGAATAAGCCTGTGCCTGAGACAAGGATTTTTTCAGGCGAGGTTTCTTTGTGCATTGGGATCGATTCCTGAAGTTGTAACTTGAGCCAATGTGATCATCATACATGCACGGATGCATCCTCTGACAGTTCTGTTAAGCAAAGACCATTCAGTAGCCATAAAATATAATTGTTTCTTGAAGATAAAGACAAGATAAGCAAACCAAAACCAGTGAAAATCAAGAGAGATAGGAAAATTAGGGTGGAATTACAACAGAGGGATCGATGAACAATTCCAAAATATAACTCCAGAACCTTAAAGGAAGGCGAAAAAAGTAGCTAGTGGATATTTCTCATTCAAGGAATTCAAGAGATGAGGTAGAAAATATCGACAGAAGCGACACTCCTATTCCTATTATTGTGAGCAGCTTTCTTTCCTGGAAAGGCCGATTCTGAATTTCCTTGGAAAAGGTCTTACACATCGGAAGAGAGAACAACAATAACAGAGAAACACAAGTGTTGCTTTCATCGTGGCTCCGTCCTCCTTCATCACCAACCACAACCTATATCCATCCTTCATTAATCCTAGGTGTAACCCCAACATCCAAACCCTCTCTTCTCTCTTAAGTACTCGTAAAAAATATTTCAAAATTCCACCAAAAATCAAAAAGCAATTCACACCCCTTTGAAAATCAATGCCTCAAAGTTAACTAAGATTCCAATTCCTCTCAAACAATGGAGTCTAAAATAGAAAGAGTTCCAAGAGCACACATGATAATACTAACTGCAATAAGATGCTACAAGTAGACTCCATTTACCAGGCGCGAGGTACACTTTGTCATTCTTGCTATGTTTTTGGAGCAATCGACAAATTTTCCAATGAATGTTGTGCTTATATATAGAATAAATGCATTCATTCAAATTAGGAAAGAATAAAAAATGGAACTAGAATTTCACTAGATTTACATTTCTCGTTGAGATTATATATTGCCTCGAGCCCTCGATTGATCTTTCCCCTTTGAATATGTGTTAAAGATTTGTCACCAGAAAAATATCTCACATTCAAAGGGGAGAGAACGCAATGGATTGGTGGATCTTCCACACTTATAAATTGGACCCGACGACCTCCCACTTCCGATGTGGTATTTTCCAAAATGTCACAAGCAAGGAAATTATACATCAAGTTTTATAGCAAGGAACCCTTTGACCGAGAAAGAATAATTATCATTCCACCACCAAAATGACAAGTAGCCCATGGAAAAGTGCATTAATTAGGTTCCCAATTTGCAGGGTTCTGGGTTCTTTCAATTAAACTGGCAAATCTTTACCATGACCTAGTGAAGCTAACAATACAAATAGAAACGGGACAGTCTAAATCAACTGCTGAATTTCAACAGGATTGACTCATATAAGTACCTCCAAGCTCATTTCGCCCATCAAAACAAATTTACTGATTGAACATTGAGGATCCCCGCAGCAATCAATAAACAGAAAACCCAAAACGGTACATCATAATGTAAATGGAAACAGAATAAAAACTGCATCAATGGAAACACATTTCGGCAAGCAAAAAAGTAAATATTATATTTACCTGCCATGCAGCTTGTTCGATCGTTGATTCAAAAGACCGTTTCAGAAATAATTCCTTCCGGGCCAACAAAACCTGCTTCCACATCTCTTTATTCCCAGAAGAACTCCAATTTGATCTCTCCGGCAAAGAACAAACAATAGGATCATCAGGGTTCCTGGCAATCCCAGTGACCCAATTCAACATCTTACACGAAGACTCCCTTTTCCTCTTGCGCGAAGAAATGAACGCCTCGGGATCTATTTCCTGGCAATCGCCTTCGTCAACTTTAGAGGCAGATCCAGCAACTTCCGCAACCGCTCTCTTCCCTTCACTTTTATCAGACGTCTCACTACTCACCCACATGTCAGAAATCAAAGCCGTCCATGCGTATGCATATCCCTTGCTCTGATCAGAAACAGAATTAAGAACTGAGCCGCCCCTCACTGCTCCCTCTCCCAATCTCCCACTCTCCATCTTGTTGTCACTACGAGCAGACTCCTCATCGTCAGCCAAACCCGTGTTCCCCATATGTGCAACCTTTGATGAACGCAAGAACTTCCTAACTAGCTCGGCAAACTCAAACTCGGATCCGACCAGAGTCAAATCCCCTCCCTTGTTCTCCCCATCACTCAATAGAACCCTCCGCTCCTGCGTGCAAACTACTGTCTCCAGCCACCTCTTTAATGCGTCCAAGTACTTAAAACACACTAGCTTAACGGATGGAGCGAGCCCTGGCTCCATTCCACACTCGTCGGCGACCAAACCCCACAACCCATTGCTCGAAACGGCATTGTATCCCCCCCTCTCCCTCACAACGGAGAACAGCTTAAGCAAATCCAAAGATTGCCCATTTCCAATCATTGGAGGTGGATACCCAGTTCTTAATCGAGCTATTGATATGGGTTCGGGTTCGGGTTCGGAGCTAAACCAGAGGGTCTACCCGCGTCCTGCTACTGCCACATCGAAACCAAGACAACTAAACGATTATCTGATTTATTACAAAACCCATTAAAACGGTTACCCATTTGACATTTTTTTACATTAGAAGGTGAAAGGCGAAAAGGGTTTCCGCAAGTTTACGTTTTGAATCAGGAAGCTCGATGGTGGAATGGGTGACGACGAGGCCGAAGTTCATTGGGTGGGTTTTCGTTGTGGCGGGAAAATGGTGATCTAGGGTTTTGAATTATTAATTTTTTTTTTCTGTTGAAGTTGAAGAGACCATAAGAGAAGTTGGAACCGCGACTCTCTTAAATTCCAAGGGACGGGAGAAAGAGAGATGGAAATGGGCGAGTAAACAGGCGAGTGTGTATAATTAAGTATAAGATAATTAATTGAAACTTGAAAGATATTAATTTCTTAGAATAATTTATGGTTTAACATTTGGGGGATAATTGAAAAATTGAGAAAATATGAGATGCAAAGAGGATTAGAAGAGAAATGGGCTAACCTGAAGTTTCCTTGCAAGGGGAGAATATCAACTCTATTTTTTTGTTTGCCCTTTGCTTCTTCTCCTCCTACTTGTCCCTTTGACCTATTAGATATTGGGGGAGAAGAAAAGATTATGAAATAATGGGTTATGTAGTAGGGTACACCTTATAAGTTCTTTATGTTTAGGTTAGTTCCAAAGAGAGTACATATCAATGTTATTAAAACCATTATTTTTTAAGATGTAGTCTGATCGACGGTTTGATCAGTCAGACCACGAAATAGACCTAATACCGAGCCAAAAACAAAGATATGCCTAGTTACTTAACGACCCGGAATTTTTTTCATTTCAATTGTCCGGTCGAACCATAAAAGTATATCGAAAAATTTTGATTTGTTAGGTAAAAAAATTAGAAAAGAAGGAAGAGGAAGAGAGGGGTGGGGTTGGGGGAGAGGAAGAGGAGGAGAGAGGAGGAGAAAGAGAGGAGGGCAAGAGAAGGGGAGACGCGAAAGAGGAAGAGGAAAAGGGAGAGAAAAGAGTAGGAGAGGGAGGGGGAAAGAGGAGGGGGAGGCATCAGAGGAGAAAGGGGGAGGCGGCGGAAGAGCAAGACAGGGAGGAGGTGGGGGGGGAAGGGAAATATACCTAAGATCTTTTGAGTCATTTTTGAAAACTATGATTAAAACCGATTAATCTGAAGTTCTTTGAATAAAGTATGATAAATTAATTTGGCATAACACTGTAAGTACCATAAATTGAATTGATCACTTTCTGGTCGAACCATATGATTGTACCAAAATTTCGTTGTGAAATAATCCGATTCGTGAAGTTTGCAACAACAAAAAATTTCCAATCTCAAATCTAACTTTTTTCCAGGACTAAATTTCCGCTGCCTCCATCTTGCCTTCGCATAAGGTATCCTCCATCTTTCTCTCTCTTGATCTACCTTGGAGGGGGCGAAAATCAGAAATTTTGGTGAGGTTTGTCGTGGAGGTTGAAAGATGGAGTCGTGGGAAAAATGGATAGAGGTTGATGCATAGATGAGGAGGTGGATGGAGAAAGAAGGTAGGTGATGTTTTGATTTAAAAACAAAAAAATGAAGAGAAGGAGAAGCATGGATCCTCCCGTAAAAAGAAAGAGAAGTGGAAGAGGATGAGAAGTGTGTGTCCTGCGGTGAAAAGAAAAAGAATGTTGTGTGGGTAATTTATTAAATTAATAATTTTTACATAAATATTTATTACTTATATATATATAACATATTTAAATTAAAAAAATTTGGCCGGAGGACAATTTTATCGATCAACCAAGATGTCACATCAATTTTTGTTTTAGCTTCTGAAACAGTCTTGAAAATTATGGTTAATATAGAAAGAAGAAGATAAAAGATGTAGAGGATGATGAGGAAGAGAGGAAAATAGACCTAAGTGGAGTTACCAAAAATCAGTTTCTGTAATTGTATAAGAAAATAGTGGAGTGGAAGTGACGCGTGTTTAAATCATGATCAAAACTAAATTTACACCTAGACATGTATAATTCTTGATTTTGTGTCACCTGGAACATGAAAAAAGGAAAAGCAAAATGAATATACTTAAAATATTACATGTGGCTTGTTATAGTTTAATTACGTATTTTGACGAATTACAATCTATTATAAGTAAAAAAACTCAATTTATAACTATTTTTTGGACAAAGTTAAGGGGCAAAAGACTTTTATCTTTTATTTATCATCAAGGGTAAAGTAATACAGATATAATGAGATAGACTAGCCCCTTCAAAATTATATAACTACAAATTCATGGAGAAACACAATGGCCCATCTAAATCCTATTCTTCAGATGAGTAATAAACGACTAACTCAAACCACGTAAAATATAAAAAACAAGAAATCTCTCTTTATCAAATTTTAAAGTTGTACCCCACCATTTTTTTAAGGGATAACTCCATTCTCTCAATCAACATATTGGTTAAATTTTTGGCTTTGAAAATATCAAACCCAAAAAAATACATCTCATCAGAGAATACGTCTCATATCAAATTAAGTGGGGAAGCCAGTCTTAGATATGATTTTTTTTCCTCAAAAAAAAAACCCAATTTTACCTCAATTTAAATCCGCCGAGTAAGGCACGTCATGGGTTTTTAGACCCAAAAAATATTTTTTCCCCGGAAGAAACGAAATTATAGCAATTTAAGTTTTTTTTTTTCAGATCTAGGTTCTTAAAATATTTTTTTCAAAAACCGGCAAGGTAATCGGAGATGCACAAAGAAGCGAGGGATGGATTCATACCTTTTTGGGCAAGACGATAGGTTACAAAAGTTAGAAGCATAACCCAATCCTTCTTCCCCACACGATGGCCGATTCGGCTTTTAGATTCTCATTTCTTGCCCTCTGCTCCTTGCCGATTACAGCGAAATAGATTTGATGACTACCCCCTTTCTCTAAAACCCTAGTTTTCTTGAAGAAAGATCTCTTTTTTAATTTTTTTTATTTTTTCTGTTATAGATAATATAGCTATCTCATATGTAGGTAATTTTTGCTTTATTACTTGTGTTATGTCTAGGCCTCTTGGGATGCTTTGGTTGTATCAATCTAATACTTAGGATGAATTTTGGGAAAAGTTCGTAGAAGTGCTGAGATTTGAATTTTTTGCGACGTAGTCCTGTTATATTTGGTCATGAGATTACACGTTTTTTTCCAAAAGAAACTCGGGTGATATTCCAAAACAAAACATGTTACAAACCAAATTTAAAATATCAATTTTTGTTCATTAATTTTTATAATTTTTTAAAAAAACCCACTTCTCCTCTTCTCCTCCTCCCTCTTCTTTCCTCTTCTCCTCTCTCTGACCTTTCTCCTCTCTCTCAAGAAAGAGAGGAGGGACGAAAGAGAGGAGAGGGACGGAGAGAGACGGGAGGGAGGAGAGGAGATGAGAGATGAGAGGGAGGAGGGAGGAGGAACATAGGAGGGAGGAGAGGGGGAAGAATGAGGAAAGGGGAGGAGGAGGAGAAGAAGGAGGGGCAGAGGATGGGAGGAGGAGGAGAGGGATGAGTTTTTAAAGAAATAATAAAAACGAAGTAATCAAAATTGATATTTTAAATTTGGTTCGAAATATTTTTTGTTTGGAATGTCACCGGACCTCTTTTGTAAATAAATTGCATAACCTCAGGACCAAATACAATGTTTCCATACCACAGGACTACGTCGCAAAAAAGCTGAAACCTCAGGATCGTTTATGGACTTTTCCTTGAGTTTTTATACTATTCAATTTTGTTGGACTGATTAATTCAGATTTGAGTTAGATACGACTATTAAATGTGTCAAAATAATTTCAACAAATATTTAATATTATTATATTTCCAAGGATTCGATTTGAGACTTATATAAATTTGAGACAAGGCTAAACTCGAACTCGAGACTTGACCAATTATGTATTGGTCTTAAGGTGCTTTGGTTTATACCACTTGATATCAAATTTAATGTTCTGACTAATCAATGTATGAGTAAGTTAGTAATTGACAAACTTTATAAGTATTTATCTGTCTGTTTACAAGAACTTTGAGACCAGAATATGTTTAACTCAAAATAATACATTTGCCAGTTGATCTAATGGTTAGTTAGTCATAGAATGTTTTGGTTGTGTCAACCTGAAAGAAAAATTATGAACTAGGTCACCCGAGTCGCTCTTAGTTAGCTTAAGGTCCATTTGTATCTCCATTAGTCTAGGTTGAAGGCCGAGCCATCTCTATCCAGGCTGCTCCTCGGCTCAAACAGGACCCCAAACTACTCCTCACCTTTAGTTTTGCCTTCGCTCTGCGCCCCTCGTGTCCAACGGAAGACTAAGGCCAGTCCGAACATTTTTCACTTAGTCGTCAATGCCACACTTAGGGACCTAACCCTACTTACAGCAAGCCAAAGCCAACCCGGTAGAAAACCTGAAGGGTTGGTCACTGTAGACAATCATTTCGGTATGCTATTTGTAGTTATGTTTTCCTTTAAGTTAATTTTTAAAATTTTATTTTGAAAAAAATGTCTATGTATTTCAAGTAGTGCTTAATTTTCTTTTTCTTGGATTTTGCTAGAATAAACCTTATTCTGATCTAAGATCCTCGAATGAGGGTGTCATTTTTTTATAGTTCGTGGCTAATCTTATTTTGATCGTATTTATCTAGCATTGATTCTCTGCTACAGGCATTTTGTGTTTATCGCAGTGCTCGTCTACTCAAAATTGCATCTTAGATGTAACTTTGCGTATGCTGTTTATTAATTCCATTCCGACCAACAATGTTATGTTTAAGCTTTCATTTCTTGAGAGGTTGTCATGACCACCAGTCCTAAATGGGCCAATGGCGATATTGACTCCACATCTGATCTAGTCCTTATCATATTATGTCTAGCAGATGTCAATTTTACTATTTTGGTTGTTTATGTATGTGCTTTCATTCTATAATGTGTTCACTTTAATACTAGTCTTTTAATGCCACGATCTTCAAAAAAGAGAGTGCAACAATGCAAATTGTTTTGAGAGAATTTTGAAAGTATTTAAGTATCTTCATTGATTTAAATTTAAATTAATTAATCTGTTATATCTAAGATTTATTAGATAGTATAAAAAATCCAATCTACCGCATTTGATAGGGAACCATCCAATAATATGAATGAGGCTCACAAGTCACATTCCTATTACCGGGAAAAGGTCAAAAGAAATGTTCGTCCTTTTTGGGCCTTTCTGTTTATGGATGTACAGGAGAGATGAGACCTAGTGGTCCACTGAAAGTGCATAGAGGAACTATTCTTATACTTTACACCGAAAAAATTGGAATACACGCGAAAGAGTCGTATGTACGTGTACATGCGATCTGTAACTCTCGGATTGAGTGCACAAAACAGATCCGATGATCCAAAATCTCCCTAGATTTACAGTCCAAATTAGTTGTGCACTCAATCCGACAGCATGGATCGCAGAGCCGTGTGTACAGTATCAACAACTTGATAAGAAAGGAGCAAACAATTAGCTCTTACTGTTAGTAAACACTCTTACCATTCCTAACTAAGCGACATGCTCCGATCCCTTGAAAGCATGTTACTATTTCAAAGTCTTAGCCAACTCGAACTCGGAGTCGAAAAAACTAAGTGACTAGCTAATTACGAGTTAAACTTGCCTAATACAATTAGCGGGCGAAGAGGCGTAACAAGGAGATGACTCAGAATTGCAGTGAGATTCTCCCACAACAGAACCACTCCGTATCCCTCTGTAGGACTCTCCGGAAACAAGCGCCTGCAACAGCTTTGGTTGCGGAGGAGTGGCCACTTCCACTACCCCTTCCAACATCTTCACTACCATCCCCATCGTAGGCCTCATTTCCTCCTCGTCTTGTATGCACCAAATGGCCACGAGGCCGAGCCGCATCGCCTCTGACTGGTTGTACGCGCTCCCGAGCCGATTGTCCACCACTGATTCGATATCTCCGTCGATTATACGCTGGGCAGCGTAAGGAGGGAAGAACCATTTCTCGCCTTTCTCAATTTCCGTAGCTTCGACGCTGCCACCTGCTGATGGAGGTGCCTCCACGTTTCTGCGCCCTCCGAGCAATTCCAACAGCGTCATTCCATAGCTGTAAACATCCGCCTTGGTGGTGATTGCCACCCCCGATATCCATTCCGGTGCAACGTATCCCCAGGTGCCCCTCATTGTGGCTAGTACACGACTGAAGTCCCGGCCCATGAGCTTCGCCAAGCCGAAATCGGACACCTTGGCGATATAATCATCATCCAGAAGGATGTTCTCCGGCTTGATATCACAATGGATGATGCAATCTCTACAACCCTCGTGCAAATAAGCGATGCCCCTGGCCGTCCCAAGAGCAACCCGGAACCTAACATCCCAACTAAGATGAGGGCCGTCCCGCTGCAGATATGCGCTCAAAGGACCATTTGGCATGTAATCATAAACCAAGAGCCTGTGGGCATTCTCAGAGCAGAAACCTCTAAGCCTCACAAGATTGACATGCTGTATGTTCCCAATGGTGCACACCTCCGCCCTGAACTCCTTCTCCCCGCTCCCCGGCCGCTCAAGGCGCTTCACTGCAACTGGAGTAGCAGCAGTCTCCAGCTCGCCCAAGAACACCGAGCCAAACCCGCCTTGCCCGAGCTTATCCGAGAACCCTCGAGTCACAGCAGAAAGCTCCTTGTAACCAAACACCTTGAGATTCAACTCTGGAAACACACCACCAACTTCACCACCACCACCCTTCCCTTCCCCATTCCCTTTCCTCCTCCTCACCAAGATCATACCCACCATCCCTATAACCCCTAAACTCATAACCACAACCAACCCGACCACTCCCCCGAACAAAACCGCGGACCCGAACATGACCTTCCTCCTCCCATTCCCTCCCGCACCGACACGAAGATACACACCATCATCCCCCACACTACCATTCCCCAAAACCTTCAAATTCATCATCTCCCCGTATAAATTCTCGCACAACCCACTCCCCGAATGATACCTAAACCCAACACAAGAGCAATTCCCCAAGCAACCCTTCTCGCATTCCCCTTTAGTACTCTTCCTCGTTGAAAACGACACCGTTACGGTTCCTCCGACCGGCACAAACCCATCACTCTCCTTCCCACTACACACCGAACCCACTTCGACTTCCTCCCTCTCACACCCACGCATATAATCCTCGCTATTAACTGCCCTAAACCCAGACAAACACGTGCAAGGGCTCAACCCCTCCTTGCTCCCATTACAAACCCCGAAGGGCCCACAAACTCCGTACACCTTGCAGACGTCATCGGGTCGGGACCAGAACATGTCCCAGTGCCCTGTCTGCTGGGACCACGTGTACTGTCTGAAGAGGCCGTTGGACTCGACTCTAAACCTGGTCAACGGCGTTGACCCCCCGCCTTCCATTGCAGCTTCCGTGAACCAGAACGACGCCTCCTCCTCCTTCGGGCTGTCGAAGTGGAATTTATAGATGTAAGGGATCGTCATCTCGGGGACGCCGGAGAAGGAGCTCCCTGTCCAGTCCCCGGTCGACCAGTACGATTGCTTCCCGTTGTACACCAGCCAGAACCGGTCAAACCTGTCCGGGTCGATCTGGAGGGTGTACGCGCCAGGAGAGGGGTCATTAGGGTCGGCCCACGAAGTCAAAAGCCTTCCGTTAGTCAGGTTCATCCCGGGGAGCCACGTGTCGGCCGGGTAGTCGAAGCTCTGCCAAACGGGGGCCCCACCATTTGACGAAAACAGTACGAGGTTGCCGGACTCCGTTAACACGACCTTGTCGGCCGGGGCATCGTTATCCGTCTCCCAAACGGTCCTGTTCGTGGGGCCCGTCACGATGGCGAGGCGGCCGGAGGTGGTGAGGTGAAGCGAGGGTGGACTACCGGTCGCCGGGGCGTCCCTATTGGCGACCCAGACGTAGGTAGGGGCCGGAACGGAGGCGTAGCGAATGCCGAGGTAGTACGGCGCGGAGGAGGCGGTGTCGTTTCGCGGGGAGAAGAGGAGTAGCTCGAAGGTGGAGTTTTCGCTCCGGAGGGTGGAGCTGGGGCTCTCCAGGATCACCACATTGGCCGCGGAGAGCATCGGCGGTACGACGACGTCGTAGTAGTAGATGAGGAGGACGAGGAGGAGCTGACGTGGACTTGGCCCAGCTCGTTTCCGCATTTTTTTTTTAAATTATTTTTTGGGTTTTTTTTTATTATTATATGAGGTGTTGTTCCATTTTTGTTCCGAGTTTGGTTCGGACCAAAGGAAGCGAAGTGGGAACTGGCCGGAAGGTTGAGGGGACGACGCGTTGTGGATTTTATGGGTAGCTCTGCAAAAAGTTGGATAGAAAACGACAAAAAAGGATTAGTGGCTTTTAGCCTTTTACTGTTGGAACTGCTGTTCTAGTTACCTAATCATATTTTTGTCCAGAATTCAGAGTGATAATTAAGGTTGCTATAATTTTAATTGCTCTTTTAAAGAAGTCCATTTAGCAAAAGTTGCATAAGTTTTAATTTTTTCAATGTGTGTTAAACTAGAATCATGATAATAATGAGCATAAAATTATTTAATTTTGATATTATGTTAGAACTTACATATCAAATCTAAGACTTTAATACAGTAAATATAATCAAAGCTCATAATAGCGTCCATAGATTTTAAATATATGACGACTCTTCAAATGATATTGTTTACATATTAAAAACCAAACTCAAAATATTTTTGAAAAAAAAACATTCCTTAACATTTATATAACTCTTTGTTATTACTACTCGTATACTGTAATCTGTTTTAGGGAACTCGTATATTTACTCCTTCACGAGCTAACCTTCCTCGGTATGCCCTCAGCCTCACTGGAGGAAAACAAATTTAAGAAAAGAGTTAAATAAACTATAAAAAAATCAATTAATTTCATTGGAGTCTAGCTTAATTATTCAAATATAAATCAAACGTATTGTATGTAATTCGGTAAAAGAATGGGGTTATTTCTGTAACATGGCCAGGGGTGGCAGACACAAACAGCTGAAATCCACTGACGACTCACGACGACGAGGAGGAGGTTGGGCGAAAAAACAGAAACAAAATCCCAGAAATAAAGTCACTTTTATTAAAGCATGTAATTTACTCGCTATTCTAAATGTTTTGTAGAATCTTTGACTTATATAAACTTATATGAAAATTTCTATCAACACGAATAAAAAAAATCATTAATAAAAGATTACGTACATCTAACAGTACCAAATTTTTTTGGTGAGACTGATAAATGAAATCCAAATTAGCTGCTTCCAATGATTCTCTTTCTATTCGGATAGGCTTGAAAAAAAATTGTCAACATCTATTATCAAATTCTAGAAATGTAAACTAGTTTTATTCAAAATGTATGGCGGTCTTGGAACCTGGAAACTCTGGCTAGTGAGATCCAAAGTCAACAATGTAGCCCCACACCCTTTGACCTTTGCGCTCTTTCGCCTAATTATATATTAAATCTAAATGCATTCTATCGGGTGGTTTAATTTTATATTACTCGCGCTGTGCACGCATTGAATTTAATTGGGTCGATACGCCTGGCGTCGGCGAAATTAAAAGGTTCATATTCCTATACCGAATGAACATTTGGTCCAGTAGTATTGGGGTAGGATGAAGTGGAGTGAAGTCCAGGGTTCAATTCCTGGCAGAAACATTCTGATGTAATAGAATATGATTTAGAATTGGATATAAAAAAAAACTTTCATATTCCTCGTGGACTTGATTACATCCGGCTTGGCTGCTAATCATGTTTAAATCAAGTTAAAATTTATATATCGAATCGAAAAATAATAATTTGTTATATTCGAAATTAGCAATATAATATTTTTAACACCTATCAGCCAAGAAATGTTAAGTTTTTTTGGCTTATTACTATTTTGTATCTAATTTATTGGATCAAATGATATAAGTTTTAGTAAAGTAATATATTTAAAAGTTGACAAAACTCTCACGTTAAATATTTATTAATGATAAATTGTTAGTTTCGTATCTTCTATGTTTTTTATATATAAAATTGTTACTTGTCGTTTAGATAGGTCAACTGATTAGCTAACAATCTATGATTAATATACTAGCGTAATTTTTAATATACCGTGATGCACGTTTGGAAACTACAAACGTTATTAATTACTCTTTGCGGATGATAAGCATTTCTTTAACAAACGTAAATTAATTCCCAAGGTGCCGCCAAACCCATATTCCTATATAAAATTATATGCCACCCTGCATTATTTGACAGTGGTATATATGTTGGTTATATATTCACATTTACAAATGAGAATTGATAGAATTTGTAGTAGTTATACAGAAATTCAAAGAATTTACCTTGCGGATCTACAAATGAATTTTACTATCCAACCAAGCAAGACAAATTAAGATCTGTAAATAAATTTCATATTTTTTGACAGACTGAACATGAGAGCATAATTTTTTGGAAATAAAATAATGAAAGGATATTATATTATGCTTTCTTTCCACAGTTTTAAAAGATTTTTCCGCAGCCGACTATTTTAGTAGTCTCATAAGCTTCCAATATCATCATCAAAAGTTTTCTTCCACAAATTTCTGTACGTTCTATCATTGATTCCATTGCCAATGACTAATTTCTGGATATTAATATATACAAAGCACAAACGAGAAAAACAACAATAGAGATCGATCAAGTGTGACCAAACAGCTTAATATATTGTATCTTGCAAGCAAACCACCTTCATCTTTGGCCCCCAAATTTGATGGGCAATGAGAGGAGTTATCTAGATAGCAGACAACCCTGTGTAACTATGAATGTATAAACACAAGGAATGGAGACATGAGGCTGAGGAGCTAGCGGCCGATCAAGTACCAAAACCTCGTGTTTCCTTCCTGTCGATCAAGCGCACCATGCGCGCAAGCTGTCGAGACTTTGACCTGGACTTTATAAACTAGCAGGACATGCTCAGAAGCCCGCTGAATTCGGCCAGGCATCACCAAGTGTCTAATATATTTGCATCTCAGAAGAGTATCCCAGGATTCTAACTTAACGGAGGGTCAAACATTGTTTCCTGAAAATTAAAAGCAGTGTATTATAGGCAAACGTCAAGCTGGTGTTGCGTTATCAACAGGCTATTAAAAGATATGAATCCAAGCCTCAAGTGAGAAAAGTTCATTCGAACATCCTTTTCACAAATAATTCCCAGTTCCAGGAAACCTCTAAATGCCAAAGATTTTCCATTATAATGCAGGGGCTACATACACCAACCTACTGATACAGCAGTCGTCAATAGAAAAAGCAGCCGGTGGACAAGTTTGTTAATGAAGTGCACTGAGTTCTTGGTAAGAGATAAACCTGATCGCACATGGGGCAGGTGTCACTTTTTTCCATCCACTGCAGAATGCACGACAGATGAAAATGGTGTCTGCATTTCGTGGTCAGTTTTGGGTTCTCTTTGTCGTACTCTGCAGAGTTGGAGAAAGATTTTTTTATATTCCTCTACTACTCTACGAAGAAACATCTAGACCATTGAATTAATGAACTAAGATTTCTAGCAGTACAGCACCTTCAAGACAAATGACACAAGCATCTTCTTCCTCTGTTTCAGACATGACAACTTCATCTAGCTTCGGAGGCTTCCTTGGGGACTCCGGAAAGGGACTTGCAGGAGTTTTGTAATCTGGATCATCAAGATCTTCACATATTGCCAAACTTTCGAAACTACTTGCACTTAACGACTTCCGTACAGAATCGGAGTCTGTTGATGGGCATCCCAAGAGCACATCATATGGCAAAGGGGCAGGAGGAGAACGGAAAGTATCAGGTGTTGAAGTATTGAGGTTCAACTCAACCAGGAGACCCGCAGCAAATGCAGAGGCTGCACCACTATGACCAGTGAAGGTCTCGCTAGCTTCCAATGATGAAGGATACTGCAGAAATATATGTATGTTATTGCAATTACAGGATAAAAACTTCACCTAAATTCTATAGCTACTCGAGCTAAAACAATGAACCTTGGGTTAACAGGATACAAACTTTCACTCCTTGGACCAGAGGACTTCAAGAACATATATGCTTACAGAGTAACCAAATATCAAAGACCTGACTAGTAAAAACACTAAGCTTTAACAGGATACCAAAAATAGGATCCATAGGTTCGACCGATCATCAATAAGAGGTGAGTCCCGGAATGAATGCGCATAGCACTTACACAGCGACGGCCAAAGAGTTATCAACAAAGAGGCGATTATGAAGAGCAAATATCGATCATCGAAACAAATCGTGGACCAACCCGAGCAATAACCAGAAGCAGACAGGGTATAAAACTCAATCAAGTTGGTTATCACAGAGCAACAGAAAACACAATTGCACGTCAAATTAAGTCCATTCAATTCAAGTTGAAGCAAAAAAAAAAAAGAAAGAAAAAAGAAAAGAAACTCACATAATAATAGAGGGGAGCCCCATGTATATGTGGCTTCCTGGCAGAGCAACAGCAACCTCCCATCCCCTCCAATACACCGAATAAAAACAATACAAAATAACTCCAAATGCAGATCAGGAACACCTAGAAGACCTCCAGCTATCTCTTTCCTGCTCCAGAAATAACAAAACTTAATTAACACCCACAAGTACAAATAGGACAACAATCAAAACCCAGAAGCCATCCTCTTCCTTTCTTGCCATATACCCAAAAAGTCGGAGACTTTACTAGTTAATAGTATTCCACTGTGACCAGGTTCAAAGAACAGCTGAAAAGCCACTGGCCGACATGTACGGAGGGAAGAATATGCCTTGAGGTGGAAACCGTTAAAGAGGAAGACAACAACAAGAGCAAGAAGTAGTAGTAGGAACGAATAGGAGCTGACCTGGTTTCGTTGTCCGAAGATAGGTAAAAAGTTGGTGGGCGACAAAGAGAGAGAGAAGTGAATTATTATTCCAGTCGGTGAACCGAAAGGGCAAAAAAGAGAGGAAAAAAAGAAGGAGAGAGAGAGAGAGAGAGAAGGGATAACAATTTATTTGCTTTGGGCGATGGCTTTGGGTTGTGTTGCTTAATAATATTCTTGTAGATGTTAATGCGTCAGTGACGAAGTCCACTCGTATAGCTCTCAAAGCTAAAAGCCAAAATAATTGGCCTGCCTTTTGCTTCCTTCCTTTTTGGCTTTTTTCTATCTGTGCTGGGGTGGACGAACCCCCTTCAAGGGTTCACTTTTATTTCCTGCCAAAATCTTCTTACTGATTATGGTAAAATAGTTTATAAGTAATAAAATTATAACGTGGGTATTGTGTGACAGTTTATAAGTATTAAAATTTACTTGAGTGGTTTGATTTTATATCCGTTGTTAAGTTTGTGAGACAATATTTTTAGTATCCTAACAAAGTTAAAATTTCGTGCAAATTTTGATTCAACGAGTCTCCTTTCAGATGATGTAATGAGAATTCTAAGATCTTTAAAGCAAGAATGATAATAAATTTATAGGTGTTGAAAATCTATTAATTTGATTGTCATGAAATTTTGGATTAGATATAAAAATTTAAGGCGAAAAAACTCTCAGTTTTGCGTGTTTGGTATTTAGAAATGTCAATATGGGTAATATTTTCTGAAGTTTCTCATGATAAGATATGACGAGTTGATCCGACACCTAGGAAATGAAAGATTTTGCGATTGTATTAGTAAAGTGAGACATTAAATCTCGGGTATTGCAAAGGGATGAAAAAAATTATCCGTACATAGTCTAACGGAGATAGTCTCGCTGGTATCGGTCATGTTTTGGTTCCAGCAATTATCGCGTATCTAGGGTTTAGCTGATATTCCATGTTTAGTTTTGATATTATAAAGAAATATACTATTTAGGGCTCTTCATTCAACGTAATTACAATATATATAGGGTGTTACATGAAATAACCTTAGATACAAGAAATGCATATTTCATATATAGATTATGCCGCAGTAGGACTTTACTTTACATGCGTTATAAAGTTTCCTATATTGGCGTTAATATTATAATACCATATTTAAACAAAATTAGAATTATATCTTTACCTCCGTAAATTTGTTGTTAGTTAGATTCGAATTCCTCTGACAGGAGTGCTCTTTGTAGTGCACGTTGAGCTTTTTTTTTTTGTTGATAAATGGAGATATATTCAGAAAGAAAACAATATGTACATTCAAGTAGAAAACTACACTACCAAATATAAGATAAGTTTCTTCTATTCCTAAAAGAATCCATATACAAAATTAGATTTTGATGACCACAATTAGCTAAGTCCACGTTGAGCTTATATCGAGGGAGTTCTAAAATAAAGGCGTTCATTCTGCAAATCACATATCTTTATTTGGTAAATATGGACAAAACTCTGGAATGCTCATGAATTTTCATTTGGTGTGTGTGTTTATGGACGACGCGTGTAAGTTTGGTTCTTCGATTTCGTCGAAGTGTCTACTTGACGAAATGATCTCCCCACGTCACTCTATTTAGTTTTCAACTTGGTTGGCCACGTTACAATCTATATCCAATCAACAAATACAAAGATGATGTACAATTTTTATTTTAATAAACGAGATCATACTTATAAAAAAAAATTCTTCTTAATATTAATATTAAGAATGATTAACTCTAAAGTAGCATCTGTTTTTGTTTCTAAATAACCTTATGTCTGTTGGCAAAAGTGATACAATTCCCAACTAGTTGTTTATGGTCAGATGAATCTTTCATAACCAAACCAACAATGTTGCTTTAATGTTCTATATGTACATATTTTATTTAGAAAAGAAAAGGTGGGTGCCACGGAAAGTAAGTTCTATTAGATCAATCAATAATCATAGTTTAATTTAGTAGTTCCCTCTAGATCCTCGAAGAAGAATCTGAATCTTGAATTCAGAATATAATACAAATCTTAAAAATCTCTTGATCAACTTGTCTCGTATAATTATATTTTCTCCACTAACATTTGTTCTCAGAAAAAGAGAATAAAATTTGACGTAGAAATATTTATCACTCAACCTGTAGACGTTGACAATAACTTTTTAAAATTGCGCGGCTGGATGATGTTACTGATTAAAAAAATCAAGGGTAGTAGGAATTTGATGTACACCATTGAGTACAAAATTAACAAGTAATATATTATTTTAATTAAACAAGAAATTCAAATCATAAATTTTATATTGTTTAGATTATCATATTACTAATTACTTCATAAATTATTTATTTATAGTATATAAAATTAAATATACATTATCTTTATCTTAATATTTTGAATTGAATATATAAATTTTAACATACTATTAAACAAAATTGGACCGCGGCCATTATGATCTTGACACGACCTCGACTCATCACATGTTGACATCATTAACATATATAAAATAATTTTAAAAAAATCTGAGCTACTCAATTTAATAAACATTATTATTTATGATACTAGGCGATGAGGTGGATCTTTGGTGATTCAAAAATAAACTTGAATTTTAATTGTTAATTGTTAATTGTGATCATGACAACAATTGCGTCGACCAATAATATCCTATTGTGTAAAGTGAATCCTCGCCGAAATAGTTGCTTTCGTTTTCTTATACCTGGATTGACTCTATCGCGGCTCTTTCTTATTTCCTCCGTTTCCGATTTAATTACCGACGTCAAGTCCAAAACGTATTTTTTTTCTTCATTGAGCAATACAATTAAAAGATATAAATTCAGCCCACGAAATAACAATATCGGCTAATTTAATTACCGATAACCGCTAGAATCACTTTAAAAATGGTAGACTACAATAAGCAGCCTCACAACTTCTTTTTTTAAGTTTGATATTATTTTCCTCACTTCTCTATATTAGTTTACAATTTCTTCTCTCTGATTTATATAGCAATACAGAGGAAATCAGAAAAATCGTGATAAAATCTCAGGGAAATGGAGAAATCTTCTTAGAAAATTGCTTATATAGGAGCTTGTAAAAATCCATTAGCAATTACAGTCCTCGCTCGGCAAATTTGAAGAGTTTTAAGGATCGATTTACAATTTTACAACTCACCGGAGATTAAGAAAACGGTCACTGTTCCCGCCAACGTTTCGCGCCTTTTAACGGCTCCCGGTTATAGAACAAAATATTGGATATCCGTTATCTGATTCCAAATTTAATTTTTTTCCAAATTGAAATTCGGATAATTTTATATTCGGATTTAGATGACCCGAGTGTGTGCACGCTCAAATGTCGTTTAAAACAACCAACCATCTCTGCAAAGCTCGGGCTCTCCCCGTCTCCATCCCCCTCCCGGGTCGAGCCAGATGCTTCGCAACCTCCCCCGAGTCGACTCACGACCCGAACTCGGTCCGCTCTTTCTTGTCCAACGTCGTTAAACTCGCGGCCCGGGCAGGTCTACCATGGGGAGGGAAGCAAGTCCACGGGTCTTTACTGAGGCTGGGGCTGTGTAGCTCCCTGGCTTTACAGAACCAGGTCCTGCACGCTTATGTGAAGTGCGGGGAGTTCGGGGACGCGCATAAGCTGTTCGACGAAATGCCTGTGAGAAATGTGGTGACGTGGAACACGGTGATTTGCGGGCTTGTTGGCCGTGGTGGCGATTCCGAGGAGAATTGCTTGATGGGGATTTGTTATTTTAGGAGAATGTTGAGGGATGATAGGGTGCGGGTGGATGGCGTAACGTTGAATGGGTTGCTCCGTGCTTGCGCAACAATGAATGATGTTGGTTTGGGTAAGCAAATGCATTGTTCGGTAGTAAAATTCGGTTTTGAGCCGTGTTGCTTTGTGTGTGGTGCTGTTGTTGATCTGTACGGAAAATTCGGACTAGTTGAAGAGGCGAGGTCTGTTTTTGATCAGGCAGCGAGCAGAGACGTGGTTTGTTGGAACGTGATGCTGTCTTGCTATACGCTCAATGGCTTCGCAGAAGAGGCGATTGCAGTTTTCAACTTGATGCGACAGGAAGATGTTTTACTCGATGGTTTTGCGTTTTCGAGTAATCTGAAGGCGTGCGGAAGTTTGGTCTCCTGTGATTTAGGAAGACAGATTCATGGTCTTATAGTGAAGCTTTGCCTGTGTACAGATGTATTAGTGGCTACTGGACTTGTCGGCATGTACACTAAGAGCGGGCATACGGTTGACGCTCGAGAAATTTTTGACTCCATGACTGCAAGAACTCTGGTGTCGTGGAATACCATGATCGTGGGTTACGGGCAGATCGGAGAATGGAAAGAGGCCATGACGCTTCTCAGGGAAATATTGAGAGAAGGCTTTTTTCCTGATGAAGTCACTCTGGCTGCCACTCTGAGTTCATGTGGTAGTGTATCAGCCAGTTACGAGATCATGTGCATACATGCTCTGACGGCTAAACTTGGGTTTGGAAGTGCTTTATCGGTTATAAATGCTCTCATATATGCATATTCCAAATGCGGTTGCATTAACGACGCACTTCACTGTTTTAATACTATTGCAGATCCTGATGTTGTCACATGGAGTTCTCTTATCTGCGCTTATGCTTACAACAGCCTTCCTGAGCATAGTATTGAGACCTTTGAGAAGATGCTAACTAGAGGAGTAAGGCCAGATAAAATATCTTTTCTTGGCGTTCTTTCGGCTTGTAGCCATGCAGGTCTAGTAGCCGAGGGGCTCCATTACTTCAAATCAATGACAAAGGACTACCACATAAAGTCAGAGATGGAACACTATACTTGCTTGGTTGATCTCCTTGGTCGAGCCGGCCTGCTGGATGAAGCTTTTAACATTGCAGCCTCTTTTCCATCCGGTCATGGATCAGATGCTCTAGGAGCCTTAATTGGAGCATGTCAAAACCATGGAAACATAAAATTAGCAGAATGGGCTTCTGAGAGGCTTATTGATATTGAGCCAAAAAGGAGCACAAGCTATACATCTATTTCCAACATGTATGCCTCCGAAGGTCTCTGGCGTAAAGTGGAAAAAGTTCGCAAGACAATGCAGAGGAACTGTGATCATAAACCTCCTGCTTATAGCTGGACAGAAGTTGCAACATAAACCCATGGAAACATAAAATTAGCAGAATGGGCTTCTGAGAGGCTTAGTGATATTGAGCCAAAAAGGAGCACAAGCTATGCATCTATTTCCAACATGTATGCCTCCGAAGGTCGCTGGCGTAAAGTGGCAAAAGTTCGCAAGACAATGCAGAGGAACTGCGATCATAAACCTCCTGCTTATAGCTGGACAGAAGTTGCTCGTGCCATGCTCAAATCTCCATTCTGAATCTCTTCCGCTGCTACTATGCAGGAGTCTTAAACTGCGCGTGGAAAGGGAATCGGGTCCAATTACATGCCTCGTGTGCCACGATGTTAGAATGACATATACGCAGCCTTATCACGAAAGGTTGTTGATAAGAATCTCAAGTGGTGATCGTTTTGCTTGTCTCCAAGTTTTCTCTGAACCGATGGTATGCTGGAAACTGAACCGAGCTTTATACCTATTGCCTGTTGATGTTGCGGACAAGTTTTTCCCCCTCCCTTTTGTCCGTTGAACAACTAAGTTACATGTTAATGTTTGTCAAAGACTTTGTCAGGTGCACACAAATGACGGAATGTGGAAAAATCCAGTAATCAGGGTTCAACCCCTGTAATCTCAGGACCAAAGAGGTAAGATTTCGCTTTTAATTTTCTAATCTTTCCATGCTAACTACTTAATGTATGCCAATGTGGAATGCTTGTCATAGTAATCTGAGGATCATTTCTTTATTGCAAGGTAAGCATCAAGGTGAATCACTCCTCAGAGTGTTGGTGAGCACGGTTGACACACAGATCCATGTCTAAAGGTAAGAGACGATGTTTTGGTTTCCTTCCTGTACTCTTCCCGGCATTTCCATGTTTGTGCAAGACCAAACTGTCTCACGTCTTTGAACTCTGATGGCATCCAATTCCAAAAAACACATTCGCTGGCTATTTGAGTCTTTCCAAATGATGGTTTCTTGTTTATGTCACGCGAAAAGGCTGCAGATTGGCCAAGGACCGCGAGGTGATCAAGGCCCGTCATCTTCGTCCTTGGAGGAGTCTCCATCCCACAGCCGCCGTTGTGCAGTTGCGTTACCTTTTGCAGAGTGGTTTCCAAGAAGTCCTGCACAACTAACGGTAACCATCACAGGTGCGTGGCTGGAAACAAACCATACTAAAGATTCCCGAATTTTTATTTAAGAATCTGAATCCAGTTCCCAGTCCCCTCAAGACGGAATTCAAGATTCACGTCTTACCCATGACCATACTGGCTTCTTTGACGATGTAGAACACTAAGTTTGTACACTTAAGTTTGTAAGCTGATGAATATGAACTATCTTCTATTTTTCCACTTAACTTGAATGTTGATATCCTACAAATAACCCTGTAACATTTTTATCGGACTATTTCAGTGATTTGGGTACATCTTCAATATCCTACGGTTAGCTCACTGTATCAACTATATCTTTCATCTGTACAAATACATGCCAAAAACTGTTTTTAACGAAACTGAAGTTCCCTAGTTGAAAATCACGCAAAAATCCACTGGGCGGAGATATTGGGAGCAAATAACTTTCAGCCATGGATACTGCAGCAACTGCCCATTTGGAGAAACCTTCCTTGGCGCAGAGCTGCTGCTGTTTATGTGTCCTGGTAACTCTTGTTCTATATCAACTAACTCGACTTTTTTCCGACCACTTGTCAACTATTTTTCGGGACTGTTTACAGTTGGTTGTCTATTTACAGGTTATGAGACCTAAATAGTAAATATAGCCACTGGTTCAACTCCACTGACTTATGCTAAGATCTTGAAAGCGAGTTCTGCCTTGCTAAAGAGTAGCTCTCACCTAAGGGTCTGTGGCCCTCGTTATTAGTTACGGCATCTGCTTTTGAACACAGGAAGAGAAAGGAAGATGTATATATGGAGATATGCCACAAGCTGCAAACATGATACAAGGGAATGTCAGTATCCGAGACGACGGGAAAGTGGGAGGGAGACAGACAGACATTCTGATACCTGTGCCACACCCAGTAGCTTTCACTGCTTTCAAGTTTCCAACTTATTCCAGCCATAGCCAATGCAATGAAGCCTACGAGTATGAAGCCCCATCTAAACCTTCTTATTACGGTCTTCATGAAATTTCGCACCCATTCTCCGATCATCTTCCATCTGTAACAATAACTCTCAATTCCAGTGAGCATGATGATATATGCAAGCCTTTGACAGGTTGATTGTTTCTCTAAGTTCCTAAAGCATGTCAGAAACAACAAAAGGTTAAATTAATTAAGGCACGGCATTCACCTGGTTGTCAGATTTAAACAGAACTCGATGGAGAAGGACGAGGGCCTAACTTTGGTAGAAATTTCCACCATCCATCCGATAAAAAGGCCAGTTGCCCCGATCGCCATCACAAGAACAATGTTCGAAGACCTGCAACAGCCATTACCGTCGAGTTTAAAAAGGTTTAGTATCCACTAACATGTAACGTCAGAATTTTCACTAAATTCTCGTACCTGGTTGCCTTGGTTATGGCCAAGAGGGCAGTAAGGATGGCTACAGCCGTATGAATTGTCCTCTTCAAAGGCTCGTCTATAGTTGTCAAGTATACGAATGTGCTCACCACGGCCATGAAGGAGAGCCAAAAGTCCATGAACTGATGCAATATTATCATTGGAAAAGATTAACATCTAAGAGCGATTCAAACAAACAATTTAAGCCTCCAAACCGCACGATATAATGCATTTGAAATTCCACTTGAGGAAAGATTAGTACCTGCAAGACACCAAAAGATAACACACACCACGTCCCCACGTCGCATGCATGGTATAATGCACTTGAAATTCCACTTGCGGTGAAGAGGATCCATTCTGCAAATTCCTGAACGCAGAGTAATGGTGAATGAACAGAACGAACAGTCATTAATCCTCACCAGCTGTAGTTTCTGTTATCTAACACAAAAGCGGTTGTGTGGTCTCCCGTGAACCTAATGTCCTGTATCTTGCTTTTAGATTGTGAAACATATTTCTTCCCTTCGGATGAAAAGAAAAGTTTTGTCCAGAAATATCATCATTGGACAATAAAACATTTCATCAATGCAGGAAAAAAACACTGGCAAAGATAGTTACATCATTCTTCCCCAGAAAACTGATTATTGGCAAGTATATTACCTTTTTCCTGAGAGACCAAAGAGCTGGGAGTAGAGCAGCAGCATTTGATCCTATGAGAGCTACCGATTGCCATATATGCCCTGCAAGATGGATGTGGGGATCTTGGTTAGAAAAGAAAATGAGTCCGTAACGAACAGGATAATGACCCTCATATTCCCTCTCTCGGTACCTGCGGTAAAGGGAAACATGAACCTCTCTCGTTCATTTTCAGTCCCTCGAAACAGAGGCATGGAGAAAATATTAATCACACTTGACAGTCGAAAATATGGTACAGCCAAAATCAGATCTACCAGGGTGCAGGACAAAAGCAACAGTAATGCACGAACGTTTACAAATTGATGAGGAGAAAAGCACCTTGATGTGATATGATTTCAACACTACAGTCGAAGCCTCCATGGGTTCGGTCACATGAGCAAAGACTGAAAAAGTTGATCAAACAAGTGAATGGTTTAGAGATGTCCCCATTCATGATAAAACCAGAAGCGGAGAAGAAATAAAGATGCAGAAAATGAAAAATAGCAAAAAGGAACCTGTATGATGTCAACCCACTTGCATCCAGAGCTGGAACGCAAGTCCCGTGGGAAGAACATCTTTTCGGACATCTCTCCACAGAAACAGACATCGTGGCCGGGTCATCTGAAGTACTGTTGTTGATATTCAGACGCCTAATTCCAATGTTCCATGTTCCTTCCTTGACATATACTATGTAAAAGTCAACTTTGTTTACACTTGAATTATACAACATAAAAAACATGGAACCATCACTACTTCTTGTCCGATTAGCATAGTAATAGTCCCAGTTGTCAAGAGAAGGTAATCCACCGTAGCTCGTATACACTTCATAATTTATATTTGTAGATGAGGATAACTGAATATGAATATTTCCTCCCGCGGCGCCTGGAGGAATATTCAAGACAAAATAAGTCCAGGTATCCGCTGCTTCTCCACCATCCGAGGAATTACTTGAGAGGGGTTCGAGAGGGAAATTAGCCGAATCCACAGTGACATCTTGGCTAATGGGAAGGAAAAACGAGTCTAAGATGGAGAAGCCTCTCCTGAAGACGGTCTGCCAAAAAAAAATTAGTGTGTAAATAGGCAGATTCAGTTCAAGCAATGGAACTACCTGAAGCATTAATAACTAACTGAAAATGGCATAATTTCAGTAATCCCATAACAAATTTTACCTGAAGTCTGAAGCTTCTGGAGGTGCAATTTTCTCCGGCCTTGCCCACTGGACATTCAAGCAGTTGGGATTCAATGGAATAGCACAATCGTTCACTTGCACTCCCATTTCCTCCGTGTTCAGTGGAAAGATTGGCAGGCACGATCATAACAAACCAACGACCGACTTTTGGCGATTGGATAACCATAGGAGACTTACTAATATCGTGAGAATAATCATAAGTGGTCATTGAAGGTAATGCACCAAGGCGAGCAAACAACATCAAACTAGCTCCAATGTTATTTTCAATGAAATATAATGCAGATGCTGGTGAGGTGGCATTTGATGCCATGATTACCAACTTTTCTGTGATTCCCAACACATCCAAGGAGTAGACCCTTGGTTCACCTTCTCCCTGGCAGGAAGTTGTAGTCGCGAAGCACGAGAGTACACTTGTTCCAAACGTTTGGTTATAAGATCCAAAATAAGTTTGTGTAAGATTGTAGCTGTCGGGTTGAGAGCATGAAAGTGGATAAACCGTTTGGTTACAGTATTGACCCCACATTGTTGAGGACATGCATCCTTCTATACTGATGTTCGCACTAAAAGAGTAAGCCGGGCTGCGGATTATCTGGAGGGCAACATCCATAGTAGAATTCAAATGATACACCAATATTTTATTCATAATCTAACGCCAAACTTCATAAGAGTGATATAAGAAACTCTGAAAACGATGTTTGAAATATGAAAATAAGGACCATCAAGCAAAAACCTTTTATGATTGCCTACAAGTTAAAAAAAAAAAAACTGAACAAATCTTACAGTGATCTCATGACAATTACAGTTAGATAACAAGTTTGATGTAGTACCATTTTAGATTGTGCTCTTGTGGGTCCAATGCCATTGAAAAGTCCTAGATACCAGACTCCTGAATTTATCTGCAAACAACAATTTCAGTTTCAATCTACAGAGATAAATAGAACTGCAGGAGGGTAAAAAAACACCTTTCGAAAAACTAAATCACCGAGAAATTGGAAAATTCAAGAACAACTTAGAACAACAACATGACAGTCATACAAAACGCAACAAAGTTCTGTCCTTGTGCTCTAAAGGATTTTTTTTTGTAAAATAAGATATATAAGAACTTGATTATTCGTTCATAAATCATCATGAAAGTTTCCATGGTAATCTGCATAACTCCCTCCTCCTTTTTCCAGGCTTGGGGCCGGCTATGAAGAGATACACTCAACATAGGCGGAGTTGTATGACATAATTGATAAAAGAACATTGACAAGTGATATTATAACCTGCTCATTAGTCAACCTCAAGGTCACATTTTTCTCCATTGCGTAACATTTCACAGTCTGAGGATCTCGAACTTCTTCAAAGGATACATTGGAGATGGGACCTAGTAATACAGCAGCAGAGACAGGCAGTCCTTAAAATCCTCAATAACTTCCATACTAAGACATGTCAAAGGCTAGCGGCAGCTTCAAAATTCTCAATAATTTCCACACAAGACACAAGCAATCCATACAAAGACATTTCAATGGGTGGCGGCAGCTTCAAAATTCCTAATAATTTCCACACAAGATACGAGCAATCCATACTAAGACATTTCAAAGGGTGGCAGCAGCTTCTATTATCAACAAAACCAGCAAGTTGAGCATTTCCTATCCAATTACACTATTACTATTGCAGATCAAAGGGTTCACACGAGTCAGTATTCATTTATGTCAATCGTATCCTTGTTCTTTAGTCCTAAAAGATGTTGCGAGAGTAATTCAATGAGTGATCCTATAAAATTGTAGCTCTTTTACCTGTATTTACATAAGAACTATTCAAGAAATCTGGCACAGGGAGACTGCCCTCTCTGAAGCAGATGATTGGGAGCATATTCATGGAAGTCTTCATAACACTTCCCTTATCCTGTTTATAACACCATGCAGTTAGATGCCATAATTAGCACAAGCAAGGTGCGCTAGAACATTTGTTGCTTTTCTTTTCTTTTTCTACTTATACTATGGTTATATTTGGATCTAAATCAACCATGAGCCGAAAAACGTCAATTAAAATTACACTTATATTTGGGCATTGACATAATCATTTGATTAGGACCTTACAAGTTGTGTGATTGAGGAAACTTACAAGATTCACATCTGATTCCACTGCTATAGATATGGAAGAGAACCACTGAGGCAAATCGACTGAATCAAAAGCAAATAAGAATAAGATTTAACATCAAAACAGTATTGCTCAATGAATCTACTAGCTTCTGCACAATCACCCGTAATTGGCATCGATAGGCCAAGTAAAAGCAGACAAGCATTTCTCGCTTGGGAATGGTTCAAACCCACATTAGCAAAGCAGAATCGGTTCACTCAGAAGCATGAAACTCTAGATATCTATAATTGACAAAACATGAATTCCAAAAGTCCACAAAATTCAATTCACTCATTTACACTTCCATGCAGTTTTCTTCTCCCAGACTCAACGGAATTTCGCAAAAATGATACCCAGATCACTAGAAACCTCAAATATAGGAACCATAATCCCCGAACGATAAACAGCTTGTCTCAAATATAGGAATCAAACCAAGCAACAGCCATTAGAAGAACACACAATTCTCCAAAAGACCGAAATTTGAAGACGACCCGGGGAACCAATCATCGAGCAAACGTCCAAAACACGAAATTGAGACAAAAAAAACAATGAAACAGATAAATACCAACCAACCCAAGTCCTAAAAGCTTCAGTCTTTAACAGATAAAAAGATCAAAACTTGAGTCTACTTCACCTCTAATGTAACGAGCACCATATGGATTGACCGTTGTCACAGGGTACCGATAGCTGGAAACAGTGTAAGTGCTGGCACCCAGTTCATCCACCGAAGAGGAGAGGCCGAGGAGACACGAAACGACAGGAAGTAGGAACAGAATCCGAATTCCTGTCATTTTGACCCGACAATGATCGACTATGAATAATCGGATTCTTTCCGGGTGGCTTCTTAATGGGGTGGTGAGGATTACTATAGGGTTTAAGATATAATTAATAATTGCAATTATTTTTGGTGTTGGTGTGAAGATTTGAGGATTTATTTATTATTGTGAATAATCAATCTATAAAGGACTGACCTTGACTCTGTTTGGGCAGCATTGTGAATGTTTTTCAGACGTCTCAGGGAGTCTCGAGGCCACGCGCGGGTATGGAGTGTGGGGTGTACGCGCCTCCTGTGGTATGGCCTTCTGGCGAGGAAGCATTGTGAAAGTGGGAGTCCCTCATACAATAGTCGGATTTTTTTTATTATCTTTAACATTTTGATTTATTAACAGAAACGAATTAAGTACATCGTTATTTTCGCACGATCATTTTTGGAAACATAAAAAATAAAATCATGTTCGGATAAATTTTAATGTCATTAAATCTCGCATAAAACTGGAAATTGATTAGGGCTCTATCTATTTATTGTAGGATCTACTTAGATAAACTATTTCCTTTCTTGAATTATTTTCTCGATTAGTACATTTATTACAGTTGGATTGGATGGTCACACGGAAGTAATTATCGGAAAGAAACAAATCACGCACGAAAGATCATACACGAAAGTGACGTTCAAAAAATATTTTATTGCACTAAAGGGGTAGATTTCTATATAAGACGTGTTTCCCTGTTACTTACATAATTGACTTTTCAAGAACAAAATATTAATTATTTAGTTTCACGTACGTTTTTGTGTTGGTCATAATGATATATTTATATTAATCAGAATGATATGTTTAACTAGTCAGAATGTTATTATACAGTTAATTAGAATAATATATTGCAATTAATGGTGTGTCTATGATTTTGACATAAATGAGAAGAGAGGAGACCAAGAGAAGAAAGAGAAAAAAAAGAAAAGAAGTGTGAAGAAGAGAAAAAAGAGAAGAAAAAAAAGTGGAAAGAATAAATGAAAGAGGGGAAAAAAAAAAGTGAAAGGGAAGATACAAGAAATGAAGTAAAAAAAGAGAGTGAAAATGACAAAGAACATAGATATTCACGTGAATCTCAATAGTTAAATTTTCTTTATCAACTTTTTAATGCGCTGGATAACTCGTATCTATTTATGCATAGACCTCGATAGACCTATTAGGTCCATTACTTAATCTGAGCTCGCACGAAAATATTGTTTATGACATGTATTCTGCATGCAACTCTTTTAAATTTTATCATTTAGCTTGCTCAAAAAATGAAAATGTTGAAGCCCCAAAAGCAAAATTTACCTACCACTCAGAACTGTTAAAAAAAATATATATGTTTACGCTAATTTTATTTTGATGATATGAGTTATTATATGTTGTAATTCGGACTGCCTTGATGCAAACAAAATACTTGGATGAGTTGAGAGAGATTGAGATTAAGAAAGATTTCGATATAAATAATCAGACAATTTAGACCTAGATTAATAATTTATTAAATTTTTGGATACCGTGTAGCTCTTAATAATAGTAAATAACAAAGACCATACGTTGTAATCACCCATTAAAAAAGGTTTTTCCCTACTAACACGTAGAAATTTAATTTGGGTGACATAACAACAACCTAGTGGATGGTTATGTATACTGCTTACTATATTAATAAAATCTCAACTTGTTAAAAAAAAAAAACTAGTGGAATGACTACGTTCATCCGAGTGTTTTAAGTCTGCTTAAAAAATATTAAATCATTTCTAAAAATATAAATATACATTCCACGTACGTCCCCTGTTGAGGCTATACGGTTCCCTTCATGTTTGCTTCAAATTATTTGTTACTTAAATTGTCATGCGATTCAATCTCATAAGTTAAAAATATATACTAATATCTTATATCGACTTGCACTGTCTTACAATATGACTTTAAAATAATCATTCAAGTAAATATACCTTTTTAATTGATACCTATTATATAATAAATGTTTTACATTTTTTTGAGAACAAAAATTTGAAAAGATCAGAAATAACGCATCTCCCTTTCTTATTTATTTTTTTCACGTTATTTTTATATTTAATGATAATAATTGAGTGTTAACAAAAAAAATCTACGTCACTCTATCATATATTTTTAAACCACGTTTGTTTTTTTTGACCAAATTTGTAAGTTGGCAAAAAGATGGGCCATTTTCCTATATTTTTTTAAGTTTTTAATGCTCAATTAGCTGTAACTGACACGTAATTATCATTCCAATTGCGCGCCACATCTGTATCTCATCAAAAGGTGTTAGTTGTATTTGTAACAAAGGCTTTTTTTTTTGAGGGATGTAACAAAGGCTTTTTTATATAAATGTATAGTTGACGGTTTTCAAATTTATACGTTTTAAAACGGATAGTTGTCCACTCTAAAATCTCAAATGATCGAAAACCGGCAAAAAGTTTAAATTACACATTTAAATTTGTATATTTGTTACCATGTTTTGGTAATTAACTGTTTTAAAGAATCCGGTTTATAAATACTTTTATTCCAAAAATAATAATACTACCAAATTTATGGAAATCCAGTTAGGGACGTCCTTGTTCGTTGTTTTTGCCGCCCTTCCCTTGTCTCTCTCTAGACCTAGCTCCCAAGCTACCCCATCCACCCTTCTCTCCCATACACAGACGCATAAGTTACTCCTCCTCCAGGGAGCCGAAACGACGCCGAAGTAAATAAGATGGGCGTGATCGACATGGTGACGAGGCTGGACGCGATATGCAACAAGTACGACAAGTTCGACGTCGACAAGCATCACAACAACAAGGCCGCCACCCTCAACTCCGACGATGCCTTTGCTCGCCTCTACGGAGTCGTCGAGGCCGAGCTCGACGCCGCTCTCCAAGTAAACAAGATATCTCGAGTTCGAACTCTGAAGCTTTGTTAAAATTTAAACATAGAGGGTTTTGCTCATTAAAAATGGTCTTTATGTACATATAAAATGAAAAACAGAAGTCGGAGACGGTAGCGACGGAGAAGAACAGGGCGAGGGCGGTAGCGGTGAACGCGGAGATCAGGAGAACCAAAGCCAGATTGTTGGAGGAGCTTCCTAAGTTGCAGAGACTTGCCTTTAAAAGGGTACAAGTGTTTTGTCTATTACATTTTTTATATAAATTTACGGAGAAGACTAATTTACATTGGAGTCGAATAGTATTTTTTGAATGGTGACAAATTGTTATGAAGGAATATTTAATATGATACGGTGTATAGGTGAAAGGGGTGTCAAAGGAGGAGCTAGAGGCGAGAAGCGATCTGGTCGCTGTCTTGAAAGAGAAGGTAGAGGCGGTTCGTGATGGAAGCAATACTAGAACCGTCGGGGGTGGCGGAGCTAACGCCGTAGAGGGTGGTCCCAGTGGGGCCGGTGGGATCAAGTTTGACTCCAACTATGGTAATCACTTCCTGGGAATTAACAAATGCCTGCATTTTCTTGCCATTGAAGGGTATCCAAGTTAAGATTTTGAAGAAAAACTTTATTGTGTATGTGTTAAAGAGTAGAGATTGGATTTCGGTCAAAAATCCACATTTAATGGTCTGAGACAATCATCACTTTAATTGTGGTTGACCATATATCGGTTGATAATGTATGTCTGATCAGAAGGGAAAGCGAGACTTAACGAAGAATATTTTCGGACAACCGAAGAGACGGAGCAATTCCGGAACGAATACGAGATGCGGAGAATAAAGCAGGCAAGTTGAATATATATGTTAGTCTCTAAAGAAAGAAGGTAATCGGGTAGTTAGTTGATCCTTGCTTGTCTGATCACAGGACCAGGGCCTAGATGTTATAGCAGAAGGATTAGACAATTTGAAGAACATGGCACATGATATTAACGAGGTTTGTGCCGCTCATCCTTTCGGCTAATTCGAGGGAAAATTGGGTATTTTCAGCTAATTCGAGATTTGTTATCTAAATGCCATCGGATATTGGATCCGCAGGAGTTTGATAGGCAGGCGCCCCTCATGGATGAAATAGACAACAAGGTGATTCTCACTTCTTGTATCTTGTTTTTTTGTCGAAACTTTTGGTTGAACTCTATTAACAACTTTCCGTATCTAAATGCTCGGTGGTTTCATTACTGATGCGTCCAAACTTGGATCAAAATACGTGCAAGAATTACACGATCGCACAAGTAATAAAGTGATAAGTTGATTCGTCTCCACAGGGAATAAAAAGAGAAATTTGTTCGCTAAGTACCGGATGGTGCGTTCCTAAATCTTAAGCTAAGCGAATCGGTTGAATTGATTGGGTGATGATCCTAAATTACTAAGTTTCAATATCATTAATTAACATAGGGTTGTCAATCCTAGATCAATTCAATAATATCAAATCACAACAATTGGGCAAGATATATGAATCGAATCAAGGTTGTCACTCTTGATGTATGAAATCACAAACTCATCCAAAGATCAAACCATAAATAACAAGAAGATGAACATAGATACACAAAATAAACTTAACTAACAAAAGATGAATACACAATGAAAAAGTACCTTCAATAGTTCAAGTTTGCTTACAACTCAACATAGGGTTGTCAATCCTTATGTATTCAATGTTGCTTACAACTCCAAAATACCAAGGTGAAGAACAAGTCTAAAATCTAGAGAGAAAATGAAAGTTCAAAAGGGTTCTCCAAAACAATAGAGGAAGAGCTCCCCTCTTTTCTCTCCCGGGAGAGTGCCTATAGATGGATCGATGGATCCCCCTGGATGTCTACTCACTCTCCCCCTTTTGTCTCCTCCTTTTTATCATGGCCTATATTCCTCTTGTCTGCCATCGTCCTTTTTGCCTTTTGCTTCTCTTTCCAGCTCATCTGGGCATAAATTTGGGCTACTTTCGGCAGAGGACGAGCAACCCCTGGCCGACCGAGCAATCGCTGGCCAAACGAGTGATCGCTGGCCAAACGAGCGATCGCTGGCCAAACGAGCGATCGCTGGCCAAACGAGCGATCGCTGGCCAAACGAGCGACCACTGGGTTGAACGAGTTCTCCTCCCTGGAACCTTCGAGCGAATGCTGGGGCTTCGAGCGATCTCTGGCTCGCATTAACTCCTCCACACTTTGATGATTCTTCTTACGATGGCTCTGATTCTTGTCCCGCTTGTCTATCCTTCCGAATCCTACAAAACACACAAAATCTATGAATTTCCACTATCAACTCAACATAATCAATAATACTAAAAAGACGTACGACACATGACTTGAATTACTCTAAACTATAGCTAAAACATATCAAATCTATTGTGAATGTGACATGTATTTCCGTACACATCAATTACCTTCGTACTTATGTTGAACATTTAAGAACATGCATTAAAAGAGTCACATTGGTTCCAGGTTGACAGGGCAGCCTCTGACCTCAGGAGTGCTAATGTCAGACTCAAGGACACTGTAAACCAGGTAACCCAAAAACCATTATTCGGCTACTCAACTCGGTCTCTTTTGTTCCCAATTTGATATGTCTTTTGGTTGTAACTTGAATTTAATCCTTTTGTTTCAGCTGCGATCCAGCCGGAACTTCTGCATTGACATTATTCTCTTGATAATCATACTAGGCATTGCTGCCTACTTATACAAGTAAGTTTTAAAATAAATGATGTCTAGTTATCACCTAGCAAGGAACTTATTTTATGCTCCAATGACTCTATCGCAGTGTATTGAAGTGAGTTGCCGGATCGACCTACAACTTTCACTACAGCACCTGGCACTGAATCTAAAGCTAGTCATCAACAAATGGCAAATTGATGACGAGTTCGATCAAATAATTTAATTCGATTTATTTTGAACATTTTCCATCACATTCGAGTTTTACAAAAACAACTTTTTTACTGAAAGAAGAAAAGTTTAAATAATTATTAAATTGTATTCATAAGCTCACCAGCCCAACTGCCGAGGTCCGAGCACCAATTTCATATTCCGAAGGGCTATACTTTTCAGAGTTTTCTATTACGAACAATTCACCAATGTTATTGTTTAGTGTTAACTAACATTATACTAAATAGGAATGATTTAAGAGAAGAACCATCTCTGTTAATGGTTTAGGGATAGACGATGGGATATTGGTCAGGATCAGTCAACTCTCCGAGCTAAAAAAAACTGACGTAAAAAAAAAATTGGTGCATGAGAGACCATGCGGGGGATAGCCGTGGCAAACATACATGTCTTGATCATGTTCTCAAACAGGCTACAATCCTACATTGTTGGTCAGTTCTCCACAGTGGTTTGGGTAAATCAACGTGCTCTTGTAATTCAACAGCATTAAAATGGCCCATTTGAGAAAGTTATCACAAATTAATTATCCCTTAAATTAACTGTCTGAAAACTAGTAATTTCCAACTTATAAAAACTTAGAAATTAAAAAAACTGTGAAAGAGGTTTTAGCATAATAGTATAAGAATAAGTTAATTTCCAGTTGTCATTTCGAAACGGGCCTCACTACTTTGCTAATGAGCTCTAACAAACCTAGGCCCATAAGACTTCACCATGCATGATGCAACCCGCAGACGAGAACGGGTTGGCCTGTCTTTTTAGGAGTCGAATCTTGGATTTCACCCTACATGAGTGGGAACAATATCACTGGACCAAATGTTCACTCGGCAGGGTTAGCCTGTCTTCGAACAAAACAAAACAAAACAAAACAAGCAAAGTTTCCGCCTCATAGCATTGCCATGTGGCGCGTCCCCATTGCGTTTTAACCTATAAATAGACGCGGCTCTGGACCAATCACGTACATAAAATAAAGCGCCGTCCTCGCGCTTCCACTCCAAGGCTTTCCTATAGTTCCCCCCACCGTTTTTTTCCCTACTGGTTGGAAATCGCCTATGACCAGAAAAAAAAATTGTTCCATACAGAAAAAAAAAGGTCAACGGGAAGAATTCTGTGTTTAATCTTTCCGGGAAAGTAGAAAAAAAAAGGAAAGGGAAGGTAACCGAGTCAAGAAGAAGCAAAGATGAAGATGAAGGAGAGGACTTCGCAGATGCAGACGCGGCAGGCCTACGCCAATGTCTGGCACACCGAGCTCATGGACGCCGTTTTCGCCGACGCCCCATGTAAGTTACCAGTTTTCGAGATCGAATTTTTAAAAAATGACAAAATATTTTAACCCGACACATGTGTTTAAACTAGAATACTTTGATCAAAGTGGTTGTTAGTATACTACCGCATGTATGGTCTGATGGAAACTGTGTGAGTTTTGAAGCATGAGGTGGGGGTATCAAATCTCATGACCGTCAAGATTCAAATTGTGAAAACAATTGATTGTTGGTATTTACGTATTACTTACTTACACATGCATTTTATCTCTAATTATTTTGTTTGTTTGTTTTTGCAGTCTGTTGCTTCGCGATGTTCTGGTAAGTTTTGTGTTGTTTTTTATTTTTATTTTTTGCTTTTTTTTTGTGAGGTTGGATTTATTAAATAATTTTCTTTTCTTTTTGTTTCTTCAAAAGTGGTCCGTGTGCTTCGTACATGCTGCGGAAGCGGGCTCTTTACAACAACATGTCGAGGTACGTCGATCCCTGCTCCGACGTCGTTTCGTTATAATTCCTCCCTGAAATGATGGACGACAGATAATGGGATTTGTTTCACTGTCGTTTAAAATATTCTGCGGTTCTTATCGTGTAGGTACCAATGTTGCGCTGGGTACTGCCCGTGCAGTGGCAGCTGCGGAGAAAGTAGTTGCCCTGAGTTATGCCTCTGCACCGAGGTATGCATACATGATCTGCGGTATCTGTTCGCCGATGCGCGCTACAAGGAGTCGGTCCAGTCGATAAGAGAATTATCGTCTTTGTTGCTTGTCGATCGTCCGTCCTGTTCTGACTTTTCCTGTTGTTTTTGTGCTTGATGTCCTTCAGGTTCTCTGTTGCTTCACGAATTCCGTCGCGTCTACTCGGTTTCTGCTGCAGGACGAGTTCAACATAAAGACTACACCTTGTGATAATTGCATCATTGTAATTTCCTTCACCTTCTTAGCTGGGGGTTGGACACCCGATCTCCTTACCGATTCTGAGGAGTTTTAACCAGTTGTATTTCTGCAGGGGTTCATGCTCTGCCTGAACCAGTTGGCATGCATATGCTCGTTAGTTGCCTGCCTCGTAGGAAGCGACGAAATCGAGGATCTCGCTGAGTTGCTGGGCTGCTTGTCTGATTTAGTCTTCTGCTCGTAAGTGCTCGAAATCCGGCTCTTTTAATGCTTTGACAGCAGAAGTTTCAGAATCTTGGACCTAAGTATTTTCCTCTTCTTGCATTTGCAGGGTTTGTCCATGTATGCAGGTAACAAATTAACCAGTGTTGATTATTCTGATCTGAATTGCATAATTCTTCATTCAACTTCAAGGACTTCCAAATCGAATTATCTGGTGTTCCGACCCACGCAGACGCAGCACAAGCTTGAAATGGACAAACGAGACGGAAAATTCGGGCAACCACCAATGATGGCAGCACCGGGGATCCAGCAGATGTCTCGGATCGATCAGCCATTGCCCCCACAAGTTTGTTATCCGCCAGTGCCGCCACCGGTTGGCTACCCGCCACATCAGGTTGGCTATCCACCGTCGGGCTACCCATCACAGCAGGTATACTACCCACCTGGGCCAGGGTATGTGCCTCCCTACGGCCAACAGCCACCAATGCCTCCCCCTCAAGGCTACGCATATGACGGATATAACGCAGGCGCAAAGCCGCCACCTCCTCCTCTTCCTCCTCCTTACCCCCCCAAGTAAATATAGATACATTCACAAGGGTCTGCCAGTTTTGTTTTTGCCCACGCAAGCTATCTGCAAAAGTTCCCTGCCATTACAATCTTGCAGACCGAGCTTTTTTCACCTGAGGTGCATCTAGTTTACTGCACCCACGGATCGAGATAAGTCATATATACACAATTTTATTCGAAAGAATAGTACATTAACATTGAAATTATCACATGAATACTTATTTAATAATAGTTATTACAATCCACCTTGAAGTCCTCAAAGTCAGAGAATTGATGATCATTATCATTGATCATCATTCTACTATTATTATACAAGGTTGGAAGCTGTTTCACCTTATATCGATAATGGCTTCGTGGGGGCTTTTTGTTTTATTCTCCTACTTCTGTGTACTAACGGATATATCTAGCCTGGCCAATCAAGATTAACGACTAGGCTCATTCACTAACCTTTAAGTGTAGTTATTTTGTATTGGTAATTAAAGGATAGTTGTGTATATAAATCCTTGTATTCTTATTTTGTAATTGTCAAGTTTTGGTGAATAAAAATTCAATTTTTTCCATAATTGTTAATGTGCTGAAAATTGAAATCATTCGTAAAAATGAAGATCTTGTTAGGAAAGTGGGGAAAAAGTAAATAGGAAAGTTGGTGGTGGGGATGGCGCCCGCCACTTTCTCGGCATCCAGGTTCGAGAGGGCTCCGAGGACTTGGCACTCGTTGGGTCGCTGTGAAAATTTTTCATGTATTACATTTCTAATTCGATCTAAATTATTTTTTAATATTTCAAAATTCATTTATTTTATAAATATATATTATTCGATATGTATGTATATTTTTGTGATTTATATCTATCAATAAAAATTTATATTTTTCACTATAATCATTAACATTAAATCGAACTAAGTTATATTTTGTTTACGATCTTATTCAATGATTGCTAAATTCCTGACAAAACCAACCCGTTTGCATTCCTTCTTTTGGTCCATGGATATTGTTTAGTAAATACTAAATAGTTTATTTTTTACCAATGTCATTATAATGCATCGCTTTTATGTTTATAACTACAAATACTAATCACATAATTCTAAAGTTAGTTACCTAATAATACACATGTCACTCTTAGATTAATTCCTTCATGATTCAGCTCACATTTTGCCTGCATAATTCAACTTACTTCTCACACTTGTCCTGTACTATGATAAGTTGACAAGATCCGATCTAACCGGGTAGATGGTTCTCCCATTTCAATTCCAACCTAACCACCAAATTCAGTCCTGTAACGAACAAAAGCAGAAAAGCTCACAGCTTTCGTTTTTCTTTGTCGGTAAAGAGGAGCAGCAAAAAACCCCTAAACCTTGTAACGATTCTGATTAATCTAAGGTCATTAAGGAGCTGGTCATTTGCTATTAAAATTTAAAATAACTCAAAAATGGTTCAAAATCTTCACTGCTTCTTCCTAAAAAATTTCCAATTTTGGTTAACCTCAAACCCGTTCTCTGAATTACTCGATCGATAAGATAATTTAAGTTCAAATACGAAGATAAAATGAACCAAGTTCCGATTGGTAAACTCAAAAACTCTGAAGGTAAGCTAGGAGACACGTGTCCTAATCGTACTCGTGGATTCGACACAACCGCCAAATTCCCCATCGCGTATTTACAAGAAGGCCCCCCTCCAAAAAAACACAAAAAATAATAATTTAAGAAGGTACATATTTTACTTTTACGAAAGGTGGATCGAACCGAACTCGGCGTCATCGAAGGCGGCGCCGCCCTCGGCGCACCAGAGACGGCGGTTATACTCTTCGCGCAGGTCGTCGGGGACGAACGGGTTCCGGCAGAGTGGACACGTGTCCCTGTCGTGGTCGAGCCACCTGTCGATGCACGCGCGGTGGAACACGTGCGGGCAGTTCCTGAGCCACCTCACCTCCTCCCCTCCCTCCAACTCGTACAAGCACACCGCGCAGCTCTCCGGCGAATCCCGGCGGCCTCCTTCCACCTCTCCAAGCCTCGCCGCCGGGAGGAGCTCGCGGATCAGGGACGCCGAGAGGGAGGGGCGGAGCTGGGGCGGCTCAGGGTCGGCGGGGGACGAGTCCGGGTCGAGGAGGAGATCGGAGAGGCCCACGTGGCTGAACAAGAAGATTGTTAGGTTTCTGAGGAATCCTAAAAGGGAAAGTAAGCGGACGAGAGGTTTGGGAAGGAAGACCTCCGTGTACCCAACTGGAAACCCCATCTTCGTTTCTTCCTTGGCGCCTTTTTATTCTAATTATTCTTTTTTTTTGGTTTAGTGGGAATGGTGGAGAGAGTGGGAAGTGGTGGTGGGTTTTTTTTTTATAGGGGGTGGATATTAGTTTAGCAAATATTACAAATAATTATAAATAGTTAAATACTCGTATGTAAAAAAGTTTGATTAGTCATAATTGTTTTGAAACCTTCAACATACCCTGTTTATTGGAATGTATAGTCAACATTTAGTTAGATCAAGTTATTTAATTTAAATATTTATTATAAAATTTTGGATCAGTTGTAAAAAAATATACCTGAATTAGTTTAACCAAGGTCTCGAGTTCGAGCCTTGGGAATGAGGCAGCATTAAAACTAGGGAAAATTAGGCTAAAGCCCCTGTACATTGGGGATTCAACTATTTTAGCTCCCACTGTTTAAAAACTACTCTTTAGATCCCTACTATGCATAATAACCGCACTTTTTAGTCCCTAAAAATCAACAATTTTTTTTATGACTATTATACCTTTTTCGAAAAATTAACCCAAAACCAAAATCTGATTCAACCCAAAATCTAACCCAAACCCAAAATCTAACCCAACACAAAAAAAATCCAACATCATCGGAGACGGCTCCCGATCCCCCACGGCTCGCCTCATAGAGATGGACCCCAGGTGGAGCGCAGCGAACACGAAGTCCACCACCACACTGCACTGGGTCCTCGAAATGGTTCCCGATCCCCCACGGCTCGCCTCATAGAGATGGACCCCAGGTGGAGCGTAGCGAACCCCAGGTCCTCGAAGACGAGCTCGTTGGTGACGCGTTGGACGGAGGGGAGAGAGAAGAGGTGCTTAGTGAGGAGGAGGGCGGAGGAGTAGGGGACATGTGGAGGTGGGTTGAGAGAAGGTGGGCCCAGATATCGCATTGGAGGTCGGGGTTGATAAGGTAGCCGCGGTCGATGGGGAGGCGGATGGCGGTAGAGGTTACTTCATCGGAGTTGGGAGTGAGGGAGGGGTAAAGGAACTTTTTGGAGGAGAGGGGTCGATAGAAAAGAAAAGGAAAATGAAGGAGGGAGAAGGGCAAATCGCTCGGAGATGTAGAGGAGTAGGTCGTCATTGGCGAAGTATTCCATACGAAGGCTGACGAGGCTGCCCTGGGAGAGTTCAATGGCGAGGCGGCAGAGCCTGATGTAATCGAGCGGGTCGTCGGGGTCGATAGAGAGGTAGAGGAAATTTTTTGGGTTGGACCAGATTTAGGGTTTGATAATATTTTGTGTTGAATCAGATTTTGTTTTTGGGTTAATTTTTTCAAAAAAGGTATAATGGCCATAAAAAAATTTTTGTTGATTTTTAGGGACTAAAAAGTACAGTTATTATGCATAATAGGGATCTAAAAAGTAGTTTTTAAACAGTAGGGGCTAAAATGGTTGAATCTCCAAAATACAGGGGCTTTAGTCTAATTTTCCCTTAAAACTATTGTTAGGAGAGCTTTGTTACCCTTAGGAGTTCCACCCCGCTCGAATCTGTATTAATCGACTAAGTAAAGTCGGATACCAGATGGTTTAAAAAAAAATAGATATCAATGATTCTATCCCAAAAAAAATCTATTCAAAGTTTATATAGACTTCATGTACTGTCGGATGCCATAACAATTGATTGTTAATTGTTAAACAACCATTTATTTGAGAAATTCTGGAGTGTGTGGCCATCAATAAAGAATATTTGCCCACCAAAGTTCTCGTCTTTCCTCCATGTTGTTGCTTACCGTTCAAGGTAGGCAGTCTTCTATTTTTGTTTGACATTATCTTTTTAACAAGTTTTTAATTTTTTCACATAAATATTTATTCAGCAAAAAATATTTATTTATTAGAATCAGATAAAATATTTAATTAGGGCATTCCTAGAAACACCGCACCTTATTATAATTAAGAACTTAAGGATCCATCGCGTAGGTGGCGGTGGGCGTTTATTAATTGCAAATAGGCTGAGCAATATCGCACGTGTGATGTTATGAAATTCATGAAAGATCGAAGGAAATGACGTGAAGTCTCCATCCTCTCTCTCTCTCGAGAAATTTATTTTAATGAACTGTATAATTAATTATAAATAACATTTCAAACTTCTCAAAAACATTAAATACAAAACTCTATTCCGTAAAATGCATCTTGCCGAAATATAATTATTAATTTCTCAGTTCTTTATGAGGATTTTTTTTACTCTGAAAAATAAGTTGTTCGGTTTTTTGACCACTAAAATATATATGTATATTATATCTGAAATGAGAGTTGTTCAGTACGAGCCATCGAACCATTCTTTTGCTAATAAATTGGAGCCTTTGAAAGTTGACAGTATTAAAACAGTGTAAGCTCACCCAAAGATGTATCGTAACATTAAAGTTAATACTAAGTTTATTGGATGAGCCTACGCCGCCTCTAATCATTGTGCTTCCACGAGTACCTAAATTTATGGGAGTACTATGTACTAATTTCGGCCTAGAAATAACTATTTTAGGTGTTTTAATTAGCAAGTGGGGATCTCACTCACCGTCTAGATTCAACCGGGAAAATAATGGCCAAAACCTTATTATATATACTCTTGGAACATCAATTCCCGGCGGCTTACAGCGTAAAGCGTTACCCGAATATTTATTTCACTTCCACATACTGCCTGGATAAAGTAATTCGCTTCTCTTAGTACAGATTAAAATTTTTGAAAATGCAATCTGGCAATGATTTAGGACCAGATATGTCGATTCGATTCACAATATCATAAAATAATTAGACTAATGGTTAATGAAGATGGACTATTAGTGAAATCAGTTGGATTGATCGACCCAAATTAAACCGATTATTTTTAAAAATGTTATAACGAAGTTAGATGATATTAAAATTATTTTATGTTTCAATGTTTAGTGCTATTAAATAAACTTTGGTCTAACTATTTGGAACGCGACCAAAGATTATAGTTTTTATAAACATCATCTTATTAATTAATATTCATAAATTACAAGTATTAAATTCTCTCATATCATATACAAGGTTACTGTGTGCCCGACTGAAACGTTATCATTATAAAAATAAACTAAAAAAATAGTAGGAGACTCTCCAAATCATTTTTCAAAAATATAGTAAGCGACTTTCGTCCGAATTATGTAAATTGAAAACATATCAATAGTACAAGAAAAAACAACATGATAAAGGAAGTGCACGTAGCGATGGGCATTAGGCAAGGACCGAAATAAGTGGGGATCACATGCACCCATAGCCTTAAACTCGAGTGTGTGGTAGAGCCTGGCGAGTATGGTCAGTGGAAGATAAAGATGAAGCAGGACAAAATTCGTCGGTGGTGCGAAACCCTGGCCAACCAACAGGACTATTATTGGTTGAACCAACAACGTGTGGCTATTTTTTAGTAGGGCTAACTTACTTATAAGAAATATATATATAAAAAATGAGAGTTAATAGACTCACAATTATTATGTGTTAAAAATTTGAATTAGATATGACAATAAGAACATATAATCAGACGAGTTACTATGGTTACACATATGATTGTACTGTTAGGTTGCATAATGTAATTCCAATATAAAATTTCAAATTTGTTACGCAAATCACGATCTTTCACATTTTTCTAATAAATATATTTATTTCATGTTTATAATATTTTAAGAAGTATATTAATATCAATCGTTTGTAAAAACAACTGAACAGCAAAGTTAATTGAGGGCCACCAGAACTTGGAAATTCCGTCTTATACATTAACCTCGAGGGCAGCTGGCTTGGAGGTTTTATTTTCTATGGTCTATTCTATAGCCGGAGTCTTTGACGGTGACGAATTATTATAGCGATGTTAAAATTAAGAAAAGGCTTGTTCTGTAACCGCATTTTTTTTCTTACTTGATTTTAATAGGTTAACATTGGGAGGGTCTGATTGTTTTGTCATGTTTTGAAGTGTGCCTGGCCAGGCCACGACAGGCATGGTCCAAGTGCATTCCATAATTCGTTGTCGTGTTTTGTTCCAAGAGCTAATGGATGAATGTGGTTGATTGCAGTCACTCTCGTCTCTTGAATCATAAATTTAAGATTGGATCTCCGCTTAAAAAGACTGGATTTTGGAAAAAGCTTGAGTACGTGAGACTCGAATTTGTGTAAATAAAGATAAAATATGTCTTAGAAGAAAATATGCGTGAATTGACATTTTAATTTTTTTGTATGTTGAATTTAGATGAGAATCGGTAAGAATATATGACATTTTAAGTTGTATCACAACAAAAAGTACAATGTATCACTTTTTACCCTCTGAGTTCAAGGTCTCACATGCCCACCTTGAAAGTGCATCCTAAAAGATCATCAGTGCAAAAATCACTCGAGGTGAAACACATTTTAACCATTATGATTTTTTTTAATATATTTACTTTATAGGTACATCTTATTAATAATATGTATATTACAGATAAAATTATTTAAGCTTTCGTGGATATCATCATTAACATTTTACCACATATATTCTTCTCGAACGGAATCGATCCAAGTTCCTCGCATCTGGATCTCCACGAAAGCATTATTTTTTGTTAAAAATATACTTTTTCTTTTGTCAAATATAGATTCCCTATAGGCTCAAGTTACATGAGTCATATAATTTGAGCATCATTAAATCAAATCGGATTGATTAAGACTAAATCATTAAATCAAAAATTATTTAAAAAAAAATGAGATTACGACGGGACATATTTTGTCCTTTCAGATTTCAGTCACTGGTGTAATGATTTAAGTAAAATTTTATATTATGTATATCCCAAAATCTGAACCATGCATCTTTCTATTAAGTATAACTTTTTGTGTGGCTTGTAATTGTCTTTTGGCAACAGACAATTCAATTGCGTCAGAGTGAAAAAATTAGTTGGGCCGTTTGTCATCTTCTTCCGTTGAAGGTAATTTCAGAAATTTTATGATAATCATAACGTACAAAGTATTGAAAATTTTACCGAATTTTTTAAATAGGTTTAATAAATGAGAGTGATCACACACAAACAATTAAATGGAATGTAAAATTCTAACCATTTTACTCATACCACCCTTATTCTCAAAATCCCATTTCCAAACAACGATTTCTCAAAGAGGCAGAGTTTGTTATTCTCTATTTTGATGAGTTTTTTTTTTTGGCAAATTAATTTACTTATTTTAAAATATTTTTGTTATTTTGTTACGGATTTCGAATGAGGACAAGCTATAATTTGGTTTCATTTTAAAGGGTGTACGTGCAAAGATGACCTTTTTTTATCATTATGTAAATCTAGTTGAGCTGAGTTAAAATTTTGAATTTTTGACAAAAATAAAATTCAAAATTTTCTCTCAATATAAATTTAAAATTGGACCCATTTTTCATTTTTCCATATTTGCATTGATGTGCAAAGATGACTTTGATGATATGCCGTGGGGTGAGATAAAGGGGAATTACCCGTATCGCCAAGGGGGACCCGACGCATATAAGCCGTGGTCAACATGTCAGATCAATGTTCCCCATTGAACTGCCTCTCTTGGACCGAGCTCACTGGCCCTATTCTCACGATTATTTTATAAATGAAGTTTTATTCATCAAAAAAGTCTTAATTATAGTGTTATTTACTCATTGGTGTAATTATTTTACTTAAAAAAGTTTTGAATTCGAATTTAGCAAACATTAAAAGTGTTGTTACAAAGCAGTATCTAAATACAAAGTGATATTACTCTATTTCAAGAAATCATCTAAAAACATTGAAGTTATTATGTTGTTTGGGAGGAGCAGGGACACGTGATTAATTCTAATTGCTTGACTACACTGGTTTGGGATTTTGTTAAAAAGGGACTTCAATTTTTTTTTTTCTCTCCATCTTTGATTGCCTTTTGGTTTTCAGCCACTTTTAACTCTTTCGCATGGTTTGATGGCAGATTGGGGTTTATGCGACTATTTTTCTAGAGAGAGGGGTTTGTTCCTCCAAGAATAACAAGAATGGTGTTTTTGAATTAAAAATTTATTAAGGATTTGCACTAAAATACACAAAAATAAGTATCGTCACTTTGCAAACAAACACGAAAAATTATGCATTTTTATAAGAAAATGTACAATCTTATGCATTTTCTTGTAAAAAGTGATACTTGAGAATCTTCATGTCACAATTTTTTGAAAAGATAAATTATCAAAACTTGAATTTTGTATTTCTTAATTTTTTTTAATATTTTATGTGGTGCTGTCCTTGCACTTATGAACTATTTTAATTTTATATAGTAATAGAAATTATATTTACTCGTCAAAATGATACATTTTTTGCGTATATTTTTCTTCAATTTTTCCGTAAGCTTGCCTTTAAATTTTTGTGCCTTTCACATAAACGTAATGTGAATGTAATTTCTTTTTTGAAATTGAATAAAATCATTCATTCAAAGAAAAAAATCAAGTAACAACAAGTTAATCACACTTTCTCAAAAAAAAAAAGACAAGTTAATCACATGCTAAGGGTAACATGCCACTCAATCAGTAGGAAGAGTATTATTTCATTACATATTATTTAAATAATCAGTAACGCGATTATTTAAATGACATGTGTGACTCAAAATACATGAACAAAGAGTATCAAGAGCTCTTCTAAGATCATAAATAAAATTTTCAAATTACCAACTGACATGATGTTCTATTGGGAAGATCCCCAACTCCTGCCCGAGGTTCTATTGGGCCCAAAAATTGGAAGATAGACAATTCTTTTGTTGCTTTAGTTTTCCTTTGGTGGCTGTTGAATATTCATATTCGTACTCATTAGCTACTATGTGTCACATCAAATTAATGACTCATATTTTGCCTAGAAGTTTCATAGAATGAGATTTTCATGGGCTAAACAACAATGACAAACTTAATTGTCTGCATTATACACAGCTTAATTGTCTAAGAGACAATGACAAACTTGATACAGGTGCCTGGTGTTACAAGGAGGACAAATTTATAAAATTGGAATTGAAACTTCTTTTTTATTCCGTTTGGTTTTTCTCATTTACTACACATGCACACCGGAAACTGTGTTAACAGGAATATATTGGACGAGAATTTCAAAAGCTTGTAGACTCTGAAGGCAATAGGGGAAGGAATGACTCCATCACCAGCTGAAGCTAATGGATTCAAAGTGCAGGTTGGTAGCCAGACCAGAAGCACAAATTCTTGCAACATCTTGCCTCAACTTCTTCGGCCCGCACGCTAGAACACCTACGCTCGATCCTTTCAACTCGAACAACAATTCTGCAGATAAGAAGCAAATGAAGACAATTCAAGCAAATGTAGAGATTGGTCATGTCAAACTATGTGTGGTAACGAAATCAACTCACTCTTTAAGTCGGGCCTTTCACCGTAGTGAACGTTTGTTGACTCGGCAAGGGTCTGGTAAGGTACACTCTCCATCTCCCTATCAGCCTGATAGAACTGAGAAGCAGGGGATTGGGCAGGAGTTGGCATGTCCAAATTCTGAATTTGATTGGCTTCCCTTGCATTTGCTCTTTTGTTCCAGATGACAGCTGCACTGGCCGCGGCCAATATGCTAGCACACATGACCAGCAAGTTGAGAAAAGTTCTCCACGAGAGCGAAAAGACACTACCGGTGTTGTGATCGGTAGGGTAGACGTAGTAGCGTGTGATGATGCCGATTATGATGAGGAAAATTACGAAGGAAGATGATATTATTGCAGCAAGGTAGAGCCAGCTGTTGGGGCCTAGTATGGCTGAGGCAGGGGAATCTTTTGGGTCGGGTTTGAACCATACGGTCCTGATGGCCTTCGAGTGATCATTGGCAGGTTGCTTCTCTCGTGTCACGTAAGCCTCGATCTTGAGCTGCAGTGAAGAAAGTGTCGATTGGGTGCCCGATAACGGGAGGATTAGGTCAAGCATTGTGAGTTCTGAGGAGTTCTTGAATGCGGATATCAGAAGAACTCGCGGAGTCTTGCTAGTCTGGTTCGAGCTTGCGAAGATGAGTTCCTGGATTATCGATATGAATGGAGTAATGCCACTGCCTCCACTTACCATCACCAAAGTGTCATGCCTGAAATATCAGGGAAATAATCAGAGAGTTTAGAGAAAACATCTCTTTGTTAGGACAAGAGAAGCAAATACATAGAATCAACGGATTGGATGTCTATACAAACCTGAAGAAGTCAGTTGAAGCAGGTCCATAAGGTCCTTCCATTGAGACTTCGAGGCGTTCGACCTGATTCGTAGATGAAACAATTTGGTAAAGTTTCTTGGTCCAGCTGCCTTCCCCTTTAATCACAACGCTTAACTTGTCTGATTCCAAGTTGCTGTTAGAATTGACAGTAAACGGATGCCATTGCAACTTGGAAATACTTGGCACGTTCAAGAACATGATACTTGTCGGGTTGTACTTCAAACCTGAAAAAACAACAGCAACAGCGACATGCAATTCTTAGTACCAATGCGTTAATCTTAACGCGCCTCATCAAACGAAATTCCAATGATAACACTCACTAGGGGATTTGGAGAAAATGAGCTCCAAGGCTTCGCCAGGCAACACGCGAGCATTGACCAAGCGGACTCGCTGCCTCGACTGCAAGAATCGCAGGTAGCGATCGACGAGGAAGAGGTAGAACCCGGGGAGGGCAATGCATGAGTAGGAGATGCCAACGTGGAGGAAGAAGAAGAGCATGAAGATGATGTACAAGTAGTGAGTGTAGAAGAAGAGCTCAAACATCTTCCTCCTCACTCGCTGGAACGTGGTCGCCCACATGATTAGCCCGGCGACCAGTGATATCTCCCCGGCCACATTTGATATACTAGTTTTAGACCACATCGTCATCTGAGCAACACATTTGATATTTCATTGAGTCGAATAATCAAAAGTCGAGATGAGAAATCTAATTGAAATATGTTAAGAAGTAGGCTTATATTCATGTTACCAAAATGAGTCAGAAATTATTTTTCTTGTCAAGTCATTCAGTAAAATAACCAGTTAATTAATTTGTTGGTACATGTACGCGTATAAATTATTTCTAAAATATCTAATTATCAACTTTTTTAAGGAAAAAATAAAGTAGGGACGACAAATTGATTGACGAGAAAAAAGTGAGTAGGAGTATTAATCAACATGGAGAGAGTGGGAAAACAAAAGCATTGTCTCCTGCGAAAATTGTTTTGAGGTAGTGACTCAGTTGACAGCTTCGAATTTGGAAGGTCATGGCCCAATTGGTATCGTCCCTTTCTAATTCCGAATGGAGGTTCACGAGTAAGACAAAAGGAAGACAATAATTCAGCTCTAGAAAATTATTTAATTAGTCGATTTATCAAATATCTTTGATAAGAAATATGATGATGATGTCGAGAACAGAATCCTCCTCAGTAAACAGGGTTATCTAGTTATTTTCGGATGATCTAGAGTATGATAATTGCATGAGTTTGGGTCCACTTAAATTCGTATGAACGTGTAAAACAAACAACGTTAAATTGTGTTCTTCTTTCGTGGACAAAAACCACATTTAATTGGTTTCGTTTGCTTCTTGGTAAACATATCAATCTTTATATACGTAACGCATGCATTATTACTGATTTTGAAGTTGAACCGTTACAAATTAAAAAAGTCTGTAAACTTTTGATTTTTGGGGTTGAAAGAAAAAAAAAAGATGAGAAAATTTGAAATATATTTATTACCTCAGAAATTTTATTGATGACGGCCCAGAAGATGACATAGGCAATTCCATGAGCTGTGAAGATGGCCATGGTCATATGACCTAACCATATATGGTACTTGATGCTACCTTCCGACGTCAGTCCGAGGAGTGGCAGCACCGACGAGAAACGAGTCACCGGGAAGAACAGAAATGTTAGGGTTACATTCCCTACCATGCCCAGAATCCACGCCACCAACCCCAGCCTTGCTTCCCACCTGTATTTACAAATTCAAATCATATTTTTTTTTTCTAAACTACGTAGATCCTCGTTAAATCGAATGATGTAATTTTGTATAATTAACTTTGTAAAAAATTAATATTTTGGAGTATATAACTTACTAGTATGAAACATATTTATTGACAACGATTTAAATTAAAATCGAATATTATCAAAATATATAAAAAAAGAATATGACTCTCTTAAGTTCGAATTCAAGAAACAATAGGACGATTGGACTGCCTTATTTTTCGTTAATTTTCACTTGAATCAGCTAATTATATCGATAAATAAACTACAATTTTCATGTAACTAAATGGTGAAGAAAATTCTTACATGTGTTGACATCCATACATTGTGGCTTCTTCAGGGGTGAGCTCACCGAGCCACTTTTTCATAGAAATACCAAGGTACCATCCTACTAACCCCACGAACATGGCCAAGAAGGTCACCTCTATCGCCGATACGATGCCCAGTGGCCCTTTCACCAGCATCGGCCTCCTCCACGTGGCACCGAACCGATTTTCCCTGATGATATAATTAATTTGACTATAAATGGAGCCCAAATATTGATTAAAATAACAGATTAGGATTATCCAAATTTCGGGTTTCAAGTGAAATTTACCTCTCTCCTTTCTCATGGAATTGGGATGCTCCATTGCCCGTTCCAAAGTGGAGATACAGGCATCCCAAAACGGCGACGAATAGGACGGGAAATGTGGAAACCAAAAGGGTTGCACCTGTTTGATAAATGATTATTACACGAAAATAAATTAATTAACAATGTCACAAACCTGTTTGTATGGGTTTTGGTTCTAAAAAAATATGATGAAAAAGAGATCATGTAAGAACATTAATAAACATGTAACTAACTCACTTTAATCATATTAGATATGATATTCTCAACACGAATATTAAAACATACCTTGTGAACCAAAATAAGTGGATTTAGTGTGACTGGATATACTTGGTGACCAGTTATCCCAGTAAGTTTTAGTGGGCATCATAATCCACGTCATCATGTAGCCTAGTAGCACTACCCACACCACTGATTTTATCACCAGTTGAATCATTTTGGGGTCTGAATATTTTTTTTAGTCACCGGAAGAGAGAAAGAGAGCGGTGGCTGAAGGGAGAGAGGTAGAGGAAAGGCTGAGGTGAATGGATGGTATTGGAGGGCCACTATATATGGGGAAAGAAAGGGACCTGCTTTGTTTTTCTATATTATTTGTTGCGAAAGGAATCGAATCTCTGTTTTAGTGGGAAATTGAAAAAAGCATTATACAATGTGTGGGGAAATGTTATAAAGATTTAGTATTCCTTTTTGGTAAAAAAAAATTTTCGTCAAATCCTCGAGATTTTTCTATTTTGGTGTGTTAATACTTAATAGGATACTTGGAGGTAATATTCTCTTTGTTTACGTTTGGTAGATATCAAATATCATGCCCTCTTTAGAAAATAAGGATTGTGTGAAATACATGAACGTTAAATATTTATTAGAATTTTTTTGCCACAATCTAGATGTTCAAATTTGAATTAGTGAACTGAAGTGAAGTGAGGCAGATAATGATATACTAAAAATAATAATATAATTCTGAGGGTGTTGCCAAGAGAGAGAATTTATTAGAAAGATAAAAAAGGAAAGAAACATATTAAAAAAGAATTGATATCGTGCATAAAAAAAACAGAATGATTATTTAGTTAAGATCAATATAGTAACAAATTAGGAAAATAACTGTGTAAGGAAAATTTATGCTAGCGAAATTAGTGGACAAGATTTCGGAGTATAACTTCTGATAATTTTTTATTTTGTACAAAGTTCTTTTCACCAGATATATGCACAACAAAAGTCATTGACTCATTGTCATGTTCTGTCCACTTTATCTAAACAAATGCATCATTTTGTTTCTTTTTCCAATGATCATTCTAAGATTCAATCAAATAAGGAACTTCGTAATCTAGTAATATCATCACTAAAGTGTGAACTTTTGTTGGAATCAATTGTTATACGATAGGAATAATAATGTTCTTATATAGTAATAATCTCATCACTAAATTATGAGTCTTTGTTGGAATCAATTGATATACGATATAATATTTTCTTATACAAATACGGTTCATGCTTATATATGAACTTTATTTATATAAAAAAATAAGAATTAATGTAGATCAGTTGATTCCATCACTGCTAATCACTAAATCATGAGCCTATGATAGGACAATAATGTTATTACCATTTTTATACAAATAGAGTTCATACCATATGTATGAACATTGATTATTGGGTGTCGCTCTTGGGACACGTCATTAACTGTTAACTAACTTTTTGGAGTGGTTCACCCAAAAAAACAAAACTAATTTAGTGGAGTGGTTTCTCATTTGGGGAAAAAAACACAAAAGTTCTTGGTCATCGATGCATGAGATATTGAAAGCCGTAATGGAGGTGCCAGCTACTAGGGTTGAGAAACGTCTCTCCATTTTAATGTTTTTTTATTATCTTTTCCGAACTTATTGGTATAAGTTTCTTTTTCAGAGGCTTTCCTTCTTTCTATCCCAATTCTAAATATGCACAGCAGACAGTTGATGCATTTAATTGTACTTCGTAACAGTAAATATTTTCTTATGAGATCATGTTAATGTAATGCTTGCGTCAGCAGTGAATTTTTTTTTTGTTTTGAAAAACAGCAATTAAGGTTGGCCAGCTATGGATTTAAATTTTCATTAAAGAGATTTGGAACCTTAGCACGTGAAATCAGGTAGTTTGGTAAAGTATGATACTGTTCTGAATGCTTTTCATCCAAATGTACTTAAAAAAGTATGGCGAATATTTAAAAATAATGTATGTCATAAGTTCAATACGTTGCTATATAAAAATATGAGTGTTCTACAAAATTATGTGTTTTAAATTTCATATAAACAAATGTGTCCGTATTTTATTCGATTTAAATTATTACTTGATCTTTTTGAAAACTATATATGAATATGAAATACGTACTATCTATATCAGCAAACATATATATCAAATGTTGAAAAAACTGTTCAAATGTAATTTGGCATGGAGTTCAAATCTCTGAAAACACAATAATGTGACATACTTCATTAAATTCCAAATGGTATAAAAAATATACTTTCTTTTGGTATGAAAAGAATGAAATCCTTGCGTCGCCAAGAAAATGATCGAACTTAAGTGGCGACTGTAGCTAGCGCGCGACGACAACGCGTCGACGACAGGAACCCAAGGAAGGGCTGGTTAAGACACGAGGCCAATCTCTTGTTTTTTAAAGTCAAATGCTGCCAATTCCACGAGTCTCGTGAAAACAACGTGTCCTCCCCCACTCGCGGTTGCTTCTCGGTGTGTGTATATTCCAAAATAATAATATAAAGACGGTAGAGAAATTATGTATATATCTATGAGTTTTAAAAGTGCCACGAGAATTAAGTAAGATTCGGATTCTGCTAAATAGAATTCGAAACAAATTAATTAAGGGCATCGTATAGTTGACCTTCCAGATGATGATGACGACTTTTGAGTTTCTGAGGTAGGTGTGTATGGTCAACCTCTGTTTATCGATTGTGTATTAAGTTAGCTAGGCTTTTTGTTTCCTTGTAACTATATTAATGGAGCTCAGGCACTCCTGTAATACTTGTGCAGGACTACAAATAAATTTATACCAAGAAAATATAAACAAGCAAACATTTACTATAATATTTTGTAATTTGTTGTACTTTTATTTATTTTTTTATAAGTGAAGTGTATATACATCATCAAAGGTTCGATAAGAAAATACATCACAAGTATCACATTATAAAATTGGATAGACGATAGTCAGATGAAAATAGACAATAATCAGATGTACCACTCTAATTAAAACTATTTAAGAATAACATTCTATGTGATGCCAAAAGTACAACCGAATCATAGTTGCTCCTATCCTCACTAGCCAAACAATATAAAAAATTAAGACGGGTCAAAAGTCCATAACTTGCTCGAACTTGTTGCAGTGTCCTTAAGCTCTTAAGAGAATTTTTTAGGTGTTCTCCTCCCAAGACAAACTCATAGAGATCGCAAGACGTCAAGCTTCTAAGTTAGTTTCTCATCGCGGACAATGTCAAGTTCCTCCTCTCTCGCAATCAACAAACACAAATTTGGATCTCACCAAAAAAAAACAAACACAAATTTGGGTTAACGACTGGTCTCTTTGACGACTTTATTTTTAATCTCTTTGTCTTTTTTTATTAAGTACCATGTAGTTTCATATTTTCTAAAAAAACATATTTTTCATATTGACCTTTTTATTGACAAATATTTTTCAAAATGATATTTTAACCATCTCAAAGTTGTAAAAAATAATTACATCATTAATATGTAACATACATCACCTATATATCTAAGATACTAGATCAATATGAATCATAATATGAACTATAACCAGAAATATCTAAGTACATATTCCACCATATATCAGCCTAAAAAACACCCCTAATCCAATTAAATTGCCACCAAATACCGACAAGATAACCAAATCACTGAGGCTTGACATGGTAAGTCATAGCATAACCGAACTACGAGGGAGTTCTAATACCGGCGGACGAAGTTGAGGGAAAGTTCAGCAGTTAAATGTCGAGGATGTGAGACATCCACACGAGTAATAGCTCAAAAAAATTACCGATTAAGAATTTGCCACTAAAATATCATTTAAGAGATCCATTTTTTTTTTTAAAAAAAATTGTGTATTCATAACTACACAGACAACGCATTGAAATCCAAAATTTAACAAGTCCATGCGTAGACGGCCCAATCAATCAATGGATCATATTCATTCAAACTTGAGCCACTTTAAATTCTCTAGTCGCTTACCTACCATCCCCATTACATTACCTAGTGTAAACTACAAACTAAAACTAGAAAAACAAAAAGTAATTTCTTGGTACTGACAACCCGCTTGTCCGTTGAAAGCACCTATACACCCGCACAAAATAAACGTGCATTTCTTTACGAAAATTGTGAATTCGAGAAATCATATGCCATGTCTTGTTCTCTCCACTTGGTTCAAAATGATTGCTTCAACAGTCAGAAAACCAGTACCCCGTTCAAGGATCTCAGCTATTGTCACAGCCAAGGATGTCTCCCACATCAAGGCCACCACATGCATGCCAAGTTCGGATCTTGCAGCCCCGGAACCCCGAAGCGGCGGCTGCGACTACAAGGGCATCTCGTACACACCTCCCAGGGATGTAAACATCAACATTGCCGTGGATCCAATTTCGGGGAGATCATAGGTGAGCTGTAATGACGGCATTGGTGTCGAAAGCAAGTTCCATGCCTTCCGTGCCAGCGTCTTCCATCCGAAAGGCACTTCAGTGGGGTGGCCTAGAGGAGGAAGACCAAGCGTGGATTTACTGATTTCATTGTACCACATCAGAAAATGCAACAGTAGACACAAAAGGTAAGCGACTGTAAAAATATGGTCTCCTGCCCGCATTGCAATATACTTACCTGGATGGGGTCAATGGGTGATCAACGAGGCCCATGGATAGGCCTGTGACCTCCATTGCACTTCGCCACATCGGAGGGAGGGGTGCAGGCTTAAGGTTTTCCCGTAGAAGAAGAGCTTACGTCATGATTTGTGGCAGCGGGAGACTGCGTTCGCGCGGCCCCTCTACCCATCCTCAGTTCAAGTATTAGAACTTCTTATCTTCCCTACAGGAACTCGTATATTTTTTTTTTCTATAGATCATGTCTGTATGGGAAGGCCTAGCTCTTTTAAGAGAGCTAGAATTGGAAATCTTGATTAAACTAAAACATGAGATAGTTGCGGTCACATGGAAAGCACAACACGCATGACATTAAGAGATTTCTGCATAAATGGCATACAAGGGGAAGGAATCATCTTGAAACAACAGAAGGAAAAGGAGCACTCGGAAGCAAGAAGAAAAGACTTTAGTAAGTTCCATTCAACTATAGAACTGAAAGCGAAATACCAGTACCCACATACATATCAGCGCTATAATACACTCAAATACAATACAATAACAGCTTGTTAAGTCAAGCTCACTTCAAATTATACAACACCAAACTAGATACACTTCCTATAACATTTACAGTTTGCAATCCGAAGGAGATTACACCTTGCTCGTGAGCTGCGGATCGCTCTGCTTGAAGCTCAATTCTGGAGAATTAGTGGGCAATCTCGTCCATACGGAAGTCCCGTTAGTCCCAATCGTCCTCCGATGTAGAAGTGCAGATAAACTCAACATCAAGCACACAACAGCAAGGAATGGAACCAAGATGCCCACTTCCCGCCCCCGCCAGTTCTTCAAGACCATTCCAACACAAGCCTCGCCGGCGAGGCTCCCCATCGAATTGTTCATCTTCATGATCTCCACCCCATTCAGAATCCCATCTATACTAAACGACTGACTCTCATTGGACGGCCCAACACTCACTTTCAAAACCCCCGAACTGCTACCATCAACCACAAAGTCCTTGTAAATTGGAGCAGCCAGCGAATTCCAGATCGACGAAAGATCCACCCGTTCGGCAGCAAGGTCCCCATTAACATACACATTGAAGTTGATGAAATACAGGGCCATGCTTGCGATATCGCAGAAGTGCAGCCTGACGAGATACTTATAACCATCAGGCACGGGGAATTCCCACGTCATGTTCACATCAGGAACCGACGCATTCCTGCTGGAAATGACCCTGGCTGTATTGTACACGAAATCCGGCGCCACTTCCCGGGAAGCCCCTCCCTTCTGGTAATAAACCCGACCACCGAAATGCACCCTTTCCGCAACATCCCCGGAGACAAAGAACCCGTCATCCGGCACCCACGTCCTCCACAACGTATCATTGAAAGGAGTCACCTTTCGACCCCCAACGTTGACCCGGTACACGGTCTCAAGAGCCTGTTTGGTCAACCCGTAAAATTCCCCCACAGTATCCGGAATCAAATCCCTAGGGGCGGATATAACTTCGATCGCATTAACAAACCCTAATTTCCCCTTTTCGGACGGGACGAAGCGAATGACTAGGTCATTATCATCAACGGGGACGAAATACTCCTTGATCACGGGACCGGAGGCGGAGAAATTGGTCAAAACGACGTACCCGTTGACGATGACGTGGAAGACGGCGCCGTAGAGGTCAGTCCCGGGGGAGACGAAGGGGTAGAAGTGGAGGCGGACGATGTGGGTCCCGTTCTCGGCGATCTGGAACGCGTACTTGGTCGGCTTCGTGAAGATCCTGGCGGAGCGGTGGATTTGGAAGGCGGGGTCAGGGTTAGGGTTTGGGAGGAGGGAGATGGAGCGGGTGTTGGAGGAGAGTAGAGGGGAATTGGGGTTAGACGACCGGTCGTCCGGGAGAAAGTTGCGGTTGTGGAAGGCGGCGGTGGTTGGGCCGGCGGTGATGAGGTGGTTGTCGGCCGGGGAGAACACGGAAAGGGCGAGGGAGAGGGTGGAGATTGAGCAGAGGGAGAGGATTAGGACGGACGACAGCACGAGAGTGTCCATCTTCTGTCGTCTGCGCGTTGGCAAAGGGAAAAGAGCAAGATAGGAAGAAGAGGGAGAGAGAGCAGAAGAGGAAGAGTAAGATCGGGCTGGGGCTGGGGCTGGGTCCCACCACGCAAGTTAGGGTTGACCGTTGACCCCGTCGTACCGTGCATTTTACTTTAACGCGTTAAGAGATGGGGCCCACTACAGCTGTTATGGGCTGGGTTATTGAGTTAAGCAGACCCGAAGCTCGGAACAGCTGTAAGTTGCCCCTAGGCCCAGTACAGTCATCATGTAAGTGGTTTTTTTTATTTTATTTTGATATATCCGTTTTTAATTTTTTGCTATTTCGTAATTAGATTAAAAATTTTATCCAGATTAACAAAATTGTACTTGGAGCTCCTTTAATTGACATGTCTGAAATCACATAAACCTTCTTCATGAGTTTTAAACTACAAACTCATATGTGTCAAGTGATTTGGAATGGTAAATACTCCATAAAATAATTGTCTGCTCATTCAAAGTTTCTGATGTAATAAGAAATTGGTTCAACTTGGAACTAGTAATTCTCATGCAAAATTTGATACAAGTTTTGCATTGATCGATTCATCTTTACAACTATTTTTTTAACAATTCACTTACAAAAAAGGTCGTATCGCGGAAAATTTTGGTAATCATGAGGTTGATTATAGTTGAAGCTCACGCGTTTTTAATTTCTCTTTCGAAACCCTCCATTGTCCCTTCTCCATAACCCTAATTCTCGATCGACCACACTCAAGAATTTTCACCATCAAATCTCACCCCAAAACTGTTCAATTTATTTCTGAGAAGTAGAGTAGTTTAGAGTATTCATTACCCAAAAGTTTGCGCATAAGGAAAATTAACAAGCAAGTCAACATTGGGTTCTTCTGAGTCAACGCCAACTACGAATGTTGTGGTTCGAGATGTGGCTCAGGATGAAGCTCGTGCAAAACAGTGGTTGAATATGGCCGTTAACTCGGGTTTGCAATTTGGGTGGAGAAGTTCCTTCGTTTCAAGCTTTTTTGGATGCTCAAAAAGGTAGAAAACAAACGAAAATTTACGATCCCTCATGACTAGTGCTCCGTTAATGGTTGGATTTACGGAAGCAAGTTTGGTGTAACTTAGGCCTCATTTGATGTTTGTTTAGGTGTAATTGTGATGCTTGTGTGGTTTTGCTTTTAAAAAATATAATTACATAATTTTTTTTAGGGGAAAATTAGCTTCATTGATATCATAATAAGGATTACATGATAAGCTATAACAATTTCGACACAGCTCATAGCCAAAAAGGAGAGCAAGCGGATACTAATCCACGAAAACAACCCGAACACTCGACACTTCCCTCGCACCAAGATACGAGGTTGCAGTCGCCGGCCTCGTAAAAAACCTATCCGGTAAACCTGCCCTCACAGGAGAAACTCGGAATAGGAAAAGAGTGCACTGCGGAAAAAAATCGTCCAGGCGATAATATTGCAGGTGGTAAGTGTCTTGTGTTAACCCATAAGTACAAAAGCCCGTTGCCCTACTCGAATGACTACTTTACCCGTAGAAACTTATAATTAGATAAGTTTTTATCTGTTATGATATGTGCATATCTGATATCTTAGATAGTGTAATTATCTTTGGACGGTCTTTTTGGATTTACAATATTTTACTTATCAAATTTTTTTTTGGTAATCATCCTTTATCATTCCAAAACTCAAACCTCACTGTTCTCTTATTTAGATTAAGCTCATTGGTAAAATATTGTACTGAATGCAAGAGGGAAAGACGCCCTAAGTTCAAACAAGATAATTTTTAATAAGTACAACTTTTAGTTTTGCATATTTTTTATAGAAATATATTAGGAAGAAATATAGACAACATATAAAACGTTAATAAAAAATCTCCTATAATAGCATATGACCAAAACCACATAATCAAGTGATTGTTGTCTAAGCCGAGTAACCTTTGGTCCAGTGGTATAAGGATGGAGAGGGATTTAGGAAATCTAGGATTCGATCCCTAGCATTGTAATAGAATAGGTTTAGAATAAGATAAAAAAAAATGATTGTTGCCTAAAATATCTCCTAAATTTGCTGGGGGCGATCCCCGTACCGACAAGACATTCAGGTGGGCCTGTGAAATTTATTTTTTTTTACAACTCCATTTTCGTTATTTTTTTTTAATCAACCCCCTTAACGAAAAATAACCGTGTTCGGAAGAAAAATGAAAATAGATTGAAGGATTCATCGATACACATGTCACTCACTTTTGGATTGGTGACTTCATAACAACTCTATAACTAGATCCACTATAATTTTTTTCTTATAATTGGCCCGGTCCTCAATATTGGTCCCGTTGTTATAAAGAATTAAATATGAAAAATTAATATCGGTCCCATTTTGTTGCAGTGGGGTCCCTCCCGGCAATTGACACGAGGAATAAGGTACAATACTGTTTTTGGAAACAAAATGAAAATAGATTGAAGACTATTGAATTACATCAATGTGATGCTAAAATTTACAATCCAAAGATTAAGTTTTTCTATAATGTTTTTGGTTTGAATTTCACGTAGAGTGTTTTAATAAAGTTTTATATAAAGGCCGATAGTTTTTTTTGTAATTTGGACCAATGTCAATACACATTCACACGAGTGTGAGTCAACTATTTGATCTATTTTATTAATTTTCTAACAAAGTCTTGCTTTCTCATTATCTTTCTATTCTCATTACTTTATTTCTCCTTTCTCAGTAATATTCTCATTAAAAAATCTTTTTTAGTGATTGTTCTGGAGACCATCAATCCGAATCTGACATAATTGTGCGTTTAGGGTTTAGGACAGCTCTCGAAAAAGTTAATGAGAGTTTCTGTTAGAGCTCGTACCAAACCTCCGGAGAACATTTCCCTTGCTACTATTTTGGAAGGAACTGAGGAGCAAGCCATATGTGATCTTCGACAAGCTAAAATAGCGAAAGCCATATGGCCAGGAACCTAGGTTTGACGTGGGTTGCTGACATGTTTCTGTCGTCATGTTTCTGGTTGCTTGGTTTTAAGAACCATGTTTTGTTTTGGGTAGTGGTTTAGGGATTTAGATAGGTTATATCTTGTAGGTTGGTACTTGATATTTGTCTATTGTGATCCCAACTTGAAGTAATTTTCTTGGTCTAACTATTTTCGGAATTTTTTTTAGAGTAATAAAATTTAACTTATAAAGAAAGGTCGGCCGGAAATAAATTTGATTTTCTGGCTACGGAAGTAAATGAACGCCAAGATTTATATGGTTGGGGGTTAAGATATTTTTCTTCATTAACAAGCATGGCCGACATGGATACATGTTTTCAATTTTTCTAAATCTCGAATTAAAGGTATGCCATGGACGTTGTTTGACACACAAATTTATAACGTTTAATTTTTTTTTCATTTCTAGGGTTTCAATTTTATTTGGGGTTTGATTGTAATTTCTGTTGTTTATACGGATACGAGTACTTGATTAGGATCGGGCTATAGTCGAGGCAAGTGTTAGACACTTTCTCCGTAAGACGCGATTGCCCCGTATATTTCAGTGCACTACGGGCTACGGCAATCGTCCCCAAGATACAACGACTATTTGGGCGGTTCCAAGATCGTTGCACACGACTCTCGAACCTTTCGGGCGAACCCTTATATACCCGAAACTTTTGGATTCAAGAGAGGGGGAGAGAAGAACAATTATTGCTAATGAATGCTTATGCAATGAATTGTTGGGATGTTTTTCAAATGAGGGAGAGAGATCTATTTATAGACAATGGAGGATGGAGATTAGAAAGGTCACGAGAACTTAGGAAGAGTTATGTCCAAATTTTTTATTAATTTGTTCATACTCTTTCATAATTATTTAACCATTTTGTGTCTCTTTAAATTGAAGTGTGACATGCATTATTTAGTTAAAAAACCAAATGATACAAATCAAGGCACATCGTGCCTTTTTATGAGGCCACTGCCTCTTCAATTATAAACGGACACCAACAATTTCTTATAAGATGGCTTTTCCATGTAATTCGAACTGTTCAATCTTCTTTCATATCTTTGATCTTTCTTTCACATATCATGCTCTTTCTACTCTCCTCAATCTAACCTATTTCTTCAATCTTCCTAAACTGTATGTTTCCTAAAATTTCTCTTCGTAAATGTTCTTTAGAACATCATAATTCTTCTTAATTTATATCATTATATTTTGTCATAAAATTTATTTGCGACAACAAACAAAAAATCGACTATTATATTTATTTGCAACATTTAACTAAATCAATTCCACTTTCTCGGTTCATACGTTTGTCGGCACACACAAAACTTTAAGTCCATTAATAATTTTTTTCTAAGTAAAGTTTATCAATAATAATATTTACAACTTACTTAATATAAAATTATATGTTGTATAAAGGTCAGGGCCAGCTCGTACAAATAGTGATAATTAAATGGACAAAAGTTAGTTGGGGTTCTCGTAAAATGAAGAAGGTTAGGTTGATCTCGCAATGCACATTTTTCCCAGACTTTGCTTGCTTTCATTGTATATTGGACCAGGTGCGTTCGTCCTATAAATTGCATCATGCAACCATGCAAAATATGCATCAATCTAGGTGAAATTAGAGAGACATCAAGCCCACAAAAAAAAATAGAGAGACATCTTCCAAAAAAAAAAAATAAATAAGAGAGACCAAATTAGTTAGAAACGAGATGAGTCGCGACAATGTTCACGTTGTGGTGATTCCTTGGTCTGCATTTGGCCACATCGTACCTTTATTCCAGCTCTCTCAGGCCATAGCCAAAGCTGGTGTTAAGGTCTCTTTCTTGTCCACCCCAACCATAGTCCAACGGCTTCCCAAGTTACCTCCGGACCTAACTCATCTCATTGACTTTGTCTCAATCCCACTTCCGACATTGGAGGGCGAGGAGAAGCTGCCACCTGGCGCTGAGGCCACGGTGGATCTCCCATTTGAGAAAATAGAACACCTCAAGATGGCTTTTGACCATTTGAAATACCCGGTGGATGAATTTGTAACTATACATTCACCGGACTGGATTATAGCAGATGGATTGGCTCATTGGGCCGTTGATGTTTCCCAAGAACATGATATCCCTTTCATGGGCTTCTTCCCATTTTCTGTTGCTGCTTCCCTCTACTTCGGTCCACCACAATACCTGATTGGTGAAGGTCGAATGAGGGTCCGGTCAACTCCCGAGAGTATGACCGGACCCCCACCATGGGCCACGGACGTCCTGCCTTCCGCGATTGGATGCGACGGAGGAGCAGCGTTCGGGGTCCAGATGGGGTTTTACGGTAAGTTCGCGTCCGGAATATCTGTAGCGGAGAGGATATCAAAGTCGCTGAGTGGAAGCACAGCGTTCTCTATACGTAGCTGCCACGAGTTCGAAGGGGAACAGATAAAGCGGTACCAGGAGTTGCTCGGGAAGCCGGTAATTCCGGTCGGATTTCTTCCTCCGGCCAAAGACGATGGAGCAACTCCTCTCGATGGGCCGTGGAGGGAGATATTCAACTGGCTGGACATCCAAAAGCCGAGGTCTGTCGTCTTCGTCGGGTTTGGAAGCGAGTGCAAGCTAACCAGAGAGCAAGTCAACGAGCTGGCTCTCGGCCTGGAGCTCTCCGGGCAGCCATTCCTATGGGCCCTGAGGAAACCCACCTGGGCGATTGACGAGCTCGACGTGCTGCCTCTCGGGTTTGCCACCCGAACCATCGGGCAGGGAATGGTGGCCATGGGATGGGCCCCACAGATGAAGATCCTTGCACACCCTTCGATTGGTGGGTCCATGTTTCACTGCGGGTGGGGCTCCTTGATAGAGACTCTCCAGTTCGGACATGCTCTAGTGGTGTTGCCTCTGATCATAGACCAGCCTCTCAACGCGGCGGTGGTGGCCGCCAGGGACCTCGCCGTTGAGGTCGAGACAGCCGGAGACGGGTCCTTTGGTAAGGACGCTGTCTCGAAGGCTCTCAGGCTCGCCATGGTCGATGAGAAAGGAGACAAGTACAGGAAGAACGCTAGAAAGGCTGCCAAGGTATTTGGAGACCACAAGTTGCATGAGAATTACGTGGCTAAGTTTGTGGAGTTTCTTAAGGAAGGTGTTAAGGGTGGTCGATGATCAAACCTACACCCTAATCCGGGACCCCATAAAAAAAAATAATTGTCTGTTCATTCAAAGTTTCTGATGTATTAAGAAATTGGTTCAACTTGGAACCAGTAATTCTCATGCAAAATTTAATACAAGTTTTGCATTGATGGATTCCTCCTTATAACTGTTTTTTATTATTCACTTAGAAAAAAAATTGTATAGTTTTGGCAATCATGAGGTTGATTATACTTGAAGTTCCTTCATTTCATGCTTTTTTGGATGCCACAAAGGAAGAAAACAAACGGAAAATTTACGATCCCTCATGACTAGTGCTCCGTTAATGATTGGATTTAGGGAAGCAAGTTTGGTGTAACTTAGGTCTGATTTGACGTTTGTTTAGGTGAAATTGTGATGCTTATGTGGTTTTGCTTTTAATACATGTAATTAGATGGGTTTATCATAGTTTTGTTATGATATGCGCATATTTGACATCTTAGATAGTGTAATTATTTTCGGGTGGTTTTTTCGGAGTAACAATATTTTATATATCATTTTTTGTTATAATCATCTTTTATCATTCCAAAACTCAAACCTCACCGTTCTCTTATATGTTTAGATTAAGAACTCATTGATAAAATATTGTATTGTGTGCAAGAGGGCAAAACGCTCTCAGTTCAGACAAGATAATTTTTTTAATAAGTAAAACTTTCGGTTTTGAGTATTTTTAATTATGTAGAAATATAGACAACATATAAAACGCTCGATAAAAAATCTCCTATAATAGCATATGACCAAAACCACATAATCAAAATGATTGTTGCCTAAAATATCTCATAATTTTTTTTTAGAAAAACAGGGGCGAGTCCTGAATAGATAAATGTACGTCAAGTCTGTACAACAATATCTCTATTAGGCTCAACTTGAGACCTAATAGCTTGAGAACGGGGGTTTACCACTGGCGAGACTACGGTGTCGGGCCTCGTTAAAATCCTCTGTCAGTAAAAACTCTGTGAGAAAATCCGGGTAGTAGGGAAAGAGTACCTTGTACCCGCAGACGAACTCCGACCATCCTCGTCAGCGAATCTAGTACACCGAAGTAGACTAACTCCCCTTAAATCATCAATGTAAATCTCTATACAAAATCTAAGAGGAACGTCTGAAACAATACAATCTCATGCTAGCTCAACACCATGTTTTGACAGGATATCTGTGAGTCTAAATATCTCATAAATTTGCTGGGGGTGCTCCCCGTACCGCAAGACATTCAGGTGGGCCTGTAAAAATATATTCACAGGCTGGGCCTGGCTTGACACGATTTCCGTGACTAGGCCTTGCCAGAGAACGTTATGCAATTTTGAATTTTCAGGCAGGGGATTTGGTCGGAGGGGGCGTAAACGGTGGCATTGCAACTTGCAAGAGATCTTTTTGGTCTTTTGCCCCTACAGCTGATGAGTTAAATAACCATTTTGAACTTGTACTGAATAAGTAGTATGCGGCTTCGTTTTCCAACCGAAGTTTTCCAAATTAATAAATTCTTACTTGTGATTAATTTTTAATAGCTATATTCATAAATGATTGAGTCTGCTGAATATTATTTTTCTCTCATTGACAAGTGCTACTTTTTTGTAAAAAAATTAAGGAGCGAAACCCAAATATTTTTCTATTTTTGTTACGAGCGAAAATTTTGCATTGGCTAATATAAAACGATGTATGACTCATTACCATTCTACCCATTATACGGTTGTCAACAAATGCGACTCTAACCTCATTATCAAACCCGAATTTAAGGAACTAACTTTTGGTTGATAGGATGATACGTATCATACCTAATTTCCAAGAGGTCGGAAATTCAAACCCTATATCTAGCGAATAGGGAAAAAATTTGCTTCGGAAAGAAACAAAAACCAAAAAATATTTAAAATCCCAAAAATTTAAGCCCAATAAACTAAACTTAAAATTCAAAAAAAAAACTCGAACTTAGGGCTAGTGTGGAGGGAATATGCCTAAAAAGTAACCGTGAATGATCATGAAAGGACACCCGTGAAGGTGGGTCGGCAATAGTGGGGGAGGTGTGAGATAGAGCGAGGCAAGGAAAGGCTTCACGAGACCTCAACAATTCACAATAAATCCAACAAAATGGACTCTGCGGGACCCATTAACTGCTTTCTAACCGAAACAGGCCAAATATCAACAACCACTGTCTTCCAAAAATTCTCTAACTCACGAGCTCACATGTTCCCTCCAAGTCTCAGCTTTTTGACTGGTGCTGAAAATTAGTCGGAAAAGTATAAATTGCGGGACTCGAGAAAATATTAAACTTTGTTCTTCTCTCATGTCGTTCATTATTAGAAATTTTTTGGTATTTTTGTTGCAGGGTCTCAAATTGGTGTAAAAATATCCTATCAATTTATGTTGAGAAAAAGGGAAATAGTAAGATTATTGTGGAACGAAAAATTTATGTGGTTTAAGATAAGGTGACGGCAGATAGTGGGTAGTGAGCAATGAGCGTGGTCCGTGGATGAATGGGTATAATACTAAAACATAGTGGACAGTGGATTTTCATGATTGCTGTCTAGATTTGAATATTGGAAGATCAACATTTATAGATTTTGGTTGATCGATGACAATATGATTTATGAAAAGGGCCAATCTCACTAACATATAAATATTTTTTCCAACATTTTTTTCTAAATAGAAGAATGTGAAATACATAAACTTTGTCTATATTAATTGTAATACATCATTGAAGACAAGTTAAAAAAGATATGAGTGATTTCATTTTACTATCTGTATTAACAAGTTAGCAATATTTTTTAATTGGACCCAAAGTAATTTTAATTTGGGTGATCTCTTGGAAAATTTATGAAAGAGTGCGATTAAAGAAAAAGACTCGGGCAAACATACTATAGGGAATGGGGCATTACAGAAGTGGTATTTATTATTTAATTAGAAAGAAGCTCAATGTAGACTTTAACAAACAAAAAAAAGGATTCGTTTCCGTAGTCCATGTGAAGCAGAAGGCCATGTTGCTACCACTTTTCACCTCCTATAAAATACCAACATTGCAACTCTCTTCCACTCCATACAATCAATCTCTCACATTTCCGCTTACTCAAATGGAGTCGTCCTCATCCATGAGAATCCAAGTAATGTTTCTTTTCATCTTACCCTTTCTATCAGTTGCTTTCTTTCCTTTCTAATTCCATTTCCTGACAAATCCATAAACAAATGTACATCAGTCCTCTTTTGTTGTCTCTGTCCGAAAAGAGTGTCTGCTATTTAGTTTTTTCCCGTAATTGCAGTAAGGACCCAGAAAATATTTTCCTAAGAAAATAAACCGAGTATAAGATTGTGAAACTATCGCATGATAAACAATTTTATAATATCGTAAAAAAAATTATAGACAATTTTTTGTAACATTTTTAGTTTGTACGTAGAAATTTTAACATAATATTAAATTAACATGTTAATCATGTAAACTGTAGTTATTTGCTGTAATCTTGTTTCATTCTGCCGGACTTAGAAAATTCACATATCATTACCGTTGGTTCTAATCTTCGTTACATTGTATGTAAACTTGCAGGTGAGCAAATCAAACGTCTTGACGCTTCTTTTTGTCACAACATTAGTTATAACCTTGGTTAAAGGAAGCGAGGGGAGAAAATTAACCGGGCAATTTGAGACCTTGGAGTATAGTGCAATAAGCTGCAGGGCTTATAGTGCGTCGGTGACCGATTTCGGAGGAGTCGGAGATGGAACGACGTCGAATACTAAGGCATTCCAAGAAGCCATTGATCATCTGAGCCAGTACGGCTCCCAAGGTGGGTCCCAGCTCTATGTCCCGCCAGGGAAATGGCTCACCGGCAGCTTCAGCCTCACCAGCCACTTCACTCTCTACCTCCACAAGGATGCCACTCTTCTGGCATCTCAGGTTTGGTCGTTAGCTTTTTTTCTTCTTTCTTTCTTTTTTGGTTTTTGTTTTGTGGGTCTTTTTGCATGCGTGTCTTAAATTGTGAGCCTCCTAATTTAATGCTAACTGGCTACTATTGGTGCGGATACTTTGTCACCATTTATAATCTGACTTAGTAACTAGAATTTTAATTAATTGGATTAACGAGTATCAACAACTAAGTTGAATTTTAATTTTTAATTATTCTTTAATGATTAATCTTGCCATATGCACTAATTAATCAAATATGGTACAGAACATAAGCGAATGGCAGGTGATGAAAGCTCTACCATCTTACGGACGAGGAAGGGACGCCGCAGCTGGGAGGTACTCCAGCCTCATTTATGGAACCAACCTCACTGATGTTATTGTTACAGGTATTAACATAGACTAGAATAATAATATTTGTCTCCGTAATTTTTCTTATTTACTGTAAAAAAGATCATTTATCCCAATAACAAAAAAATGTAAAGATTTTGTGGGATTTTAGAATGTAATTCTTGACAGATGACATTATAATACAAAATTGCTGATGTACATCAGGAAAATTAGAGACCTAATTTTTATGCAGACATGGAAGTTTAATAGACCATTGAATTATAAAATGTAAGTCATTTGTTTTCTCTTGTAACTCCTAAAAACAGAATTTGAATCTTTATTTTAGGACCTTGTAAGAACATATAATCCAGATGCGTCATTGACCACCAAGTGGACATATTAACAATTTGATGAGTTATTTTATGATTTAGAGTTTGCGTTATTAAAATGCGACAGTATTAAAAAAAATTGTATGAAATTTTTTGTCGTCGGTCTGATCCAACTCGATGGTGTTTCAGGGGACAACGGAACGATAGATGGGCAAGGTGCATTCTGGTGGCAGCAATTCCACAAGAGCAAGCTGAAATACACCCGACCGTACATGATTGAGCTCATGTTCTCCGACAACATCCAAATCTCCAACCTGACACTCCTCAATTCCCCCTCTTGGAACATCCACCCTGTTTATAGCAGTAACATTATTATCCAAGGAATTACTATATTGGCACCCATCACGTCTCCAAACACCGACGGGATCAATCCAGGTCGGTACTTTTGTATTCGGAGTCTAGTGTTGTCGGCTTACGAAAATACTTAAAACGTGTTTCTCTGCATGTCTAGATTCGTGCACGAACACGAAAATTGAAGACTGTTACATAGTCTCGGGAGATGACTGTGTGGCCATCAAGAGCGGGTGGGACGAGTACGGGATCGCATTCGGTATGCCAACCAAGCAAGTGATCATCAGGCGGCTCACTTGCATCTCTCCCTACAGTGCCACCATCGCGCTTGGCAGCGAGATGTCTGGCGGGATCGAGGACGTCCGAGCAGAGGACATCACGGCGATCCATACCGAATCGGGAATCAGGATCAAGACTGCTATTGGGAGGGGAGGTTATGTGAAGAACATTTACGCCAGGAGAATGACGATGCAGACGATGAAATGGGTGTTTTGGATGACTGGGAATTACGGGTCACATGCTGATAACAAGTATGACCCAAATGCACTGCCTGCTATCCAAGGGATCAACTATATGGACATGGTTGCAGAGAATGTGTCCATGGCTGCTCGACTGGAGGGGATCTCCGGGGATCCATTCACTGAGATTTGTATTTCTAATGTGACGATCGGGTTGGCTGCCAAGCACAAGAAAGTGCCATGGACGTGCACCGACATCGAGGGTACTACGAGCGGGGTGACTCCATCACCGTGTTCCTTGTTGCCTGATAAAGGGCCTGAGAAAGTGTCGATGTGCGACTTCCCTACGGAGGACCTACCGATAGATTCGGTACAGTTCCAGAAGTGTACTTACAGTATCAATTACTAGTATGATTCCGAATTAATCATATTAAGAAACATGTATAAGCACCTTAGTTGAAGATGTAATATCTTGTCATAATAGATCATGATCCCCATCCTGGAAGTTGGCTCCGTTACTCCAATATTTTCAGCGACAGATTGTTATCAAAAGTACTCAAATACCTTTCTACTATAACAGATACGAAATCCAGCAACCAGTTTTTGATTACACCAACCACGTAAATCCCACTATTTAACACTGAATTGATGAGCCCAATTCCAAGGGATCGTGAACTTAAAACGGCCACACCAATACCTCCTCCTGAACATGCGACGGCACCTCTGCGGAGGTAGCTGAATCTGGACTTCGTTCATCTGTGTAAAAGATCTGAGAAGGCAAGACAGCCTCAAGAAATAAATATGATCTTTATACATAGAAAGCTCAGTACCACAGTGTAAGCCAATAACAATAACTCTGGAATCATTCCAACACAGAATTCTAGCTCAACAACATACAGATTAGTATACAGAGATAGCGGCAGATAAAATCTTATACATACTGTACTGCCTTATCTGGAAAAGAGTGCAGTTGATGCTTCAACCCCACGAAGCTACTGATCTACGCATGGATCCAACAAAAATTAGGGCATATACACGAAAAACCTGGAGCACCTGATGGCAACGAGCATCTGAAAGCTCTTCCACAGTAATTGCATAAGCTGGAATCTTGATATGCTCATTTCTAACCCTACAGCATATAAATCTCAAGATTCTGGATTGAACTTCTCGGATTCCCTCCAAATTAGTTCCTTGATGTTCTCCTCGGTAAATGTTGGTTGTTCAAAATGGAAGCTGAAAGGCCTAGGGCATACAGGTTCCTCGTTGATATCATGAAGAGGTGCCAAGTACGGATGACAGAGTGCCTCATCAACTGCAAGGGACAAGAAGAAAATGCAATAACTATCGACAGAAAAGCTTCTCTGATTGAGAAAAATTAGATAATGTTTTGACTATGCAGACTACTTGGAACATCTTCCCATCCCCTAAAATGTAGATTTCAACATCAAGTAAGGTTACTTGATGTCTAACTTGGTGATTGAAAAATATTATCCAAACAGGTACAAGAAACCGTTAAATGCCAGGTGAACAGATAAACAAAAAGTAAACGCATCTCAATGTTATAGTGTCGTCAAGCAAACCCCCTCGTGCAATTGGACAAGTCCTAAAAAAGATAAAACTGAATGCATTTTTGGAAAGTAGGTAGAATTCTTTAAGTATACCAACTGCCCAATTGGTAGGCGAGAGAGATAGAATCAGAAAGTAAAATACTCCCTTTCAAGAAACGGAATCCTGTATCGTATGCTTTTACCTGTGATGCGCCTGTTTGGATCAAAGACAAGCATCTTTTCAAGCAAATCAGCTGCACCTGCAGACATGTTGGGAAATCTCGTGGCAAAATTCTGTCGGGGGTACTGTGGAAGCTGCCTAACATATCTTCTAGCATTATCACTTCGGAGGAAGCCAAGACTGGAGTCATCAGGTGAACCTATGAGCTTTTTAAGAAAGAAGAGAAAATGTATAAGCTTAACCAACCTAACTTTTTGCATATGCTTAAAGACCAAGAATGGAAGATGGTAATCATGGTTATGAAGATTCCCAAATAGCTTTCTTCTAGGAACACTATCAAAGTTGATTATGATCAACAATATGGATTGGTTTTCAAGTTCACTTCCTTCCTTCAAGGACTGGGCTGCTGAAAAGAATTAGGTACCTCGGTGATAAGCCGAAGCTGATGGACATAATCCTTTCCAGGAAATAGAGGTTGCCGAGTCATTATCTCCCCCATTATGCAACCAACTGACCATATATCGATTGCAGCAGTGTACTCAGAACAATTAAGCAGCAACTCTGGTGCTCGGTACCAACGGGTAACAACATATTCAGTCATGAAATCTGTTTCAGAAGTTGTCCTTGCCAAACCAAAGTCCGCGATTTTAAGGTCACAGTTGGCGTTCAGCAGCAGGTTGCTGGGCTTCAAATCTCGATGCAATACATTTGCGGAATGAACAAATTTCAGCCCTCGCAACAATTGATAGAGGAAGTACTGCAAAGACAAACAAACTGGACATAAGAAAAAGATCAACATCCAAGAAAACAGGTGTAACACGACTGCATTCACACTCACCCGGCAGTGATCATCGGTCAACTGTTGGTTGGACCTGATTATCTGATGGAGATCGGTGTCCATCAACTCGTAGACAATGTAGACATCGTTGAAGTTCTCCTTCTGAGGAGGCCGAATGATGTCTTTTATACCAACAACCTGCAAAAACAACACCTAAAACAATCAATACGAGGGGTACCTAGAATATTCTAGAGTTATCGACAGCCTAATGTATCTCATAGACTGTATTAGACCAGATGTGGCCAACTCGGTAAATAGATTATCGACATATACCAGTGATAAACACGTAAGGTACACTACTAACTATGGATTAGACATTCGGTCGGCTAGATCAGCTACCTTAGTGCGCAACCTAAAACTAGCCGAACGCAATGTCTCAAAATCACCGACAGTACCCTAACTTAAAAATAGAAACAATCCAATACGGATAAGAAACTGATATACATTCTCGTGGTCCATGTGGCGGAGGAGCTTAATCTCGCGGAGCGTGCGCTTGGCGTCAATGCGGTTATCGAAGGCGTTCCCGATCTTCTTGATCGCCACCTCCTCGTTCGTCTCCGAGTTCATCGCCGCGCTGTTTCGCAACCAGAAGCGTTCGAGTCTTAAAACACAAACCAAACAAGAGAGAGGGAAAACGAAGGGAAAAGAAAGCAGTTAAGTTACCAAACGATGCCGTAGGCGCCGCGGCCGATGGGGCGGATGGGAGGGACGTACTTGCGGGAGACCTCGAAGAGGTTTCCGTACACATTGTACTGTATGTACTTGCCCCCGTGCGTCGGCGTCCCCCGTATGTTGTTGCTCTGCTCCGAGCTCGAATCCATCTTATAAGCTCTAATCCGTAACCGCCGAACTTAAGCTTAGCTGAGAGAGAGAGAGAGAGAGAGAGAGAGAGAGAGAGTAGGTCGGTTGGTTATTGGTTGGTGGTTTCTATAACCGGCGTCGTTTCGTCTTTGAAATTTCTGAGCTCTGCTTCCGGGAGACGAGGCTCTATTTTGTGATTTTTGGGGTTTATTAGAAATATAATGTCAAAACTTTTGAACTGGAAAAAGAGGGAGTCGGGTGGGTCGCCCGTGATGGAAAATCGCTTACTTTTCTACCCTAATTTTTTTAAAAAATATATATATTAACGCTTGCAAAATATGATCGATAAATTCATAATAAAAAATATCGAATTTTACGAAATAAATTTATTTTATGTTTTCTGCTTTATTCATAGTATTCAAATGGAGACTATGCGAATTAAAATTCAACGCATTTGGTCATTTTGATTTTCCTGGTACATAGTGAACATATTAAAAATAATTAATTGAGTGAGGGTTTAGGGTCACATTTTTCAGTCAGTGTTCAATCTTGTTCTAGAATTTCCGTCTTGTTGACGTGGACGCACGTTTTCCTTCTCCCTTTTTCGTCAACGCAAGCTTTTTGTAATGGTATAACACCGCGAAAAGGTTTTACTTGACTGCGAATTAAACGAACGTTGAAGTTTGATCAGGTCATGACTTATTAAACAAGAATTTATAATGTTGGTTTCAGAACCTAAGATAGTGAAGAACGAACAATATAATGTAGAATAAACTCGGTGGTATTCATTTAAATTTATATCCATTATGTTAAGAGAAGGGAGAACGCAACTTCAAAAGAGGAGATTTTAATTCTGAGGCCTTGGAAGTGCCTTATGGTCCCTCTAGGTAGGAGATTTGGTTAATTTTAAGACGACTTTCTGTTCAATTTCGTTTTATTTCCGTATTTATATAAGAGATCTGACTCTACTAATTTCTGTAATAAAAAAAAAAAGGGAACATGACCTTTGACAAACAATATACCTTGCATTTCAACTGTGGTTAACATTATGTCTTGCAATACATTTATACAAACCAGGAAAGATACTTCATAACACCATTTGGGGCATATGGCGTACAACATGATGGCAACAGATGTTAGACATTTCATATCTAAACGCTGTGCATGACTTCCAATTTTTGCACCCAAAAGAATTCACCTCAAAGCCTTTTTATCCCCGTTAGTTCCTACTTTCTGGTTAGCGAAAGGACCCGACGCCCTGAGCTTACAAAGCAGAGCGTCGCGCCCCGTCAAAACTATCTTGAAGAAGCGATCTATTTCAGTCCCGAGAAGATCCATCCCATCAGAAAGTTGCCCGACCGCCACTCGTGTGTCTGATAAACTAATCTTGAATGTTTCGGTGGCAACTGGTTCATTGCCATCTTGGAGCATGGGATACAGCTTCTTCACGAGATGATCAACATCACCCAACTCTTTTACGGCTACAGGTTTACCGCCAGACAAGGTTTCTCTTACTTTCACGTTCACACTGCTCTGCAACTCGACGTAGGCTTGTGCCCAGGGTAGTTCATCGGAGACATCCAAGTCCAACAAGTTCTTTGAAGCACCCGAGAATGCAGTAGTGAAGACACTGCACACAAACACTGTCAGCACCTTCACTCCATACATGGCGCTCATCAGAACCTTTCCTTTAGCGGAGTTCTTCACTTTGGGAAGATCCAGAGACTCGACCAGACTCTTCAGCGTGGAATGGCAATTTTCGATCCGCTGATTCTTTGAGCAGATGTGCTGCCTCCAGCTATCTAAGTTAGAACGAGCCCCAACAAAGTGCTCTGAATTGACAGAATCCAACTTATGCATAGCACACTGGACATAAAGCTTGCTTTGGCTGAGCCTCGTAAGCTCGGAGCTGAATGCAATACTCACATCGAGCAGCTTTACACTGATGTCAAAGTACACGTCTATCCACTTCTCGTCCCAGTCAGCAATAGGAAGCTCAAGGTCAACAATGAGGGTCTTTATGTCATTATGAACCTCACATAGCAACTCCATAGCTTCTTTCATCCACGCAAAGCTAAGGACATCATCCTTGTTTTTCAAATGAAGTTGCCTCGTCTTTTCTGCCAAAGTTTCCTCAAAAGCGTTCAATAAATTGAGAAGTTTGGGAGACAACTGCGAACCCTTTGGCGAGACAGCGCGGAATGGGTTTCCAAATGGGAAGAACGAACGGTGTGATGTCTGTGCTCGACTCATTTTCTTGTATTAACTGCAAGAAAAAAGATATAAAACAAAGATAAACATCGTTGAAGATACAGCTATCAGACTCAACACGTGAAGCATAAATCAACCATCAAACTCCACATGCCAGCGAGTTATCATCTCATCATACAGTCATAAACCTCAAGCAAGAAGAATACAAAAGCAAGCATAGCTAAATCTCCACCCTCCGGCTGCTTAAGAAGCACACAACAGGTGCTGGGTAGGCGGCAGTCGTTACCAAATCGAAGGAAATCCTCAAGATCCTCCATCTGATACCCCATCAAAGATCATATCAGGCCTCCGTAACAAACACCCAATTCCAAACAACAAACACACACCACTTCTACAAACCCCAGATCCAAGAACCAGAACCAAAGAAAAGGTCAGCCAAAATACAAAATTCCCCATATCCAATCTATCCAAACACAAAACAATCCCCGAAACAACACATATTAGCAAGTATCCAACAGATCTCAACCAGAAGTTCCTCACAATTCCATTAAAACAACATATAAATAAACACCCAACAAAACCCATCAGAATTCAGCCCCTGAATAACCAAATTCGAAAGTTATGGACCCCAATTCGGACAAACAACAACATAAAAAAAAAACAAATCAAGAAACCAAAGGCTGGGCCAAGAATTCTCACCAGTAACAGTAGATCGGGAGGCTTAGAACCTAGAAATGGCCAGATCGAGACAAAAAGTCCACTACTTGATTCTACAACAGAGAGTTGAAAATCCACAGGTTAAAGAAAGGGAGCCAGAAAAAAAACCCTGAACCTAGGTATCTCCGACAGCAGACGAAACAAATGAATTGACACAGTCAGAACACAAGATAATTGACTAGATTATTAGAAGGAAAGTTCGTACCTTTGAATTAATTTTATTTAGGTCAGGAAATTTCGGGGAAAGGTATCGGAACGCGTGAGGCAAAGGATATTGAAGAATTATATTATTAAATTAAATTTATTTGCTTGGAATTGGGGAGTGGTTGGTTTAGGTCAGGACAATACGGCCAGGGCCCCACTGCTAGGGTGACGAGGTGGGATTGGTGACGAGCTGCTGAGACAAGTGGATGGTGGTGATCGGATTAATACGATGCAACGCTATATGTCGGCTGCAATATTCAACTAAAATTTTGAATAATTAATTAGGTAGCTGAATATTAAATGGTATTGATAAAATTATAACGGTTTGATTTCGTGTCTCTCGGTCGTGTGAGAGGTGACAAATTGAAATTTACCTGCCATTTTTAGCTTTCAGAAATAATAACACAAATAGCTACAATTTCATGCAAACTTAAGGTAACTACAGTTTCGGAACTGCCCGTTATAAGACTCCTATAATGAACTTGAAAAAAAAAATGGGATGATTTTTTTTTTTTATGAGTTTATAGGATTATAAGTTACAACGTTATACAGACCCCCTCTTACACCCATATGTTTATTACTTTATTTATTGTCCCTTTTTGACTGGGTTATCTATACTTGATTACTTTTTTTATAATGATTATGATTTAGTATTCTTAAAATTTATACAAAATCCATTAATCTTTTATGATTTACCCATTGGTCGTCTCGTCGTTTACCTTGCTTTGGAAGTAAGGATTTCTCCCACCCAATTTGGCTTATAGACCTTTCTTCTTCCAAAATGCAGCTGCAACAATGATATCTCCCTATTACCAATCAATAAGGACTAAAAGTATCATTCTTGTTTAATGAATATTTAAATATGTAGCAGTGTTAATATTTATTAGACAAGATTTATTATCTTTAGAAATTATAGTCGAATTGAACAATAAAATATTAAATAGTATAAACTAATTATCCATACGAGTGTTCTGTTTTTTTAATAAGTAAATTTGTATTCCTTGTCATAATTTAAACCTTGGACTTCATTAAATTTTTACAACTCATTGTATTACTAAACTACAATCTATTTGGTTACGAATGCTTCTATGTAGATTTTTTTTTAAGATAGATTTTTATATTATAACTAATCCATAATTTACACATGGGAAAAGTCCTCATAGGGCCCTTGTGGTTTGACCCATTCTCAGATAGGTCCCTGAGGTTTAAAAAGGCGATAACCGGTCCCCGTACTTCCAATTTTCACATCTGAGTCTCCCCGATCCGGTTCGATTCGAAAATTCAAAATTCAATCTCGCAATTCAGGTGACAAAAACATGTGAAATTGGTATCTACATGTCAGAGATACTTTGGTGAGTCACCTGGAGTCGATAATCGGCGTTTTTGTCATTGAAATTGCGAGATTGAACTTTGGATTTTCGAATCGAACCGGATCGGGAGGACTCAGATGTGAAAATTGGAAGCACGGAGACCGGTTATCGTCGTTTTAAACCTCAAGGACTTATCTGAGAATGGGTCAAACCACAAGGGCCGTAGGAAGACTTTTCCCTTTACACATTAGACTTCTTAAATTTTACCACGCTTCATTTTATGCCATCAAGCTACAAACCATTTTGGCCTATAACTAAAATTATGAGCCGTATCATTGATGGGCTTTAGGCCCAGTAGCTTTTATAATACAGTCCATTTAATTAACACCACAGGAACACTAGGGATCATCCATTGGGCATAATCCTTAGGCCACATGACCCACGAATTTTTTGTGTTAAATAGACTAACCACAATTCAAAAATTATGCTCGACTCTATTTTTTTTTTTTTTGGTGAGAAATTATGCTCGACTCTATTGGCGAGCCAGCCTAGACCCCCTTAAGTCTCTAATTTTTCTTTTCTTTTTTCTATTGACAATCCGTTTCATTGGCCCCACCAGGCATACGCCAAGCTACGATGGGTCCACGATAACGAGGAAGAGGAAGCACATGAACAACAAACAAAGTTTCCTACCAAAAAAAAAAACAAAGTTTCCTACCAAAAAAAAAAAATCAAACAAAGTTCAGAAGCTGAGGCCAGTGAGCTGGTTGCTGGGCCCATTACACTTGTGGATGTACTAGCCTCCAAATGTGGCGCCGAGAAATGATACGTTATGTTCCGGACAAGTCGTTTATAACCTTCATTTCATCTCGACTTCGAGTCATTAAAATGCGACAATACCAAAAAATAAAAAATCGGCAAAATTTTGTCACCATTCCAATATCATATGCAACTCAAATTCAGATTAATCGTATTAATAACTATTTCGATACGGAGCGTTTCAATCGAAAAATTCTCTATCCACACCCAGCAACGGTCCGGTTCTTTGGTTGGGAAGGACAGCGATAAGGGACAAGTTAGAGAGACGTATCCATTTGGTAGAAGCAAAAGAGGACGCGATCAGGACACATGCAAGAATATGCTCCGTAGGAAAACGACTATTGGTTTGTCGTCGAGTTAAATAGAAGTCCAAGAATATCGTTTTTGTGCCATAAAAGAATTAACATTAACAGTTAGTTGATTCGAGTGATCATAAAACGGTTGCGTAATCCGATCTTCTAAACTTATTTGAATGTTTATTTCAGATTCAAATCAAATAAAATCTTAAAAAAGATGGTTGAAAAAATCTTTAAGAAATTTTTAAAATTGATGCGTTTTCACGGATTCAAACTAAAAAAAAAAGGATTTCTGGGCGAGAAAAAGACAATGGAACATGAAATTCAATTTCTATATGTATAATATATGATGGTTAAGTTACAGAGAGTGGAAGAGCAACAATGATTATATTCAAAGGTACAATTTCTTAAATGAAAATAATAAAGAATTTAAAGGTACAACAAGAGATGATGTGGTCACCTACTCTTCTATCTCCATCTACTGAACTGCTGCTGCTGACTGCTACTGTCAGCTTCACTCGTATCAGAATCCGCTTCATGTAATTTGTTTGTGCCGGACTTCTCCGCGCCACGATTACCTTGATCGTATCGACGTGAGCTCGTTGATGATTCCCTTCCAACACGGCGATCCTGAAATAAACGAGAATTGAGTTAATGAGTTTATACAGATCTGGCCGTTCTTATGTACATGTAGAAGACAGCTTCATGGAAACGGAGCGCATACATCACGGAGTAGCAAGTCATCCGCTTCAAGCATGTGGATCACGTTCCCCATTTTGGGCCTCTTCGTCGCATCGGGATCAACACAGCGCAAAGCCACTAGGAGAACACGCTTTAGTGCTTTTGATGAAGGCATTTCGGGCAGTTTAGGATCGACTACTGATTCAGAGTTACGGTTCCCAACCATGGTTTTCAACCATTCTACCAGGTTCACCTGTAATTTTATGATAGTTCCAATGATATGGTTAGTGACTTGGGCTAAGCGTCTGGGAACTAAGAGATTTAAGAGGCTGACCTCTCCCTGCGGGCGACTATAATCAACAGGACTTCTACCGGTGATTAACTCCATGACGAGTATACCGAAGCTATAAACGTCACTTTTTTCATTCAGCATTCCAGTGCAAGCATATTCTGGTGCAACATAACTAGACCAAAAAAAAACAGCACTTAAAGTCAGATTATTAATCCCACAGCTAGAAAATCCTAACTATCCTATAATATGACAATTTTCAAATTAAATAGCATGTTCAGGAAGCAAACAAACCCGAATGTTCCCATCACTCTTGTCGTCACATAGCTACTTTCCGAACACAAGAGCTTAGCCAGCCCAAAATCAGAGACCTTTGCGTTCCATTGTCTATCAAGAAGTATGTTGCCGGACTTGACATCTCTGTGGACCACCTAGGTTCAAGACCCTCATGAAGATAGGCCAATCTATACCAACAAAAGTAGCAAACATGTCCCTTGTTCAACAAATTGTAACTTATCAACGGAGAAAAACATGTCACAAAAATTGATTACCCTTTTGCCGTTCCAAGTATGATGTTCATCCGGATATCCCATGTCAGAGGGCTAACTCCTCCAACGTCACCATGAATCCACTGATCAAGATTCCCGTTGTCTACGTACTCGTACACAAGCATTCTGCGCACGAGGAGAAGAAGACCCATGATCCATAAACCCGTTGAACAACGACATACGCAGGCAAAGATTCAAGAACACGGGACAACCAAAACACATACCTGTAGGCACCTTCAACGCAGTAACCAAGCAACCGGACGAGATTCTTGTGCCGAACACGGCCGATCGCTTCCACTTCCACTTTGAATTCCTTTTCAGCTTGACCCCTGATCATATTGTTTCTTAATCTCATCAACTACCAAAACAAGCTAATTGAAACAGCATAAAATTAATCCACATTCCCTTTATTCCACACAGCGGTTCAACTTATCCCATGAGAAAGGAAAAGGAGAGAAATAGTAAACAGTGGGAGAAGGAAAATCCTACTCTGATACGAGAGAGTTAAATAAAAAACTAAACCCGAAATTTAAACCCCCACAAAACTGGAAAATCCTAACCAACCACAAAGTTATAAACCTTAAAGATTCAAACTTTTTTTTTTTCCAGAGAAAAGAAAAACACTGACCGGTTATTAAGCAAGTTCTTAACAGCAACCTTGGTCCCATCAAGTAGAATCCCCCGATACACAATCCCGTACCCTCCCTCTCCGATCACATTCTCCGGTGCCAGCCCCTCGGTGGCGTCCTCCAGCTCCCTCAGAGTGTACCACCGACCCCACCCCAGGTGGCTCACCTCCGGCCCCACCCCGCCGCCTCCTCCTCCTCCGCTCCCGAACGAAGCCGTATCCACCCCGCCACTGACCACGCTTCCCCCGGTCCCCCTACTCTCCCCGCTGGAGAACACCACCCGGTGGTCGGGCTTCCCCCCGATCTCCACCTGTATCTCCGCGACAGGTCGGGAGAACTGGTTGTGGTCGTGGGAGACGATCATCTCCTGGATCTCCTTGGAGACGGGGAGGGGAGTGTCCGGGCGACCGGTCTTCGGTTTGTTGCGGCGGGTGGTGAGGCAGAGGGAGAGGAGGAAGAGGGCGACCACTACGAGGGAGCCGAGGAGGATGCCTATAACTACCCACAGTCTAAGACCGAATATCGACGTGGGCTTCGAGAGCTCCGTGTTGACGAATGCGGCGTCGTACACCGACATTCTCGCTTCTTACACGAAGAGAGAGAGAGAGAGAGAGAGAGAGAGAGAGAGAGAGAGAGAGAGAAGGAAGGGGCTGTGTCTGAGAGTCTGTGTTTGGTGTTTTATTACTGTTACGGAGAGGGAGGGGAGTGGGAGCTGAGCTGTCAGTTATCTATATCTTGTAGTGTTGGATTCGGTTATTTTTTAAGGAACATGTCCGTTCGTTATCTAAATTGATTAAACAACGGTCTTAAATATTTGGGAACCATGGTTTGTTAAATTAAATGTAATTGTTTGTTAGGTTTCTAAATCGTAGTTATTACTAGTCGAAATGAGTTGTTTTGATTATTTAGTTGGAGTTTATTTAGTTTTTAATGTTGTTTGTGATGAGAAAAGGGATTTTGATCTTGTTCTGTGTTTGTGGATTGAATAGATTGTAACTTTTTGTAGGTTCTAGAGGAGAAAATTTTCTTTGTGCGAGGTCCGATTCTGTTTGGTGATTTTGGTTCGATGTTGTAAGATATTTTGAATTTCTGGCTGCATTTTATTTAAGCTTTTTTTTTTGTTAACGATTTTGTTTTAAAGAGGAAGTTGCATCGACTTCGACGAAAGACTTTGGGTTTGGGAGAGCTACTTGAACTTTTCTACGTACACTTACACCTCAGGTACCTCAAGTTTAAGAAAACTGAGATATTGCCTGATTAAAATGTTGATCCAACTTATCAAATTAAGTAGTTGGCTCGATTAAGAAAAATGGCTTGTTTGCAATTTTTGTGATGGCCCTGAGTCCTTGGAGTAAATGTTTGAAGATTTTAGCTTAGTTACTGATTGATGTTGGGAAAATAAGTCATTCCAAGGGTGTGTTGATCCTGGAAAAAGTATATTCTGATTTCTAATGCAAGCAAATACTATTTAGAAAGCAACAAAAATTGTTTGATTGTTTAGTATGATTATTGCATCTTAATTTTAATATTTTTATCTAATTTTGGTACTTTTGAATTATATCATGTTGAATTTCAGTAAGCGTATCGACTTACACAATATAGAGTTAGTACATTGTCTTGCTCTTGTATATATTGTATGTGTTTGCTTTCTGCTTTCGAATCACTAGTTCATGAGTGTTTTGCGGGCATCCACTTTATTGTCATCACCATTTTTCATTTTCTATTCTGTTTTATTCAAAACATTTATCTTTCGCTTTGTTCTTTCAAACTTTACCATCTTAAGAAAATGTTTTAGATTCTCCTGTTGCACCTAAATAATCTTTTAGGTTCTTTCAAAAACAGTTTTATTTTATACTTGTTGGAGCTTGCAGTTGAAATGGCTGAAAAATGGATTATGTTAAATGACATGTGATGTTGAATAATTAATTTGATATTATTTGTGATTTTTTAGATAAATTAATAGAATATATGATCAAATAATTTAACGTGTTATATCAAATGGTTTATCCGGTTACATCAAATAATTTGTCCGATTACAATAAATAATTTACTCGATTACATCAATTACTTTACCTGGATTATTAGAAATACTTATTATAAATAAATTAAATAAATTCAAAAATTATAAAGTTTAAATTATTAAAATAAAAGCTACAAAATTGAAAAGTAATGTAGTCCGTGACATGGAATTCGATTTGGTTGGTATAAAAAAAGTAACGCACGTTTTATCTATTTAATCTTGTGCGCTGAATGACCGTTTTATCCTTAGTCAATAGAAATACACCTGTACAAGACATTAAACAACACGAAGCTCCTATTTATTACTCTGTTGCACGTGGAGATGAGAGTCCATTTCTCCTTGCTTCTCCAATTACGCCAAAGATGGCATTAAGTTTCCTTGAACTAACCAAATTTCGGGAATCGAGTTGATCTTATTGAGTATTTGATTTATCATTTGATCAACACATCCATATTGATATACCAACTTTGAAATTGCAATAATAATGTTAAATTTTGTTAGGAAATTATTTTGTAATTTTATAATAACTCCATCATATCTCATCATTGTGAACTTCTTTCTTATCTAGGAAGCATTTGTCTGATGATGTAAGTCTATAACCAAAATTTTCTTACGAGAATTTACGGTATAACAACCATACATTAAGAAATTTAATCCCGTGGCGGGGATCTTTTATCATGTTCTATTCAAAAGGGCAAAATTTCTTTTTTCTTCCAATCTCTCATCATCTCAGTTTAATATTAAAACACCTAATAGCGGAATTCGGATTAGTTCAGGAATAATATTTTTTCTAATTGTAAAGATGGATTTTTTTAAAAAAATTCAAAACTCATGGAATCAAAATGAAATAAATATCACACGGGCAAGTATTGCATAAAAGAATTTATATTAGCAAAAAAAATAAAAAAATACGAAGATGTACATATCAGTTTTTTTTAAAAATCCAAAAATCACGGGATCAAAATAAAAAAAAATCAACACAAGCAAATATCATATAAAGAAAATGTCATTCTAAGAAAAATAAAAAAATCTAAAAATACACATGCTATCATCGCATAATAATATGTCAATTTCGAGTAAAGAAGACTGTCGGTATCACTTAAAAAAAATGTTAGCGCAGTCACATACAAATTTCGAACCGTACGGACTGATTTGTATAATGCATATCTAATCTATTTCCGTGGAATTACCTGCAACATTAGTGCAGACCGCATGCCAATAATAGGTGTTGGGACTATTATAAATCGAAAGAGACTATTATAATTAACATCGCAATGAAATAAATAAATCAAAGCGAAGATGGCTTGATTCTCTATTATAATGTATTGTTACCTCTCCATGACAGTCGTGCTTTTTTTAAAGTTTGGTAACACTGGCACAGACATTCCCGTAGTTCTTTACCCTCATCGGCTATAATTTAATTCTTTTGGATCTGATTGATTTTGTAAAAGAAAACATGGGCTTTGCCTTTACCGATTGATTTTTTCGCAATTGCTTTTGGTCATGACACTAGGCCTATATAATTCCATTAAAAAATCACATCTAAAGACTCCAATGTACAGTAGAAAATATTGGACACTAGAGCTATTGATGAAACAAGTAGTTGGGTATTTTATGATGCACCATAATCTGCTATTTTATGGTGTAATTCCAAAAGAGAATCGAAACCATTATGTTATGGGACTAAACAAATTGCAGGACTTCATGCAAAAGCAAAATTACACATTGCCTTTGTCCATCTCTTGGGTAGACAGACATGATACAAGGTTAGAAGGATGTGAAATATTTGCTCATAACATACGGGGAAGAGCAACTCAGACATCAAGTAGACACTACCATGTCGATGCCTGAATTACAAGGAGACCGAACCGAATATCATCGGTATCCCTCTTCATGATCGTTCTTGTTTCCTTCGTACCCATTTCAAATTTCATCTGTAAAATGAGTTCTAGCAGAAGATTTGATACGCTCTACGGAGATAAAGCTCCAATGAAACTAGTACAAAGTGGGGTGATCTTCTTCCTCTGCTTATCTTGTGTATGGGGGTGATCTTTCTCAGCTGTGTAGAGTAGTAAACTAGATATCCTGAGAGCTAGTGATCAACATCTTACACATCAGTCGGTCTTCTTTTCTTGTTCGTCGATCGCACCCAGCCTTTCGACCAATGGAGGATGTGAGTAGTGATATGCTGAGTACCAAGGATCTGTATTCATGGCTGACAAATTTTCTTCCTGGAGTAAACAAGATGGGTCAGGAAAGAAACTCGGTCTCACTTCCGAAATGGCTGATGGGAGTACACTACTAGTGAGTCTAGCTGATTAAGAAGTGGCCAATCACCTGTAATTTCACGAGAGCGGCACGAAGAGGAGACCCATAACCAAGCTTCTTGGCAAAGGCATCGGCCTGCAGACAGAAAAGAGTCTAGATTGGAGTCCATGGTTGAAAAAAGAAACAAGATGAAGATTTGAAGAAACTCCACCTGAAATTCAAAGGATCGGCTGACTAGATTAAGACCGAAGCTGACCAGGTGCTGAAGAGGAATTATAGTATGCTGCAAAAAGGGCAACGCACCTGTTTAGTCCATCGACCACAAAACAGCCCATGGCAAATGACTATATCATGGAAAGGCAGAAATGATAATGCAGATCCACAAATATTAGTGCCCACCCGACTCCCAACTCCATTACTTTGGACAGCATAATTTTAAAATTAAGTACCTGAAATATGATCAGTCCAATAAGAACTGGCTGTGTATCAAAGCCAAAGCTTCTGAAGAGATCATTTGAGTTTCTAACAAGAGTGTATCCTCCGAACTGTAAAAATGTTAGGATCTGCATAAAAGCACAAGATAAACTATGAGAATTATTTTCATTTTCCAGTTCCACAAAGTCAATTGTATTCCTGCTGCTCTGTTAACTTAGAATGTATTACTTTTAATGAATATGCTTTCTTGAAATTCTTTACCAAAAGCATAATTCTCATTGTTATTCTTTACCTACGGTAAAGAATTTTGCTAATGCTCATCCATTTCCTGAGAATTGACCAATGTCTAATTCTGAGCTTTGAAACACTACTTAGTTGGAAACTTTTTTTATTCACTTTGAGCCTATGCAGTAGAGTAATTACCAAGTCAATCATAAGTCAACAATGAAAACTTCACCACTTTTTTCAGTGTTCAAAGAGTATATAAATGAAAATTGATGGAGGGAATCGAAGTATGTACTGAACAGAAATCAGCATACCTGCATGGTAATGAATGTGAACATTGTATGATTAAGCTTCCAATGTCCTAGCTCATGGGCAAGAACTGCAACGATTTCATCATCATTGCCTTTGCACTGAAACACATACGAGACAATTAAGAATCTTCACAAAAAATACAGAACTATGACCCTCTTACAGTCGGCAAGGAAAACATATTTATAAATGTAAAAGTTGAACTGTAACTTCTGAACTGTAAAACAAACAGTGATGGAAAGCATAGCATCAAATAAAACTAGTCATAACCAGTATCTGGTGAAAAGAGTGCATAGCAAGTATCCAAATATAGACAATGAAAGAACTTCAGTACAGCCACCAATGGTTATATTCACATTTGCACCTACCTGCTAATTTTGATGAGCAAAAAGAAAAATAAGGAATGGTGAAAATTGCCATCTTATCTACCATTTACTGGAATATCATTGCAAAGATTAAGTAAATGAGGTATGGCAAGATGACTCTAGGAAAATGAAAAAGAGGAAAGAAGAGATGATGCTCACTTGTTGAATCAGGGTGTCATACAGCACTATTCTTTTGTTCTTGAAGAAACCATACATATAGGCCTGCAAAGCGTACGGGAAAATTGAACTGAAGCTAACCAGAAAAGGCTTGCTGACAAAGAATACCAACACTCATGCATACTTGCATCTCCATATAAGACATGCCAGTTTCCAGAAGCACATTCTTGACCAAGTATTGTTTACTCTGCGTGATATTATTGCCTTTCCGAGAAGACAAAAACTCAGTGCAATCTCTCCTTATGCGTGAAGCATCAGATTACGAACTGCTAATATACAGATTCTTTTACTATGTATATGTAAGGTAATCCGATGGTGAAATTATATGCTACTAAGTGTATATACAATTGAAGAAGCATTGTAAAGCCAAGATGAATCTTAAACAATATATATTTAGATGTCAGCAGAACTTACATTGCTATGGCTAGATCTTGTTGATCCGTCAACAACAAAAAGCTTCGTCAGAGGGAAATTAAGGGAGGAAGCCAGATTTTCTATTTTACTTTTTAGATCTCCTTCTGGTAGCTACATTTTACACAATAAGAAATTAAAGGAATCCAAGTTGAGTCAAAGCAGGCACAACAGTACTAGAGTACTCACAGGGGTAAACTTGTTGAAGAGTGGTGCTATCAAAATTGGGTATAGTGTCATCATCACAAGAGAGAGAACAAACATAAACACCCAAAGATAGATGGCCAAGTAAGGGCCTCCTTTCTGCAGGAAGTCAAACACGAGATTCATTTGCAATAGACACAATCAAAGCACTTTGGTCAAGGAAATTTGGGATTGTTTGCGTCGATAGAAACGTGCACAAACAATGACTATTCATGGAACTGAAGAGAAACAAGATAGATACCTGCACGATCAATATGATTGCCGACACAATGGGCGGGCCAAGTACAATGGCCAGGCCAATTCCTTTCAACATGTCCCTAAAGAACAACCATATTGTTTGCTGTATGACAAAAGAGAGGCAAAATAAGTTAGTTAAAGAAATGATAACGAAACGAAATGAGCAACTGAAGCACAGAGATCTTTGGCTAAAACGAAAGTATCAAATTCCGATAATACATATCAAAAGAAGCATTAATAAAACAGAGTTGAAAGACTCGGAAGAGAATACCAACTTTATTGAAACCATGCCGTTCCTCAATGACAAATGTGGAATAGAGAGAAAATGGAAGATCTGTTATCTGCATGAACATTGCCTCACATCATCAAGAAATATTGCATAGTATGGCCCAGATCAATTCAGGTTACAACCGCACCATGCAGTCCAAGAATATTTATCAGGTGCTGTTAGATATTGTTTTCTGAAACTAAGAAAATACTGTAAGCTAACCTGCGACCATATCATAAGACCCGCCAAAAAGGAAAGGGTATGGAGTATTTCACTCTCAGCATTCAGGCCAGTCAGAACTAGGAAGTTCTGCGATTTCTGCATTTCATCATTAGAGTTCAGAAGACAGTGTTAAAAACAAACACAACAATGCATCCAGACATGCATACTACATGATACCTTCCAAAACCACGGCAAGACCCCGAACAACAAAATGGCTGATTCCAACATGATGGTCACGAGATCATGAACAAAACCAAAGTAGCTGAAAATGAAGATAGAGGGTAATCAGTTAAGCGAACCCATATGGGAGATAGCAGTTGAAGAAATCAGGTTCAGGTAAACCAAGGATGAGATCCATTAAGCCAAAGAATTTCAATGTAATGTAAAAGCGGATTGACAAACCTCTTATCAAGACTATAAGCTCGAGACTTCTCAAACTTCTCCTGGCTAATAACTCCCACTAAAGGTTTGGGAAGAGTGTGCAGCTTCAGCGCAGTGTGTTGCCTCAAATCCAAATACGTTTCGAAAAAGTAGACAAACACCATAAAACCTGGTAAAACAAGCAAGAAACGACATGTAAACGTTTGAAGCTCCATGGTATCATTAGCTACTGATCCCCGGATTGTAAGACTGATGACAAACGCAGGAGAAACCAATAAAATTCAACGGCAAACTAACATAAAAAACAAAGAAAACAATCAATGAACGAACCGAAACCCCACCCCATTATCCTCCCCCCAACTAACCTACTCGTGTTATACACTCCAGGCATAGTTCAAGAAGGGCTTTCGGAATCATAAGGCATCCAAGTAAAAGTACGATCTTTACTTGCTCAAACTAAATAAAGATGAAAATTTTAACACCGAAACCTCTTGTTAGACCGAAACCCAACTAAACCATGTCCTCCACCTTCACTCCCGCCCTGCCCTTTCCCGACCAAACCCCCAACCATCACCAAACCAATAAACTTAGAACCCGGCTCGAACTTGGATTATTCGACCCCGTGGACCGGATACCAAGTGTTATAAACCAAAGAGACCAAGAAACCCAAGAAGTGTATATAAAATTGACGCGAGAGAGAGAGAGAGAGTTAAGGGTCGGTACCAACAACGGCTTCCATGTAAGGGAAAGCCATGGCGGAGTGGCAGACGGACAAGGGATCGACGAGGTTCTACGAAACTGAAGCGGTGGTGGGTATGAAGAATTTTGGGCAAAGGATTTTGGGATTTTTATTTTATAGTTTAAATGTTTGATGGCGGCCTATTTTCTTTATATTAAAGGTGGTCTTGGAATTTTTTTTTTATTATTATTTTTTTTTGGGAATTGATTTGCTTCATTAGATAAGTGAAAGGTAAGAATACAAATCATGCCTAAACCAAAGGCCAGAGACACACCTCTGCCAAGCCAGAGCAGGAGCCAAACACACCAGAACAGGAAAAACTAACAAAAGAAGAAACACCAAAAGGTAACAGATAACAGCAGCAAACCAGAAGACCAAAACACCGAACACCTATCCCTTGTGTTTCCTTTGTCGTAAGACAAAATTGCATTCGCCGGCCTCGTTAAAAACTTTTCCGGTAAACCCACCTCATCTGGAAAAAACCCGGAAAGAAAAAGAGTGCCACGCGGGAAGAGTCCGCACAAGCGATAACACTGCTAAATAGTCAAACACAATAGATTGCCCAATACATCCAACCCAGGAGAAAGGAAAAATCAAAGAAAATCTGAAAAACAAAACCAGCCGAGAACATAAAGCCAAAACATCAAGTGCTATCCAATACATCGTGAGCCAGGGCTTCCAGAATTTCTCCCGGTGGCGACGAAAAAATGATAGTTTCAGAATCAAAAGTTACATGAATTTTTATCCAAGTTAGTTCAGATGTGTCAAATTATTCGAATACGGATAAATCACTATTTAACATTCAAATAAAATTCGAATACGGATAATTAAACAATAAATTTGGATAGTTGAAACAATGACAAGTTTAGAATTTGGACCCACTTCAAATATCATCTGTAAAATGAGTTATAGCAGAAGAGTTGATATTCCTTCCTATGCTAATCTTGCACCCAAGTCTGCGTTCGTTCCTTGGTCGTCGATTGCACCCAGCCTTTCGACCAATGGAGGATGCGAAAAATGATATGCTGAGTACCAAGGATCTGTATTCATGGAACCCAAATTTTCTTCCTGTAGAAAACGACAAGGGTCAGCAAAGCCGCATGCTTGATTAAAAGTGCAGACTATCTTCAAAGCAACTGACATTCATAATGAGCTCGATAGACAAAGGACCGAAATGGCCCAGATGAGAGAGTACACTCTACTGACTGAATCTAACTGATTAAGTAGGGCCAATCACCTGCAATCGAACAAGTGCGGCGCGAAGTGGAGATCCATAACCAAGCTTCTTGGCAAAGGCATCAGCCT
>SOPF01028259.1:0-45764 GCA_012979155.1 Hypericum perforatum | reverse complement strand
ACCTCTTAACCCGTATCTGTTGGAGCTTGCACCCGGAGTTTCCGGGTTGGGAACAGCAGAAAAGCTATGCAACGATCAATCTCTTCCAGCAACACAACATTACGAGAGCTACCACAATAATGTTAATCAGTTACCATCCGATCTCGGCTCTCACTCAACTCCATTGGTCCCTACCATACCTCCTACGGTACAACAACTGAATGACTTCTTCAATGAATTGTCTGAAGCACTTCAAGATCCGAGTTTAAGATGCAGATTCGGTTCTTCCATCGACCCGAACTATTTTTCCATTGATAAGAACAATACCCATGGTAAGAAGTGATTATATATTATCATCTTTCACATGGATTTTGTGATTAATTACTTGTTATTACTTTGGATTTTGTTGTTGGCTGGGCAGTGATTTTTGTACAACTTGATACTATTTGTTATTATTGTTATGAACTTATTTATGTTTTTTTATTAGTGAAGTTTATTATTAATAATAATTAACGTGTATAACTACTTAGTCTAGAAATCTCTTTAGCGAAGTTCTTATTGTTGGTCTCATGATAAATCTAACTACGATAAAACACAGCAGTAAAAAAAATAATATACTGAAAGACATAGGACAATTCCTATCTTGATGTTAAATGGATATAATTTTCTCAAACATCGGTATGATTAATCTCACATAGTCAGAGACCCCGACTGTACAATTGTCCAGTTTTTTTTCTCCTTGTGAATCGTCTTTGAGGTATAACTCCAAGTGGCAAAAATTATGGTTTTTTTTATTTATTTTAGTATTACTTTTCACTAAATATTATCAAATAAGTGTTACAATTTTTTTATTACAAATTTAGTTTTTACTTGATTAATTAAAAAAAAATCCGTGATTTGTACTATGTCATGATTTTTTTTTGTAATGAGCAAATCACGAATAAAATTTTATTTCTTGGTAATTCAAGAAAAATAATCTCATATAACTCGCACATTTTGAAACATATGTAATGCTTGGATTAGTGAGATTCTTAACGGCCTAGGACCGTCTGTGTCAACTTCGCCGTCGTAAGCACCCAACAACTCCACATTCTCGCTCTCCATCGGAAAAATGACTATTCACCAATTAAGACATCTTAATTACATTTGAATAACTTACGTAGAAAATCTACAACTTTAATAAATGTATCTCATAATTTTACCTGTTGAATTCTAATTGGTGAATAGTCTAAATATAAATTGTGATCGAGTGGAATGCAAGAAATTGAACAGTCCTCGTTTTTACGTTTCCTTGTTTCGTTGTCGTGTTAATGCCGCTTCTGTGGGGGCATGAGAACAGAATCCACCAAATATCGATAACATAACCGATCGAATTCTTCCTGTGTATTTAGAAAAAAAATATTTTGGCCAGTTGTTCCCTCGTAGTTTATTTTATTTTTTATTTCCTAAAAATCGTTTTTGACAATTATTTTCAGCAGCGGTAATAACAAATATTTCTACATATATTGATATGAATTTTAAAGTGCAATTTTAAATGTTGTAACTTGTTAGAAAGTATTTCAAAAAACAGAAATGAAATTATATATAAAACTTGGTAGCATATTTTCATAAATTTAATTATGAAATTCTACGCCAAGCAAATTGACTCTTCGATCTTCTAGTTTTGGCCAATGGGGCCACGCTATTCTTTCTCTTCAACGGAGGAGGTAGCCACACGTCTTTTGTTTTCTTAACGCGGCCTTGAGTTGAGATTTTCCTAAATTTCAGCGAAATAGATTCATAAATGGGAATTCCAATTATTAAATCTTTGTTATAGGCGAACGTTACTAGCTAGGCAATTTTACTTTTGTCTTTATTTTTATGATTTTTTCTATCTATTGGAGGAAATTTTTTTTTTGCCATCTATGACTTAGAAATTGTAACAACTCCATTTGCGAGAAACGATGTAAACATTTTGCTTAAAACAAATTTATGCCAACTCTGTCAAAGAAAGCGCTGTGTGAGGTCGTTGCTATATGTCACATAAACCTGCCACCAGTCTACCGCCTAACAATTAGATCAGATTTATGAAAACAAATTGGATCTAGTATGTATTATTCTAATTTCAAGTTCAAACATTAAAAATACAACATTTAATAGTGTTAAAACTTGTAGAATTTTTTTTTTGTCATGCTTTGGTCTTAGCATCATTCCAACCTCAATTACTGTTGAGATACCAAATAATTTTGGGAACAAATTGCTTATCACCTATTGTCCAGCTAGTGTCCTACATCCAAAAACCCCAATTTAAAAAACTTTATATTTGGAAAAGGCACAATTTAAAAACCTAGCTCAGTTAGAAAAGAAACCCTACTTGTCTGCCAATTAGAATAAAATACTATCGTGTCCGGATACTCTAGGTGATCATACTTTAAGATGCGGCGACGGATTTGATTATTAATTGTAAAACTTAATTCGCACGGTTTGGAAATTCGGTTAGATTTTTTATTACGATATCGTCTTTTATGCGATACTTGCATTTTTTTCATGCGATAATATTATGTGTATTTTTCATATTTTAATTTTACTGAGAATAACATTTCATTTATGTGATATCATTTTCTATGCATTTTTTATACTTTGATTCCATAGTTTTTAATTTTTTACAAAAAAACCCCATGTATATTTTCGTGTTTTTTCTTTCCGAGAATGATGTTTCTTTTATGTAATATTGGCCTGTATGAGTTTTTTTTTCATCTTGTGATTTTTTTATTTTTTCCAGAATAATCTCATCTGTATACTTTGGAAAAAAAATATTGAATACCCAATTCAACTCCGTTTATGTTGAGTATAATTAATAATTATTTACCGTCCATATTTAATGGACGTATTAAACAAGTTGCCATATTAAGAAATCATTACTGGACCCTTTAAAAAAGAAATCATTATTGGAGCATGAATTAATAGAATTAATAAATACACCAATAATGAAAGAACGTCGTAGTTGACAAGAAACAGCTCCGCAACATCCCTTCGCCTCTTCCTGAGATTATAATTATTAATCCCAACAAACAAATAAAAGTCAAAAGCCCGTCTCCTCTTCGGCTATTTTCCTCCCTCCCCTCGACGACGTCGTTCCACCGTCGCGACCATGCCACTGCTGGTGAACTGCTCCCGGTGCCGGACCCCACTCCAGCTCCCTTCGGGGGCCCAGTCCATTCGCTGCGCCCTCTGTCACGCCGTCACCAACGTCGCCGCCGGCCACCATCATCCGCCGCCGATACAACAAGCGCCGCCTCCTCCAGGCGCGTATGTGGGGAGCAAGCGGGCGGTGATATGCGGGATCTCGTACAGGAAGTCGAGGCACGAGCTCAAGGGGTGCGTCAACGACGCCAAGTGCATGAAGTACTTGCTGGTCAACAAGTTCAAGTTTCCTGAGTCCTCCATCCTCCTGCTCACCGGTACATTTCGGACAATTCATCGGATTCTATTTTTGGAAGTGTCACTTATTTTAATATTCCTAAGACTTGAATTGAGACTTTAAAACAAAAATTATTTTATGGCTCGGATTAATGTATTTTTCTGGATAATCAGTTGCACCTTGCTTGATTGACTGCGCCAATTTTTTTTTTAATTTTTTTGTAAAGTAAATATTTCTCAATTATTATATCTCAGAGTTTAATCATGGACATCTTTAAAATTATACATTCATTTTGCTCTTCAATTTGATTAGGATTAGTGTAATTCAATTTGGTTTGATCTTGGATTATCTTTGATTTCACTAATTGTATTGATCTTCCCTTTCTCTATCAATAAAGCATTTTTTTTTATATTCACTTGTTTGTTTATACAATTTTCCTTATATGAATAATCGTTTTAAAATGAATCGCTTTGTAAAATTATAATACTAAACATTTTATTTAAGAATAAAAATGGACAATTTTCTATAATTGTGGCTGCATACCCTTTGGCTTCTTAACATTTTGATCCTCGAGGCAATTGATCGTCTTGTTTAATGGTGGACATGATGTATCTGCAGAGGAGCAAACTGATCCGTACAGGATACCAACCAAGCAAAACATCAGAATGGCATTGTACTGGCTCGTCCAAGGATGTAAACCAGGAGATTCTCTTGTCTTCCACTACTCTGGCCACGGCTCGCAGCAGAGGAACCTCACCGGAGACGAACTGGACGGATACGACGAAACACTTTGCCCGCTGGACTTCGAGACCAAGGGAATGATCGTGGATGACGAGATCAATGCGACAATCGTGAAGCCTCTCCCTCGTGGGGTCAGGCTTCACGCGATCATCGATGCTTGCCATAGTGGCACTGTACTTGACTTGCCATTTCTTTGCAGAATGGACAGGTTGGACCCTTCATCTTTTTGGCTTTGCATTCTCTAAGCCTGCCATTGTCTTGATCCCTAACTCTTGCTCCGGGGTTAGGACTGGGAGGTATGCATGGGAGGACCATCGCCCGCGGACAGGAGTCTGGAAGGGGACCAGTGGCGGGGAGGCTATATCCTTTAGTGGGTGTGATGATGATCAAACTTCTGCTGATACCTCGGTGAGTTCATTTACAAATGTTCTTTCTGCACTTATTAGCTGAATTCTGAATTAGGAATTCGATTCGCATGAGTTATGAAGCGTATCAAAGTTTGGTGTTTGTTTTCGCAATGGCAGGCCCTGTCAAAGATTACTTCAACAGGTGCAATGACATATTCCTTCATCCAAGCCGCTGAGCGTGGGCATGGAACCACGTACGGTAACATGCTCAGTGCAATGCGATCGACTATCCGAAAAACGGACAACGCACCCGATGGTGGTGGCATTGTGACTTCTCTAATCACCATGCTGTTGACAGGAGGAAGTCTTGGAGGGCTCAGACAGGTACCCTTTTCTTATCCATTAGAAGCTGTCATTATCTTAAATCCCCTGAGCATCTCTTTTTATGTTTCCCTCTGTCAACTGAGTTCAATTATGGAACTCTTTCTGTTCTCTACCGAATGTGTATGGAAAATTCACCAATCCGTTATCTCGAAATTTTGGGTTGGCTACGGGGATTCTTGGGGGTTTCGTTTACTGATCTCCAGCTTCTTGTATTCTGATTACTGATGCAATGTCGCAATATTGCAGGAACCTCAGCTGTCATCCAACGAACCCTTCGATGTGTACACCAAGCCTTTCTCCTTGTAATAGAAAGCGCAGTAACTTAACTGTCAATTTCGACTTATTTAAGGCAATATGTACAGTTTTGTGAAGAAAAAAAGTTCCCATGGATATTCTTATCCCATTAATTCTTCCGCCTTTTAGTTGTGAAGCGTTTCCAATCTTAAATTTTTTAATTATACACACACATACTTCCTCATTAAATAACAATTGTGATGTGGGATTTGTTACATTTATAACTATAAAGTTTCCTTCCTTCATGTCCCGGAGTTGTTAAAGTTTAAGTCTGTGTCCTTGTAAGCAAATTCTAAAAACACCTTGATCTCCTTGAATTAACACACAAATTAAATGCTCTTTGAATCACGTTGTTGCTAACTTTCATTCACAACTTAGAAATGATGGGTTTTTATCTATAACGTGAATTGGATTGGATGGGAAGGAAGAAGGTGGTGGCGGAGAATATGTAGTACAAATTGGATTTCCTACTTAAAAGATTATAAATATCAATTCATTAGTACGCTGTTAAATTATAAATTTTCGAGTTCGAGTATCTCTGATTAATTATTGGTTTACCATTTTGAATGATTCCATCTAAACAAGAGGAATACATAGACTACCATTTGAATGCTAAATGCAAATTTGAAAATCATATTGAAGCCTTTTTTGATGAATTTTAAGTTTAATTTATTGAGTTTAAAATTTTGGATCTTTAAATAGTTTTCATGTTTGTTCTTTTACCGAGCTAATTGTTTTCCTATTTACCAGGATTGAGATTTGATTCACTAACTTCTTGGAAAGTAGGTAGGATTCATTGCCATCCTACTAACATAACATTGATAATCATATTCAAATTTAGGTACACTCTCATACTAGAACAATTATTTTTTTTAAAAAAAAGTATACTTAAGTACTCTGCATAGTTTCACCTATTTTCATCCGAGTATGTGGTTTAAAATAGGCGAAGTCCAACTTTGTCTAATATTCTCACATGAGTTCATTTCGACAGCTTCGACTTCTTTTTGAAAAACGTTGAGTTTAGTCGTTGAACTAGATTGCCACGCGGAATTTTTTTTACCTAAGTGTCGTCCTGATATAGTGATAGGTTAATTACCTTATTAGTACTAAAAAATTTAATAATTTTTTAAAAATTCTTTTTTTTTTCTTCTTCTCCTTCCTCTGTGTCTCTGCAGACCCAATAACCCCATTAACAAAACCCTAGTTCCTAAAACTATTGGTTTGGAAGGAGAGTAGAGAGAATTTTTGAAAATTATTTAAAAAGTAGATTCTACAAATATAAGTTTACCAATTTCACGTCGACGTAGTCACTTGAAAAAAAAATTGCATGATATTCCACCTCATTAAGCAAAACGATGTTGAGGAGAGAACGAAGTTCAATCATCTTTTGCACTTGTAATCCTTGCACTTGTAATCCTGAAGTTAACACTTAGAAAAAAAAAACATAATCGCGAAGTTAATAAATGGATAAGTACTTATTGTTCACCAAATATCTCATAGATGATAAAGGGGTTAATTTTTTTTTTCTCTGTAGAAAATGAATATTTTATAGTTGTTATATGACCAACATTAGGTGGTTGGTTGGGTGGTGCCCACGGCTGCATTGTGGGCCGTTGGATAGGAGGGGGATGGATGTGTGACAAATAAAGTTTGGATTCACTAGAGCCAGATATGCATTGTTGACTTTTCATCTGACACGTATGGTACAGTTGTGTCTAACAATTGTACAAATAGTACAATACTAGTATATAACCTGTGATAATCATACAACATATTATTAACAATGATATAATTGTGACTAATAATATTATAAGATTTTTTAAATGCAATATTCTAAAAATTAAATGCAAAATTTTAAAAATGGTCATATATAATTTATAATAATAAAAGTTTATCATCATTAACAAATAGATCTACGTTGTTTGAATCTTGATACTAAAATCTAACAACACTCAATCCAAACCCTAAGGTTATGTCATGGAAATTGCCAAATCGTGTTACAAATTACTGATTCGCTTTCAATCATCATTTTTTCTTTTCTATATGGAAAAACAATTAATCAATTTCTAAGTGAAAAGGTTTTCAAACAAAGTTATTTATAATTAGCTGATGTTAGTTTTTCAATCGCTCTAACAATATTATGTTTTAACGAGAATTTTATATCATAAAGGAGTACATACATTAACCTACAAAAACTAGCTTCATGATTTATAAACTTGTAGATTATAATTTTTAATATTTTACTTTTGTCTATCTTATGATGTTACATTTTGAATTCAAAAAAAGTTTAAATTAATACCATCAATAATAACTATGGGCACCTACATCGGACAATAGTTGAGTTGATTCAGCCTACCCAAATAGAAACTATGAATTGGGTCCAACTATCATTTATATATTTATCAACTTTTAAAATTTGATGTGCCAAAAAATATCATCAGCGAAATTCAGTGACTAACAAAAAAAAGGCACTAACAAAGGGTCAGATAATTGCTACCATTTTATTAATCAATTGTTTCACACATACAAATTATATCAATCCCACTCTTGCTAAATAAACTATGCACATTATTAAATTAAAACCCGTTGCTCTTGAGCAATTCGGATGCCACGTTACTTCTCCTAGCGAGCAAACTGCAAAGGCAACCATCCACCATCCAAGGAATTCTGATACGAGTCTTTCTTGCAGGAACTTCCAACTTTGTCATAGAGAATGGTATAGTTCGAACTACTTACGTTCCTAAAGTAGCACGAATCACTTCCATCGTACCGGTAAACCTGCTTCGTGTTTCCAACCCCGCCATGCACCGAATTGTTCCTTATAATCATGTATCCCTCTCCACTTTGCAAATTTTCGAGCGAGCTGGTCTCGTGCCCCGAGTCACCGCTACGCTTACGGTGCTTCTCGTAGAATCCCATGTTCACTTTGGTCGTGTACTGAGTAGATCCATTCCCTTGATCCGCAGAAGCAAAGAACACGTCGAACCTGAAATTGTTAGACGAGCTAAATGAATGACGATGATCGGTCTTCCTGTTTCTGAAAGAGACGTCCTTTTTGGTGTGGATGACCTGTTTCACTTTCTGCAAGTTTGCATCGTTTTCCATCTTCATTGCGTTGCTGAATCCGAAACGTTGATACGAGTGGGTAATGATCTTCCCGTATGACGATTCTACCCATCCCGTCGACGAAATAGACCTCATGCCAGTGGTTAAAAATGTGCCGTTCAGGCCCCTGAAGTTCGAGACCAATGACAAATCGACCGGCTTACTCTCATGCCGAATGAGCTTCCCCTGTGTTTTCGAGCTCTTTGGATCCAACCAAAGATGCAAATTTGCATCTACGTACCACACATTCAAAGCGTTAGTGACACTGAACCCCAACTTATGCGTCTTCCCGTCGACGATTGCACCCAAAAACGGCGTGATCTCAATGTCGTAGGCCGGCAGATCAAACGATCCAATGGCAGATATTGGCTCCCACAAGTAAGGATTGATTCCGCCGGTGTAAACCACGGTAAAAGGCCAGATCGCACCAACAATGGTATCGTCGAGACTAACAACCACCTCTCGGAACGGTCCATTCCCAGGGGTATTGGTCAGATTATTTGCAATGATATAGTCATTCGGATAATTCATATACCAGGGCTCATCATTTTCATGAAAAGAAACATAGACCTCAAGAACAGCCCTGTAAACATTCCGAGGAACCACGAACTCTTTCGACTCGACATCGGTAGAATTCTCGATTTCGAACCACAGCCCGTCATTCAATGGGAAATTCCGAGAAATGGGCAGTATCAAATCAGCCCCAGAATCACCAAATTCCTCGTCCTTGGGATAGAAATAGAGACTCACGTTCACATGGTACTCGCCGGTATAGGTAACATCAACAATGTTACCCAAGTAAACAGCAAAATCCTGTGTTCCATTCCTGACAAGCAAAGAAGAGTACCTAGTGATGTCCTTCTGTATACTCCAGAAGATCCGTTTACGCGCTGGCTCGGCCGTGCAGCTCCTGAGAAGCTCCACTCCGTTGAGCCAGACGCCGAAAATCCGATCGAATTGCGTGCCTTTGCAAGTGGCGTTCCACTCCAGGACAATCTTGGAGAACTCCCGGTGAGACCCACATTCGAAATAAGGAAAAGAGTAGTTTGAAACAACCGGGGGCTTCCGGTACGTGTTAGAGAAGACATGTTGGAGTACGAGGTGCTTGCAAGGTTGTGTCTTGGGGACCCTTATGGGTTTGGTCACTTCAAAGAAAACAGTTGGAGGAGGGGTGTCATTGTTTAAGGGTTTGGTTATTTTTTCAGACAAGTGATGGATGTTCTTGAAGGTGATGGAAGCAAGAGAAGGTGGAGGAGGAGAGAAGGAGAGGACAAGGAGGAGGAGCAGAGGGACATAGGAGAGAGCCATCTAAGGAAGAAGAAAAAAAGTTGATGAGAGGATGGAAAATGACTTGGTTCAGTGTAAGTGATGAGATGGTTTGGCCCATAAATACATAGTATTCTTGACGTTTCCTTTTTTACGTTCTTTTTTTACGGTAGGTACGTTCCATTCTTATTGTTTTTTTAGGATATAGTAAGAATATAATAGGCAGTGGGAATCAATGTAATGACGTTTCCAATACGATTAACAATATTATAACACATTTTAAATGCAAAATTTTAAAAATTGTCACATATAACTAATAATATGACAAATTTATCATCATTTACTAACAAATCTATGTTTTCTTATTCTCGTTGATAAAACTTAACAACACTGTAATAGAGACTCAATCCGAACCCAAGGTTATGTCATGTGAATTGTCAAATTGTGTTACAAAGTACTGATGTTTTTCAATCATCATTTTGTCTTTTCTATATGGCAAAATAATTAATCAACTTTTAAGTGAAAAAGTCTTCAAACAAAAGTTCTTTCTAAGTAGTTAGTGTTAATTTTTCAATCACTCTTAACACTATAGCCAGAATTTTATATCATAAAGGGGTGCATACGTTAACCTATACAAACTAACTTCTTAATTTATAGACTTGTAGATTTTCTTAATATTTTACTTTTGTCTAGCTTATGATGTTACATTTTGAATTCAAAAAAAGTTTAAATTATTATCGTCAATAATAACTACTGGCACCAACACCGGACAATAGTTGAGTTAATTCAGCCTATCCATATAGAAATGAATTGGGTCCAACTCTCCTTGATATATTTATCACCGATTAAGATTTGACGTATCGAAAAATATCTTCAACAAAATCCAGAGACTATCAGAAAACACGCACTAGCAAAGGGTTAGATAATTGCTACCATTTTATTAATCAATTGATTCACACTTGCAAATTATTTCAATCCCACTCTTGCTAAACAAACTATGTATATTGTTAAATTAAAACCCGTTGCTCTTGAGCAATTCGGATGCCACGTTACTTCTCCCAGCGAGCAAAGAAAACCATCCATCATCCAAAGAATTTTGATACGACTCTTTCTTGCAGGAACTTCCAACTTTGTCATAGAGAATGGTATAGTTCGAACTACTTACCTTCCTAAAGTAGCACGAATCACTTCCATCGTACCGGTAAACCTGCTTCGTGTTTCCAACCCCGCCTTGTATCGAATCGTTCCTTATAACCATGTATCCCTCTGCACTCTGCAAATTTTCAAGCGAGCTGGTCTCGTACCCCGAGTCACTGCTACTCTTATGGTGCTTCTCATAGAATTCCAAGTTCACGTTGGTCGTGTACTGAGTAGATCCATTCCCTTGATCCGCAGAAGCAAAGAACATGTCAAACCTGAAACATCATAAAAACATCAGAAGAATCATCAGGATCACCGGTGGATGTGGAATTCGTGGGAATCTCCACTACCATGGACCACAGGTCCAATGGTGTACAAGCGATGGATGTTCTTGAAGGTGATGGAGGCAAGAGAAGGTGGAGGAGAGAAGGAGAGGACAAGGAAGAGGAGAAAAAGGAGAGGGACATATATAGGAGAGAGCCATCTAAGGAAGAACACGGCGAGGAAAAAGATCCTCTTTAATTTCTATTTTGCTCTCATTTCGAGTCAAGAGATAGATAACTAGATACATCTCATTGCACTGATCGAAGGCGTTCGTAGTGACTAAGGGGATCGAAGACTAAGAAGTGAATTATTTATCAGCCAAGCATTCTTCTTACAGCTAGATCCAATCCTTTTTTCCCTGCGAAAAAAAAAAAAATTCACGTTATTCTTTTCGAGAAGGGAGGATTAGGAAAATTCTAAGAAACAAAGATGATGAAAGTATGGAAATTGACTGGTTCAGTGTAAGAAATATAGGAATAATATGATAACAATTTCAAATATAGGGTACTTATTGAAATTTTTGTGATAGTAAAAAAGTTTATTTAACCTTTCTTCCCATATGTATACATGCATTTACCAATGTAAATAAATTTAGGTTTGCTGACTATAAAATACTTCTTTTAATAAACATATCAAAATTAATAAAATTCAATATTCAACTATTTTGATCAGTAATATCATAAATTTAAGCTAACCTACATGAAAAAAATTTAAAAACTGTCCAATAAAAAAGTAAACCATAAAAATCATAGCAGAACAAAAGATCCATGAGTATAGACAATGAAATTGTTTTTTTTATATAGAAAATACAATGAAATTGTTTATTTTAATATCAGTGAAAATAGCGCGATAACACCACTAAAATTATTTGTTTTCGGTTATGACTTTCTATCTTTAGTATTTTGTGATTTATTACATGACAATAAAAGTTTATTTATTTAATAAAATTTAAGTGAATTGAATTAAATTATAGAGTTGTTGAAAAAAAATAGTAAATATGCACGCGGCGAAAGTCCCATTTTATAATAATTTCTCTCTATTCTTCATCTCTTAAAACGAGGGGGCGGGAAGACGGCGGTCGGAAGACTTTGAAACGATAAGGAGGATAATGGTCACCGCGGCTGCTGCTGCTGCTGCTGCCACGTGGCTCGCGCCGAGGACCGGCTACCCTAAAGGTGGGCCCCACCACCTTTACCCCTCCTCTTCCTCGCATTCCCACACGACATCGTATAATGGTTTCTCTTCCTCAGGTTTTAGTGCAACGACGCCTCGCAAGCTGAATTGGGGAACCAAGGAGGTCTGTTCCGTGCTCCCTTGTTGACACGTGTCTCTTGTTACTGCTTCTCTTTTGTGTATTATGGAGCCTCGCTAGCTAGCTGTAGTGTAGCTATGGTGTTCGACGAATTGCTGGTTTGTGTTTCTTTTTTTGCTGGGTGGCTTATCATGAAGCCGATAGCTCGTGCTCGGGCTCCAACCCGAATAAGTTGTTCAGATACCGAGTGATTTCTTGTGCACTGTCTACTATATGATCAATAGAGTGTCGATGTTTGATCGAATAGTTTGTTGAGATTGATGGTAATTGTAGTTTGATTAGCATTACACGCATTAGTGTAGCCAACAAATCGTATTCGAGGGTGACTGCCTCACATTTGTTGATTTTGTTATGCCTATGAGTTTATATGCTGCAGAGGCGGTGCATCAGGCGAAATTCGGGTGCAGTGCGAGTGTCGGCAGCGTTCGAGCTGAAACCTCTTCCGTACCCTCTCGTATGTTTCCCTGTATTTACTTTAAAGGAATTTATACTGTTTTTGTTCTTCTGAACCGTTATTTCTGTGAGCAGGATGGGTTGGTGCCACATATGAGCGCAGACACCTTGGAGTGTCACTGGGGAAAGCATCACCGAGCGTATGTGGAGAACTTGAATAAGCAAATAGAAGAGACTGATTTTGATGGAATGTCTTTGGAAGATGTCGTCATTGCTACTTACAACAAGGGCGACATGCTTCCCGCTTTCAACAATGCCGCTCAAGTATGTTCCCGTAACAATTACATCTTGTAGTTTATTTTTGTTATATTAAGTGTGTTCTTTTTTGGTCATTATGTTCCTTGTGTTTTCAGGTCTGGAACCATGATTTCTTCTGGGAGTCAATAAAACCAGGAGGTGGAGGAAAGCCATCAGGGGAGCTTCTACGATTAATTGAAAGGGATTTTGGTTCTTTCGAGGAGTTTGTGGAGCGGTTCAAGTCAGCTGCTGCTACTCAATTTGGTTCTGGATGGACCTGGCTTGTATGTGAGTGACCATCCTGAGCTTGTAGGACTACACCATATCTTGTTGCTATTTCTCCCTGTGAAATCTTCTTATTTTCCTCAATACTTCCAGATTATGATAAGGATTAATATGAAGTGTTTTCTTTGTTTCCTTCATCTAGACAAAGCAAACAAGTTGAATGTAGACAATGCAGTAAATCCACGGCCATCAGAGGATGACAACAAACTTGTGGTGGTTAAAAGCCCGAATGCAGTAAATCCCCTTGTCTGGGATTATTCTGTGAGTAATTGCAATGCATTACAATCTCTTGGCTTATGATTATTCACGATGTCAACTATCTATATGGCATACATTTCAATTTCCGGTGAGCTAAACATCTTATACTCTCTATTTCTTGCAGCCACTCCTTACTGTCGACGTATGGGAGGTACTCAACAGATCCCTTTCGTCTGCTGGTGTAAACATTTTGGAGTGACCTCCTTTACGTTTAGAAAAAGAGATCCCTTTCATACCAATATTTGAAGGGTTATTATTTGTTTTCTTTAACTTTAAGCATATCTTAATTCGTGGTCCGTGGATCAACTAACTTTTACTATGTGATTGCTGATTTCAACAGCACGCTTACTACCTTGACTTTCAGGTGAGATATAGTTTGGCTACAAACTGTGGTGACCTTGCTCAGTCTTGAAGTGATTCTAAAGCAGCCTTGAGAATGATTTATGTTGTCATTTCCTTTTGCAGAATCGAAGGCCTGATTACTTATCAACATTTTTGGAGAAGCTTGTCTCCTGGGAAACAGTGAGTGCAAGACTTGAAGCTGCCAAGGCTCGAGCTGCCGCAAGAGAGATGGAAGAAGAACGGAAGAAACAGGAGCAAGAGGTGGACGATGGTGGTGACAATGCAGAAGAAAAAGAAGATTTGCCCACGACGTTGGATAATGATGATTCAGATGATTCAGACGATTAAACTGTATCTTACGGGTAGCATAGATCGAGGCTTAGTTTGAGGTTCTTGTAGATTGAACATTTTTGGGGTGACTCACTTTTTAATTAGCTCGTTGAGAAATCTTTATGTACAATCTTTACAAACCTGTACTACAAGGTTAACAAGACTAATAAAGATGAATAGAAATGAACCTGGGTGGCGCCAATCTCTAAGGTTCTGGAAAAAAGAATGTAGGTTAGTCAAAATTTGAAGGATGGATGTCGTCCGTTTCTGTTCATCGAATTGGGAATGCTTTCAGGGACAGGAAGCTTTCGAAATCCGAGAGCTTCTCAGGGCGAGGGGGCCCGAAGATCTCCCAAAACCGAAGCGTCTCATCTGCTCCAGCCGATACCACGGTCAATCCGTCGGGACTCTGCAGCAGAGGAAACAAGTTTTAGGACCAAAATCATTAGTCCTTAGGTGTTGCAGCATCACAATGTTTTCTACAGAACTCAGATGCATACCTGAGAAAGGCTGACAATTCTGGCTTTGTGGGATTGTATGTCTCCAACTTTGGTCATGGAGGGATACTTCCACAGAGACAGGTGGTTTTCGTGCAAACCATTACCAAAGCCATGGCCACTCAATATCTCCTTGTGATGTCTGTTCCATTCTAATCCACAAATCTGAGAAAAAAATCCGTTTTTATGTCAGGAATCAGGATCGTATTTTGTATCAGGGAACTCGAATAATACAGAAATCATTTTGTATCTGGGAACTCGACTAACACGAAAAGCGAAGCTGAAACTTACCTGTGCTTTCGTGTTGGTGCTTGTAAAACATCTTCCTGATTGTGTATTCCACATCCTGATACACTTATCATTTGTGCCTCCTCCTGAGGCCAATACATTAAACTGGTGAGGACACCAAGCAAGGGCCTTGATTGCTGCAGAATGGCCTTTGAGACGGTGCAAGAAATTTGATGAGCTCAGCTTCGAAGCATCCCATACGTAAGCGAGGTTATCGTTCCCGCCACTAGCTAGTACGTTGCCTCCACCCGACCATTTTAAACCACAAACTTCTTCCGTGTGAGCTTGTAGACAGGAAGTCGGATTGCTCCTCGCACGAACTGTCAACAAGCGAAAGAGGTATGCTAAATCAAAGTCCTAACAAATAAGTAACATTCAATGAAAAAATTGTGGTCTTTCAACTACCGTCGTGATTAAGAATGGATTTGTCTTTGCTGCCTGATGTTAGTGTGTTTCCATTCCATGAAAGGCTTGATATTCTTCCCTTGTGACCTTCGAAGTTCTTTATCTGTGTTCCAAAGACTGATGTTTATCTCGCTGCTACAAGTTCAGAGTCGAAGTGAAAAGTTTGGTAACAAGAAGACAGTGACAGAACTACTTACACACTTTGATGTCTCGGCATCCCAAAGCTGAAGCTTGGAAGAATAGTCTCCAACTGCTAAACTTCTGCCGTCCTCGGACCAGGCAATGCTTGTTGGTGGCTGGCTATCGTCAACTTCGTATAATTTCAGCGCAAGCTGAGTTTCGGGGCTCCACAAGTACACCTTGGAACCCAATGCGACAGCGAGTACGTTGTTGATTCCCCAGTCCATAACGTTCGCATAGAAGTCGTTCAATATATTCGGGGCATCAAGTATCCTTGTTGCCACCTGCACATTTTCTTGGATTAGCTACTAGAACTGGAGACATAATCCCGCCCGAACAAGTAACATGGTCCTGCATAGAAGAAACACAAGTACCGAAGGCAACAGCCGCCTCTGCTGCTGCTTTGTCCCATCGCTCAACAATGCCTCAGCATCATCCTTCCGCATCTGGTCGATATGGAGAGTCGGCTTCCGGCTGGATTTCGGGCTTCCCCTGAAAACCAGCATCCGAAACGGTCTGCCTTCCGAGTTCAAAGTTATATTCTCCATCAGCTTCTGCCGATACGCAGGCTGCAGAGCCATGGAAACGAATGCAGATCCGCCAGGCAAACCAATCATCAAACTTGGGAACCAAATCACAAACATTCACAACAGTGGAACCTGGAAAGACCAGAAAGAAAAGAGAGACGTACACTGAACTTGGGATTGCCAACTTCTTTCGGCGGGTTGGTCAACAAACTGTGAGCTTGATCAAGATTCATCAAACTTCTGTTGGGTATAAACCGGTCACCCTTTTGCCATTCATCCAAACAGAACAGAATAACCAAGAAGAAGAAGAAGAACACAGTTAGAACAAGAACCAAGAACGGGAGAGCCGTTTCTAAATAGGGTCCGAGAGTGCTCGACTCGGAATAGAATTAACATACCGGAAAATCGAGTAGGGTGGGGCTATCATGGAGCCTCCTTGGAGATAACCAATCTGACTGGTCCAAGCTTCTTCGTGGTGGTCCATCCATGATTATAGGGGAGAGATAACTTGGAGAACAAGGAAACAGTAGGGTTTTAATATCAGTTCTTTAAAAGGGTTTCCCTTTCTGTTCTTTGTTAATGGCATGGAGGGGGTTTGGTTTCTCCCCCGCTAGTTACCGTTAGAAATAAGGGTGAGGGATGTTTCCAAAAGGCGCCAAATGGTCAAGGGGGGATTTAGGAAAGTCGTCTTTTTTTTTTCCTTCAAAGAGAGCGACGAAGGGTAACGTAATAAATATTTGAGATTTTACGTTATTACGATTTACAATTGGAATCTAAAATAAATCAAGAAAAAGATATTAGTATCCCACGATTTGGATATATCTTTAATTTTTTCTAGGAGAAATTGAATGCAAATGATTTCAATGATTTTGATTTTTTAATGATTGTCTTCCTACTCTCCTATAGTATTATTTTTTCAAATTTTAAGGTTTTTTACTTTTTAAATTATTGTATTTTGTTCTTATTATCTGATTCGCGTTTAGAGAATACGAAATGAATTGCCATATTCTCCAAGGGAATGGGTTAATACTATACTAGTGAAATCAATTATTATTCCCAAATCGAAATCAATTAACCAAACATGACCAACTAATAATTTAATACCAATCATTTCAATTCCCATTACACCCAGCTGGCCGAACAAAGACGGCCGAATGTATATGTAGCTAGTCTATACTATGAGTAATTTTATGGTGATTTCAGGTAATACAGTAATGTACCATTAATTTTCGAACCAACCTAGAAAAAGGGAAAGTGAACTCTATAAATCGTGTGACGACTGAAGTGCTTATCTTTTAACAATGGCCCGTACCGGCATTTTGATGTTTTGGGTCCAAAACTTGAATAAGGTTTTGGGTTCGAGTTTATACCATTGAAAAAAACGTCCCTAAATATAACCTAACCTGACAGTTATACTATGAAGTGATAGGGTATGCCTACAGTTAAAATAAACAGAAACGAGTTTATGACGACCATAGTGATCTGGGAAGAAAAGGTGCTACAAACACATATAAGATGAGTGACGGGTGGCCATGATGGACGGTGATCGGCGACCGTTGTTGGAACTGCTACCGTATTCCATTTCCACCACGGCGTCCACAAACCGGTAGAGATCGGCCGTGGTCCACGGAGCAGTACCGTGGAGCGGAGAGTGTGGGAAACCCACGAAGCTTTCTATCGATGTCGACTTCCCAATCAAACCAAATGCATGTTGCCCGACAATGCTCTGACCTGGCGACCTACTTATTAAAGTAGCATCTCTTGAACCAGACCATCCGTTAAGTTCACCGATACCAATCATTGTTTGCTCCCCTCTGCTAGCTTCCATCTCCCTATGTAACCTGAATGAACCAGTTGATGGGACATCATACATAGAAGATGGACCAGCCCTGCTTGACAGCATTTGACTTCCAGCGCCAGACATATTGGCCACAGTACTTCCTGGAAAATAGTTAGCACCAGATACGTGCAAGGTATTTTCCACGGCAGAACGATTATAGGACAAATCTCTGTACGGAGTTCTGAAATCCAAATGGTCTGTAGCCGTCTGTTCACGCAGCAGTGTCTCACCAGAGGATCCTGCACGAGCTCCACCTATCATGGGTTCTTCAGTTGGACCGCCATTAATAAGGTGAGATCCATATTTCAAAGATTCAGAAACCGGATATTCAGCAATGAGACGAGCAGCTCCAGGATCAAACACGTTTGTCCGTAACAAGCTATTGCGGGGGCTCCTCTCAACAGCATAATTGTCGGCGGTGTGCTCATGGAAACCGTTGGTGGAGGCTAACCGGGAATGTTTAGTCTCTTGAACCGACATTTGCCTGTCTTCATAATCACTTGCTCTTCTCTTCCCCAGCCCAGAAGGTCTATGCGCAACCTTCGAATACTCTTCTTCCAATTTAGCTATCGTTTCTTTTAGAGGACGCCTCAAAGAGTCAAGTTGGCGATCCTCAATGAACTTCAATGCTGATTTAAGCTTCGCCAACGACTTTTCATATGCTCGTTGCTGTATCAGATAGGTGATACTCAAGACTCAGAAATTAATAACAAAATCGGAAATAATTGACCAGGCGAACAGAAAATACCAGCAAGGTCAGACTTTCTTTAGCTTCTCTTTTCTCCTCCTTCAACGTTCCAGTACACGATTCAAGGAATGAGGCCAATATCTTGGCAGGAGGAAATTTATCCTCAATTCCAAAAGCAATAACTAGATCCAGAGCTTCAATTCTCATTCCATTTCTCATCAACTTCTCTAGGATCTCTGCCATAATGAAAAATGATTTAAGTTGTGAACTTGTGATCTAGTACTTATAAAAAAAAATGCTTTGAAGTAACACACAAAGTAATCTCTTTTAATACACAATACTAGCATGTCTGACCCGTATCTGTCCACACAGGAAACTCCCACTGCGTAGTCATCAGAAGCCAATTGATCAATTTAGGAGCGGAAACTATGGAACATGGATGCAACAACTCTAAGAGGCATCCACCACCACGCTCCATGCTTCAATTCAAGTGACACAACTAAGAAATCTAACAGCAGTCGCCAAAAAGAGGGCATTTGTTCCTTTCTCTCCAAAAATGGCAAGGTAATCAAAGCCAACGATCAACGGAGTTCATTCATACAGCGAACATGCCAAAAACACCAAGGGGATCTTACGGTTATATATTGAATGAACCCACGTCGTGAACGGGTAAACCCATGAGCGCGGAGATTGTTACAAGAAAAAATCAATTCAATTGGCAACAGTTCAACAATACACTATCAAACAGGTCTCCTTAAAAAGCCACTAACAACCAACCTCTCACTAAAGCCACAGAGAAAATTCGAGGAACCAACAAAAGGATCAAGAGCATTACCCGTTACTTTAGTCAAAAGCAAGCGAGACTTCCGAAGAACTTCGGGCTTCCCCTTGCTAACCCTAAACAGGTCAAATATATCGTTATCCCTAAACGTTTTGGGCACCCCATAGCCCGCAATCAGGAATAGCAACCCCCGAGCGTCCATCTCGTGCTCTTTACCGAGGCTGCGCTCGTTGACCATCCTCTTCCTCCACAACACAGCAGCCTCCTCGGCTTCCCTCCGGACCTTCTCCTCCACCTCCAGCACAGCCCCGAATGTAGTAACCAGCGACTCCAGGGCCAGAACAGATGCCCTCCTAGTCCGGACCAGCCTCGGGTCCTTCTCGAATGCCCGGATCCCCTGGACGAAGAATCTTCCGACGCAGTCGAGCACCAGGCGGGCCGGGCTCCCGGCGGCACGCAGCGCCACAGGTAGCTCCTTCCGGAGCTTCCTCTCATCGTTGAGCCCGTCGATTATGTACCTGCGGAGGTTCTTCCAGTCTCCGGCTTCGCAAAGGAGCCTGAGGGACGCGTCCGATGGGTTTCGGGGAGGCGGGGAGGCTGGTTTCCCGGCGGCGGGGACGGGGGCGGGAGTGGAATTGGATTTAGGTTTAGGACTGGGATTAGGGTTAGGGTTAGGGTTGGGGAAATTGATGCGGGCTTGGATTGACTTGTCGATGAAGTTGAGGTGGTTAGTGAGCTCGTCGAAGCGGGACCGGAAGGTCTGGATGGCGGACGCCAGGTCGTCTAGCCGGCCGACCGATTCCAGGAGTTGGGTGGTGGAGGACGTCGATTGAGGTTCCGGTGAGGGCAAATTGGTAATTACAGCTACATCGGAGCTGCCTGGTTCCCCCATTGGACTGTGTCCGTCTTCTCTCTCGGTTACATTAGGTGCCGTATTTATAAGTTTTCCACCGAGAGACTAATTAGTATCCGAATATCTAATTAAAGATATAAATTTACACCTAATACTATGTCAAAAAAAAATTGACATTGGTAGATTCAAGTAAGAATATTAATTAAATTACAAAAAATTTCTTTTCTTTTATTTTCATATAAGTGTTTGTAGTTAAACTATACAATAATAATTATATACGCATATTTAATAATTGTGCAAGGTATTAAAATTAGTCAGAGTGAAGAAAGTTTATAATTATGAAAAATCTACTTATTCATTATTTTAAAATTTTGGGTTGAATAAAAAAATTAACATGATATTATAAAGAACTGATTCCAACTCGCATTATATGCGATAGTAACACTTTTATATAAAATATGCATCATTATTATTATGTAAACCCAATAACATTAACGGAGACAATGACTGAAATAATGTATTTTAATGATCACAAATGAGTTGCCTATCGTGCTTAGTGAAAAGGCGTCATGAATTGACCAGATGCCGAAATTATATTAGTATTTTTTTTTTCCTGAATTAACAAACGCATAAATGTTAAATCAGAAATACTTTTATCGCATTGAATTTTTTTTTATTCAATTTCTAAATTAGACCATTAAGTAGGTTTCCGGATTCGAGGATATCCGGTTTCCTAATGATCTATCAAAGGTAAGGAAGAAAATGCCAAAAGTGTATAGGAACTAAGAATTAGTATATGAACGAATAATATTAAGATATTAAGATGAGATTATGAACATAACAACAATAATATTAAGATGAGATTATGAACATAACAACTATTTTACTGGTAAAAAACAAGATTTCATTGACCGTCTCGTTCTACTTATATTATATACACTTAATAAAATCAATTATCGGTCGCTCATATACAAAAATAACTCATTTTTTTTATGTACATGTAACTATGATACGGTGGAGGTCTTGTCGGACCGGCGCACGCTGCGGTCGGAGCCGCTGTTCAGAATGACGGGGTTCCCCGAGCTATCCAGATCAATGGTGGCCGTGTCACCGGGGTTCAGTTTCCCGGCGAGAATCGCTTCGCTAAGAGGATCTTCGATCAGTTGGGACACCGCTCTACGGAGAGGACGAGCGCCGTAAGCTTTGTCGTAACCGCGTTGGCATAGGAGGTTCTTGGCCGACTCGGATACCTCCAGACCGATTCCGAAAGATATTAGCCTTCCCTTGACTTCTTGCAGCATGATGCTTAGAATCTCGAGCATCTGCAGAAAGAACATCGACGGTATGAGATGGCGAAGCTGGGCCTGAGTTCTGCTGCTATCGACTACAGATATCTTAAAGAGACAAACCTGAGTCTTCTCGAGCGGACGGAATACGATGACTTCATCCATTCTGTTGAGTAACTCCGGTCGGAAAAATCCTTTGAGTTCCTCGTTGACCAATGATTTTATTCCAACATAAGAATTCGACTCGTCGGCTGACGAAAAGAAACCGATGGATGGGCGACCACCCTTTGCAATGGCAGTAGAACCAATGTTTGAAGTCATCACTATCAAAGCATTCTTAAATGACACTCGGCGTCCCTACAAAACGAAGCAAACCATAGGTCAAAACAATGAATGGTTGTAACTCAATCTGACAAGAACAAAGTTGAAGCAAGACACGGACCTGAGAATCAGTAAGATGGCCATCTTCCAGCAACTGGAGAAGAATGTTGAATATATCTGGATGAGCTTTCTCAATTTCGTCCAGCAAAACGAGAGTGAAAGGTCTTCTTCTGATTGCTTCTGTCAGAGTGCCACCCTCACCATACCCCACGTAGCCAGGAGGTGCACCGATTAACTTGCTCACCGTATGACGCTCCATATATTCACTCATGTCTAATCTAAGCATAGCCGACTCCTACAGCATCAATGCAACACCCAAATCTCAAATCAGAAACTAAACATATTTGAAAAGAATTTCCAACGGGAGACTTACCGATCCGAAGTAGCATGCTGCCAGAGCTCTTGTTAGTTCAGTTTTGCCAACACCTGTAGGGCCGCAAAATAGCATAGCGGCTATTGGCCGTTTGGGATGTTTGAGACCAGCACTGGATCTCTTGACAGCTCGAGATATCGCACCGACTGCCTCATCTTGACCAATAACCCGTTTCCTGAGCTGTTCTTCAAGACCGAGTAGAGACAGTCTTTCATCTGCAGTGAGCTGCTGAACGGGAATTCCTGACCAGAGTGAAGCAACCACCGCTATTTCTTCAGGACCAACCACCACAGGTCTGTACAAGAGCACATCAACATTTATTTATCAATCCAAAACTGATCTCAGTATTAAAAATATAATGCCAAAATCATACTCGTCATCGTCCGATGGAGCAGACCGAGGAGACTCCACCACAAGTTCGCCAGTATCATCCATGCTCAAAATGCTGCCGTTTTCATCAAATTGGCTAGCCACCACCTACATAAATAAGATAGGAAAGTGAAACTACATTTCTAGATCATGCAGGGAGCAAGTATGCCACGATCAACTATATAATTACCGCATTGTGCATGGCTTGAACAGTTCTAATTTCTTGCCAATAATCATCTGGTGACTGAGAGAGTATTCCAGTTAACTGTTCTTTCCTTCTCTTGTACGCCTGTATGCGAGCTCTACTCCCAGCCTCGTCAATTAGATCAATGGCTTTATCCGGAAGATGTCTATCAGCGATATATCTCGCTGACAGTTCTACAGCAGCATTTATCGCTTCCAAAGAGAACTTGCATCTGTGATGAGACTCGTACTTTTGGCGTAAACCCAGCAAAATTCTAATAGCATCCTCCTACACAATTTCACGTGATATTAACATAGTCCGCGTAGATGATTAGATCATCAAAACTGCAAGCTACGCAAGTTAAGTTACCTGGCTTGGTTCGTTTATCAAAACGGGCTGAAATCTTCTGGCTAATGCTTTATCATTCTCGATATAAATCCTGTATTCGTCCAAAGTCGTGGATGCAATACACTGCAAAGACGGGAAGATAATATCTTGAGTTTACATCCTCAAACCGAAAGAGAGGGCTAAAAAAGTGGAAAAGAAAGAAAAGGGAACCTGCAATTCACCCCTTCCAAGGGCTGGCTTCAATAAATTGGCAATGTCAAGGCCAGATCCTTTGGATCCCCGCCCTACGGTGCCAGTACCCACAAGCGTGTGGACTTCGTCGATAAAAAGAATGATGTTACCTTCTTTCCTTATCTCCTTTATTAATGAAGTAACACGGGCCTCCAATTCCCCCCTTTCTTTAGCTCCAGCAATCAAAAGTCCAACGTCCAAGGACACCACTCTTTTCGCCTGTCAGCAGTTCAGTCAGCTAACCGAACTCATAATATTCAAAATGAAAGGAGACAAAAACAAATTTTTAAGCATATGATCGAAGTATTAACGATTAAGGACTCTAAGGGTCAGAGAAGATGTGGCAGATATCCAAGGATTTACAGAAAAAGGGATAGAAAGATCCTTATTAAGTAGAATGCATCAGAGAGCTTGCGGAGAAACCTACCATCAGGAATAAAGGTACGTCTGCTTGTGCAATGCTACTGGCCAGCCCTTCGGCAATAGCTGTTTTGCCGACCCCACTTTCACCAAGAAGAATGGGGTTATTTTTCATTCTTCGACAAAGTATCTCTATCATTCTTTTGATTTCAACCTCTCGTCCAATGACTGGGTCAATACGACCTTCACTTGCACGGGCAGTAAGATCCACGCAGAATTGTGCCAAAGCACTTTTATCTGTCAAGCAAATAATGTGTGACCAATGCTGGAAAATCACACGCAGATAACAGATAACACGAGAAAGCCGACCCCCAAACCTTTCGTCCTCTGATGGGAGCCCAACCCGGTAGCTTTCTTAGAAAGGGACTTCCCCTGAGCCACTTTGGCTTCTGCAGATGGTTCTCTTCCATCTTTGGCAAGCTCCCCTTGCAGTTTGGCTACTGCTATAGCCACCAAATGATCAGCTTTTAACCCTAGTCTGGACGAATTAATGAAACCAACTTCCACCATTAACATTCCAATCAAACATCACAATCAAACATCACCAAATTAACAAAACTACACAACACGAAAAACAAAAACACCAAACCGAATGATCAGCTTATCACCAACTTCAACCATTAACATTCCAACCAAGATAACTATGAAACATCATCAAATCACCTACCGACCAACACGAAAAGCCAAAACACTGATGATCAGCTTTTGCTTCTCTTACCAACTTCAACCATTAACATACTAATCGAAATCACAATAGGACATCATCGAATCACATAAACTACACAATACCAAATGTAAAATTCAACTCCAGTCATAAGAAGGTACCTCTTTAGGACCTGGGTGATACTTCCATCTTCAACGGTAAACAAGCCAATGGCTATATGCTCGGGGGAGATGAAGTTAAACCCCAAGGCCCGCGAGTACTCGACAGCAACCTCAAAAACCCTCTTCGTGCTCGAAGAGAAAGGCGTATCCGTGGCACTACCACTAACACCAGCTCCAGAAACCACATCATCATTCCAGATACTCCTAATCAATTCTCTAGCCTGGTCTATCCTAACCCCTGACCCAAGAAACCCTTTCGGGTCCCGGTCCTCCTGAATAAGACCCAGTAACAGATGCTGAGGAAAGACCACATTTTGACCAAACGCCTTGGCCTCTCTCTGGGAGAAGACCACAGCTCTAACTGCTCTCTCCGTGAACCTCTCGAAAGCAGCCGAAACGACGAGCTTCCCTCTTCTAACCTTCCTCCACCCAGATGGCCCGACAAGTTGTTGTCTGCACGAAACATTAGCAACAAACGAAGTGGAACACGTGGGAAACGAAACTGGGTTAAGACAAGGCCAACGAGGTGGAAGTGGTAGTTGGTAATTGTAAAGGTCCCGCCTTTGAACCGATAGAGGCGACGAAGAAGAAGAGCAACAGAGGACTTCCATGGATATTTCTTCCCAAAGGGTTGTCTGATCTCCAGAGAACGGGGCAAAAAGTTGAGAGCTTTATATGCAACAAGTTGCTTAAAAATGGAAGCTTTAGGTGAAAATCTCAAGTGGGTATCTGGAGAAAATCTTGGTATGGAGGAACAAGGAAGGAATAGAATAGGAGTTGAGCGAATGAAGAAGGAAGAAGAAGGGAATAAAAAGCTGGGAAGTAAGAAGGAAACGAGAGGAAGGTCGATGCTTGTCACGACAAGCCACCGCACCTACTACCCACGTTTTGATATTTTTTTTCTAAAAAAAATTCCGAAATTATTGTAGTTTTACAAATTATTAATTGAGTAATTTATGATTTTTAAATTTTATAATTAGTTCTACTTATTTCAAATTTTTATCATGTATAGGTCTCGAGATTCAGTCTGAATATTTTTGGCAAACGAGATTCATTGAATGTGGATATTTTTTATATCTTACAATTGTAATGTGTATTATATATTTGTAAAATTTGATTTTTGGAATTTCATTTTAGTGTGTTATACTTGCCCACGTTTTATTACTACTAAGTTTGGTCGGAACCGAATTTTCGTTCTGGTTGGGTCGTCTTTTGAACCCTGTAGTGTTTTTTTGCGCTAAAAGTCAAAGCCTTTCTAACGGAGAGCTGCTTCTTTGGGTTAATCGAGCGTGGAAGGCGCAAGGAAGATGGAGACTTCGTGAAAATGCCGGTTTATTGGTCGAACACGGAAGCTAATTTTTTTGGAAACTACGTGGAACCAATTTTTGTGTTTATGTGGCCTGGCGATGTGGAAATTTTTTAGTTAACCTCAACTTTTTTTGGTGAAAAGTTAATCTCACTTTAACGTGAACAATAAAGAAAAAGGTGACGACTCGCACAAATTTGTATAAATATTTTCACAAAAAAAAATTTGTGTCAATTTGTTAAATCTCTATACTATCGGTCAGGAAATTGTGAGCCACCGCATGTATTAATGTACATTTCTTCCTAGTTTGTTTAGACATGGCTGGTATGAGACGTGAGAGAGTCCAAATGGGAATTTATCTTTGAAAGGTAGTCCAAATGGGAAATGAATTGAAATGTTGCTAAAATGTTCATGTTTAGGGAAAAGGCACGTGGTTGTGTGTTGCTCTCACATGAAATGCCGGCTAGGAATGACGAACTAGAACAAATCTTGTAGGTAACCTTCTTTCAGAAAATAGACCGCAAAGAGGGCAGCAACTTCTCTGGAAGGTCGATATTGTGACAAAATTGGAATCCTTTCCCAATGGCACACGGCTTGTAACTTGTGGTACAAGCAAATGGTAAAGCCGATGATGTGACTGATCTAATTCGAACATCGTGAATAAAAGCAGACAGCGAATGGTGAAGCAAGAAATGGTCTCGAGCTTTCACTCGGTTAGTGAAAAGGGTTTCTAGCTACTTTTTTTTTCCAAGTAGATTTTTGTTCCTACAAGATTTTAAGCTATGTGATAAGAGTTTTGGAGGGTAAGCAAGTATGGTATGCTAGTTCCAAGTTCGGAATATCAATTATAATCTTCACCTGCAGGAGAGGGGTCCTGTAAAAGAAGAAAACAGTCTTATATGGCAATCTATAGGTCCTACCAACTATGGGGCAAAGAGAAGGTAAGGTAAACCCGGAATGTAGGACAGGACACATCAGCATCCACGAAGGTGCTTTCTTTAAAACCTCTAGATCGAATGCACCGACTTATACTTGCACCGAATGTATGTTTGATACGTCATCAAGTGCATGAATGAAGATCATCAACTAAAGGACCCAGGTTTATGTGGGAAATCGGCATGTTGTAGCTCGACTTGTATTTACTTTCTTTTGTAGCAAGTTGTATACATATCAGAGGATAAATGGGACTGATGATAAATTTGTATCTTAGTCCTCAATGATGGCCCTCATAATCATACTTCAAGAATTACTTCTGTACACTCACCGCTATTCTACAAACTAGGAGTATCTAGCCTAACCCAATCTTGATCCACGCAAATGGTGATGCTGAACTGGTATAAGCATCTACGCTGCATTCCAACGGATATCAACTGCTCTGAGAAGAGTCAACCTGACTCCATAGCATCTCCGCGTAAGCCTTTTCCTCTTCCTTCTCCTCTGTGAGATAGCCAGTTGCATCAGTGCCTTCCTCTTCCTCGTCACAAATCTCCTCCTCAATTTCTAATATTGATGCTAATTCGGCTGGTATTTGTTGATCTTCCTTGGGAAGTTCAGCCAATACCTCTTTCATTGCTCGTTTAGTTGCTGGATGGTCTGTAGCCCCATATTTCGGAGCTGGTACAACGAATGGCATTTCAACATCTTCCAGGTTGGATCCATCAGTCTTATTGGCAGCAGTTTTCGGTGGAAAGATGAAAATGATCCCAAGTTCATAATTACAGACATGTAGCCTTGTGCCCACAGAAAAATCTTTCTTGAGCTTGTCCGTCTCCTGATTAGATCGCGCTGTCAGTTGCCTGCCCCAGGCAGCTGCACTAAAATTATGAGACCCACAATAAACCCAACCACACGAAGACTTGTCTGTCTTAGAACGGAAACATCTCCGAGCTACCTGTTTAATGTCAACATTTAAGTTATATAACAAAGGAACTTTTCAACTAATTGTGCGATAAACCAGCAGCCAGCTTTAACTTTCAATTGATAATGAAATCTCTAACAATATTGCATCAGAAATGCACAACTGCTAGATGCTTTGATGATGAGGGCAGTTCAGGCGATGTTCAATGGAGATCATCTCGAAAAAGTAACAGGAAAAAAAGAGAGGAAGAATATATGCGCGGAGGTAAATAGTGGACATGGATGCAATATAGCATTTATATAAAATAATGTATCTGAAATGAAAAAGACGCCGATGAGCCAACAGCACCAAATCATACAGGAATAGCTCACCTTCGAATGCATTGGATGCCCCACCCTGTGACAGGGCTGAGGTACTGCATCGTGAAGTATGTCTACAGGTTTCAACCTTTGCCATGTTTTCTGTATTGCAGAAGAATAAGGAACTAATCAACATAGTACTTCAAAAAACGCTAGTAGGTACTTGCGGGTGCAAAATCTTGTTTTACATACAAAAGAAAATTTTTGAATGCGAGTGAACTGTCAGGAGAAGGCAACCACAAGGACATATAGGCTATCCACCTCTACATGCCATCAAACCTGAATCAAATTTCTAATATGGAATGGAAAATAATACTAAAGGGAAAGAATCCTAATAGGAAATAACTAACGAAATAGTAAGTAAAGACTCCTTGACACATAACAACTACCACCATAACAGGATAATAGCATGAAATTTTCATACCTCGGAGAAGCAGAGGATACGCCTTGAACTGAAGATTCCATTGCAAGAATTCTTCACTCTCTCAATGGTGGGAAAGACAATTTTAATGGACGGGGTTCTCTGTTCTTGGCTAGCACTCCAGCAACCCCACTGTCATGATCACCAGAAAGATTAGATAGCATTTGACGAACATAACAGAATGTACAGCAGAAAACTACTTCACCTCTGGATCAGATTCTTCAGAATCATAGAGTTGGGAGGATTTCTTCCCAACCGCTGCTGAAAATGCAGCCAAAAACTGTGCATTGATTAACGACCCAATTGAGGATGAGCCTGAGGAAAGGAGCATTAGCTGAAGTAATTGGAGCTCCTAAAACATCTAGCAAAGATATAAGGTAACTGAATGCACCTACCATAAGCAAAATCTGTTTCATCTGACTCAGGCCATTTGTATTTTCCCAAAACCTGGAAAGATGTCAGTCAATTAGAAAAGAATGAATTATTGTAAATAATCCTTGGGCTAAAATCTACATGCAGAACTTTCATATTCATACCTCTTCCAGTCGCCAAAGTCCTGTGCACCTCTGAAGTGCTGCTATGAGAGAGCAAAACGCAATGGTATGTTCTGTGTCCAGCAGCGGACTCGCTTTCTGAAGGCAATGCCCCTGAACATCAAGAGATCAGTTAATTATAGCTGGCGCACTAAACTAAGAAAGATTTAATACATCTAGTTTTATCACTCGTTGGACGAGCTAAATAAATGCCAGAAATACCATGCCTGTGAAACACGCAGTGTCAATTGCACTCTGGTGTTACTTTCCCCTCGAGCAGCCGCGAGTGCCTCCTTAGGATAAATATAACCAGTGAAACCAAATAACCCACTGTCCCACAGAGGAGAAACCCACTTTGCAACATACCTTGGCAGAAACCCAAGTTGAACGAGATCTAACATCAGAAATAAAGGAGAAGTCAACCTCAGCATTGCCATCAACAAGAGACCAAGTTAGCAACAACACCTAACTCCAAAGATCAAAAGGCACTATGGCAAGGATATAAAAGTACAAACATTAGGAATGAGGAACAGAACAAAAGATCTACAAGCTCTGGAGTAGCAATCCTGAACTTGCATGATTTGGTTAAAGAAAAAGAAAGACTTGTAAAGCTGACGCAGAACACAAGCAACGATAAGGAAGAAACAGACAATTAATATCATTTAAGAAGTGATTCTTCTCTAGAAAGCTTCCCGTTTCTCAGAACTGATAAAAGTAACATCCCGAAACCAATTATTCACCTTAAACAATCCAGAGATTCAATTAAACTGAGTTTAGCCTCTTTGAAGTGGATAGAGGCATATGGTCAGAATTGAAATAAAAAATCTGACCTACAATTAAATTAATCAGTGTAAGGAAATCAAATCAAGCAACAGAAGTTCACCTCCAGAAACTTGATTGGGGCTTGAAACAAACACGCTCACAGCATTTTTGTCAGCGGGTATATTCTTGTTTCTTCTCAAAACAACCTCTGACAATCCATGTACATTTTCATGACATTTTCCAAGGAACGATGCAAGTTTCTTAAGCTGAGTACCATTTGAATCAGCTGCTGCATGAAATAGGTGACTTAACCCAACAACAGAGGCTTCAATAGTGCCAATTGTCTCAGCAGAATATGGGTTTGGTAGGTTGGGAAAGGCCTAGAATATAAACCAATCTACAGGTTAGGCGCCTCTTACAAGAAAGGCAAGAGAACTTCCAAACCTATTGATAGCTAAGAGCTGTAAAAAGTGCATCATCCAAACAAACACATGCATGTTGCATGCTGCATGCAGCAGAAGAGAAGGAACTTACAAATGGAATCCTTCTAGAATGGATCCCTGGGACAGAGGCAACTAAATATCCCACTGCCTCTTCAAAATTGTATTTTGTTAGTTCGGCTATCCAATGGGCCTGACTGGGTATGTCAACCAAAAGAGATGCCATGAAACCAGCCAGCTGAGCAGCAAAATCAGAACTCAAATCCTGATGGTTAACTCCATCAGATACCTGTGAAAAAAGAGATGAGACATTGGGAACACTTCGCCGAGGGAAATCTTGCCACCAGATGGTGTTGGTCACATTCTTCCACTGCAAGATTAGAGCAGCCAATGAGACTGAGTGCATCATAAAAAAATTGCAAAGGATTTAGCAAATATCAAACTTATAGAAAATGGAACAAAAGGTTGCACGTTGGTAGAATCCCTTTTGCATCAAGCAACTTCACGCGACAACTCTATTGTCAATCTCGGATAGCGTTGCGTAGTGGTGACCCCTTAAAATGCCATAGCAGTAGAGTGGATGATGGTATAGTGGATAGCAGAATAACTATAGAATAAACGTAAATATAATCTAAAAGCAGGAGATAGAGTTGCATCCTGGCGAGTTGCTTCTTTGTCCAAGGCAACCAAAAGTTGGAAAATAGGAGAGAGGCAGAGGCGGGAAGAGAGAGTGTTGAATGAGTAAAAATTATGTGTATCCCTGTTTTAACTGGGTCAATTGATAGGCTGAAAAATTACCTATATGCCCTCAATAAGTAAAATAAAATTAAAAAATTAGGGCATGTAAGGATTTTCTCATATAGCTGAGATAGCGGCCACTAAACCACTACTTGGCCTCTATAGCGGGCCGCTAAGACCGCTATTGTCCGTAGCGTTTAACAGCCATATAGCATAGCGGAAGGAGTGGTTTCCCCGCTATAGCGCTATTGACAACAGAGCCCGAGAATTGAGTGAGAGGAAGCAGAGAAGCAAAGGCTCAAGCATAGCCCCTCAACATAAACCCAATAATTTCAATATGTTATATACAAACTCTAGACTCAACTGAGAGCCAATCTCCAAACATATTATTTGCCGACTATACTTTCAAATCATTCTAACCATGAAACATTAGACGACACAAAATTAGAAATTACCCATAGTAGGATATGACCAAAAGATCACCTGATTAGCCACTAAATTTGCAGAGGTTATAATAACACGGATGCTTGCATTCCTTTGCAAAACAATCAGCTTTGGATGATGGCAAGCAATGCCATGTTTCTTCCGGTCTCCACCAAACGCTATAGCCTCAGGAAATGAAGGACACCTATCAAAAGGATTGGACAGCATGTAACAGAATCAACGAAGATGCTACTTTTACTGGGACAAAAAAAATCAAAAAATTCCAATTTCCAGTAATTTATTTGACTACAAGAATGGAACATCTTACACGACAACCAACTGGGGGAAATCTGGATAAGGCACAAAGGTTCGATTATCGGGACTGGAACTCCAACACCTTTCACTGTCATGGCATGCAACAGTAACTGGCAGATGTTTTGGAATCTTACAATCAGATAAGAACCTACGTAAAAAAAAAAGCACCTTATTGACTGAAACCTGAATTATGATAAATTCCTTCTTTAGCTTATTCCCTCAAGGATACCAACGGAACATACTCGGTTATTCTTAACCATGAAAGCAAAAAAAGGCAACAGGGACCAAAAAGATACTTACCATGGTATGTCGCTGGTAAATGTTGCAATAAATATCCGCAAGATGCTGTCAACAGGGTTAAGAAGTTCTGGCAAGGATACCTCATTGTGAAGATTAGACGATCCATTCTTTATTGATTCTAGGCGATTAAGGTAAAACTTCTTCCTAGGTGGAAGAAAATAATTCTCCGGGGGACTCATCTTGGCACAGTCCTCGGAAACAGAATTTGGAAGTGAACATTTACTGTTAGCCGCAATCTCACTTATTAAGGGAGCACTAACAGTGCATTCTCCGTGCATATTTCTGCCACAATTAGAAAACTGATGCGAATAAGAGATACCCACTTTTTTATTCATGTCCAGCCTCCCTGAGATCTGTGCTTGTAGCCTAAGCTTCGAAATAGGAAGACCGTGTGCCTTGATTCCATCCCCAACAGGGCATCCAACTTCATCAAATTGGTTCACATTTCTCAACAATCTTTTACAGAATTTTGCACTTCCCATTGTAAAATCCAAGAAAGAACATTTCCGAACATAAGCCACAGGATCATCGCTCCGCAAAATATCCCTACACCGATTCAACAAAAACTTCAACCTCTTGACGGCAGCTTCACATTTCAAACCGGAATTCACATGTCCCCTTGGGATCATCGCATGTTCAAAACCCTCATCGGGAAAAGCAAAAACCCTTTTGTTCCTCTTCCCGCTCGACCCTGACCCTTGTGAGTGCCCCGTAGAGCATGCCGTCTCAAGAAACGAATGCCTCTCAACCAAAAGCTCATCCAAGCCATTTACACCAACAACCTCCTCCTTAATGGCAATCCTTTCAACCACAAACCCGACCTTAACGCCCAAACTACACCGACCCCTTCCACCACAACCAAGCAAAACCTCATCCCCTTCCAACAACTCCCTAGACATTCCATTACCAACCCTAACCCCATTAACAAACACCCCATTGAACGAAACCCTAACCCTATCCCCAACCCTATCTTCCCCTTCCTCTCCACCCAACCCCTCCAACCTTCTCCTAAATTCATCAACCACACTACCACCATCCCCAACACCACAACAAATAACGCCATTGAGAATATATATCTTCCGAAGTACACTGTCAAATAAAAGCTGGCAATGTAGCTTACTGACTCGCCGGTCGTTGAACCGATAAACAGCGTTCCCCGGGGCCCCACCGATGGAACAGGCGCGGTCAGGATACAGGGAGATCGAGTCGAGAAGTGAACCAGAGGAGGGGGAGATCAGAGGGACGTCGAGGTTACGGATGCGAATGATCGCCGTTGGGGTTTCAGGCTTCCGGTTCCGAACTGCGGGAGGTTCGGGTTCCGATAGCATTTTCGGAGGCCGGTTAGGTTGACCGAAGGGGCGGTTATGGGGTCGGGTGAAGTGAGATTCCTTCGTGAGAGGGAGGAGAGGATTTGAAGGGGGGAGAGAGTTTTGGTCTTTTGGAGGGAAAGAATTTTAACCGTGTGTGGGGATAGAGTGGTTAATTTTTCCTCCGAAATTGTAACCGCTCGCTGTAGTGTGGGCTTTTACTGGGCGTACGGTTTGAGTGGTTTAGGTCCTCCGGCCCAACAGTTTCTGCGCGAGTAAATATCCGAAATTTACTTATTGACAAATTCAGTTTTAAAAATTTTCTAATATATATTTAACATTATTACATTTTTAACGAATCAAATTTAGAGTTTTTCTTGTAAACCAATAAAAAGATTGGGATTTCTTGTTTAAATTAAGATAATTTGTTTACCTATTGATAAATGCTTGTTAAAACCCGTGAATTCAGGTCAGATTATTACTGTGAAGTAGCGTAGCGTTCTGTATGATCCTCAAGCATCGATAGACTAAGTTCACGAATTCAATTAGTTTTATGTTTATTCTGTTAAAACTCCAATCGGGTGAATCAGCCTCCAGGCAGCAGAATTTCTTGCAAGCAGTTCGTGTCCAAGAAAACAGATCGAAGCTATGTTTCCCTTTTTTTTTTGGTATCTCACAAATGACAACTGCAAGCCACCACTGCAAAGGCCCCCAATTGTTTCACTTGTGTTTCCTTTTTAATTTCTGGAAATTTGGCTTCATTAACTGACTTGAAGTTACGATTTGCTCCATTGGTTGAGTAGGCTGAAGTAGGATCAGAGGTTTCTTCATTGCAACTCTTGCTTTTGACGAACCGTTGCCTGAGATAATGGGAGAAAGCGCCTTTCTTTTCAACTGTTTCGGAACCTCAAGTCTCTCCAGTATCCTTGATGTTTTCTCATCCAGCTGTTTGTTACCATCTGTTGGAGATAGAAGTATCCGATTGGTGTGTGGATTTAGTGTAATGGTCGGAGAAAATGTCCTGGGGATTTCGTTGACCACTAGCTGCTCCCATTCCTCTGCAATACAGGCAGTGATTTTATCTGTTCCTTCTACCTTGTCCACCTCTGGAGATCTGCCCTCCACAACCACCGCATCTATGTCTGCACGAGGTTCTGAGCAATCACACCCTTCTGAATCTAGTTGAAATACTACTTCCTTCGGTTTATGGGGAATTGACCTGTAATCATAAAAGAATTCGGAGAAATCATCATCAATTTGAGACAAACAAAACCATCATTTGCTAATGCCGTACCAACAGTAAGAAGACAACGAACAATGGAAACGAGCGTCAGCCCCCCTATACAGCTCATTAAACATGATGCGATTCACAATTGGAACATGTATCACATCTTGCCACGGTTCAGATTAACAACTATAACATCTTGTACAGAAACAACAACATGAGCGCTATGCTATGATCACTTACGGCAAAGAAAAAGTTCCACCACCGAAAAAGAAATAGATTGATCGAACTAGATGTCTCAAGATTTAACTTCCGTTAACCTAAGATCTGCATATGCTTCATTTTCAAGGGCTATGACAAAGAATTCTGCCTCTAGGCCACTACAAGTCAATGACATCAAGTTATCTTAAGTTGCTTTCAAGCAGTGGTGAGCACGAGCTCCAATCAAAGCAAGAAACAAGTAAGCTCATTTTGAGAAATGGATGTCAACTTTAAAATATTCATCAATCAATCCAACAATGTCTTCAAACTGTGGACAGTCTTGAATAGTTTAGTTGCATGATTTGTACCCATTGTGAGGATGGTAATTGCTTTTCTATACATGCAAGTTATGAACAGATAATGCATTACCCAAATTGTATGCTCTCCTGTACGAAGGAGGTCAACTTCTGATGAAATCCTCTCTCGTGCTCTACAGGATTGTACACCTTCAGATCCATCTGTGACAATTGAGAGAAAAAAAACATTGGAGATTGCTCTACTACTTCAATGGAAACCAAGCACTGCATTGAGAATGGTGTTCAGATAGCTAGTGCACAGATAGGACAACTGGGAATTAGGAGAAAGAGGTTAGTGTAAGAATCATGCCTAAATGTCCACTTATAACAAATTCATGTGGTAATAAGTGGTCACCTGCTTGTAATGGTGCGTGAACTAAATAGAAGGGAATCCATGGCAAAGTAAGGCAAGAAACAAACATTGACCTCTAACAAAGAAGCTTGTATGCTGCTTTGGATCTCCATAGACACAGAAGAAGTTGTGCATTGACTCAGATCTGGAATAGGCAAGACATCCTCTGACCCTGCAAGCCGCTGCACCAGAACAACAATGACTGAGCTGAGCAGAAAAGAAATAAATAAAGAAATGATGAGTAAAACTGGCAGACCAATGAATGATAATTTTTCTAAACCTCCAACGCAAATCATATCCAAAGATCCAAATTCTTCGGAAAAGAGTTTCACTGATGACAAAACAATAAATGTGAGAGCCGGTTAGAGTCAATGAGAGCCGGTTGGAGAAGAAGAAAAAGATAATGAGACTATACGTGCAGCAAAGAGCACCTAAATTTCAGTCACAACACTTATTAAGATAAATGTGATTGTTGAGCGTAAAAAGAAAGAAAGTCCCTCAGAAAACTATTCATAAAGTATGAGATAGGAATTCAAATCCAGGCCTCACGCCAAACAATCATGAAAATAAGCATAGAAAGTTCAGGTCCTTTTGTCATCTTTGCCAATATCTTAATGCATGTCAGTAATGAGAAGCATTATCATCAGAGCATCATCCCATTAGGCATGTTATCAACAAGCAGGGGAAAAAAGATCTAAATTGCAGTTTTCCAACAGTAAGGTTAAGTTCTACCCAAACAAGGATCAAATGATTACAGCAAACTCAGGATAAGATGCAATCCTAAAATTCTCTACTTCAAAAGAAAGTGAGCTCTAGGCAAGATATACCTTCACTCAAAGACTCGAGACTAGTCCTCTCAATAACATTGAAGGAAATGGGTGATGAAATCCTTAATAGATCAGTAGTCTTCTGAAGAGAGGGCATAAAAAGTATGGTTCTCTCCCCAATCTTGAGAGAATGTTCCATCACTTCCGATAGTTCTAAATCCTCGGCAGTGACCGGACAAGAAGGCACTTTAGCTCTATCCAGTGCCCCAACATCCAACTGAAACCCATGACACCTGCATGTCTATGATGATCAACTTTGTCATAGTCACTCTTTAACAGTAGAGAAGTAACGATGACATGGATAAAGCATCCTCAACAAAAATCAATGATCAGAATCTGTCAAGACTTGAAAGCACCAATCAGAACTTAATAACTAATACCTTGCAAGAATCGCACCCGTCAACAATTTGACCGACAGACCTGGACAAGCTGCAATGCATCTGAGTGAGGGAGCCGAAAAGGTTACTCTGGAAGATGAAGTGGGCTTGTGTTGGTTCGTCCACATCATCCTTTAGATCCTTTAGCCAACGCTTAACCAGGCCATGGAGCACTCTTGTATCTGTGAAAATGTTGAAACAATGAGAAAGCCTAAATTTCAGGTAGAACTCTACATCCCAACAGTTACAAGAAGACCAGACCTGGAAGGTAAGCATGGAAAGAGCAATTATCAAGATCAGACAAACTTCTCGAAAACGTGTTAACATTCTCCTGCATGTTAACAAGATGGCTCGAACTCGGTTCCAGCACTAAAAACTCCACCGTGACACACCGGTCAGCAGCATCCTACTCAATCCAAAGGGCAGGCACATCAACAGCGTGTTTCAAAGTCCTTCTAATAGCAATGGGAAATATTGTCGATCATGTTTCGTGCGTCTCACCATGAGAATCCTTCTAGTTTCAGAGTCTACGGCATCCGGTACGCACGAGCTCAAAACAATCACTTTCCTCATTACATCCTTATCGGTACCTCCTCCAGCGTACAGAACCTGATCGCTCAAAACGCTTGAAAGCTTCCAATCTAAAAGATCAAAGAAAGAGTAACTAACAACGCGAGCGCCTACGACGACAAACTAACACAACTCGAGGCAAGGAGAAAGTCCAAGAGAACTTCACCAGGAGCTGATCCGGCATCGTTTATTACAGGGGAAAATGAATCCTCCGGCAAGCTGTTAACCGCAAAATGGAAATCCCGGAGGCTGAAGCTCCCTAACGGACTATACGCCACTCGTAACTGCCAAAATAAGTCGCAGGCTGACGGTTCCGGTACGGAGAACTCGAAAGAGAGAAGGGAAGGAGAATTAGTAACCTCACTGGAGAGGGAAACTCGGGGTCTGGAGACGTAACACAAGCCGATCCTGTCTCCGAGAGGCTCCGATCGGTACCGTGACGGCGGGGACGAGATCGCGTAGAGATTGGCGACTTGTAACAAACACTAGTAACAAAAAAAAAACCGCTAATTAATCAAAGAATCTAGAGAGAGAGAGAGATAGAGAGAGAGAGAGAGAAACGGTTACCTGTTTGAGATCGCGAAGCAAAAGAAGTGAGAGGCTGGACAAATCCAGTAGGAACCAGAGAAGCGCCATCTCTTCAGTCTTCTTCTTCTTCTTCTTCTTCTTCAGTTCTTCTTTTCGATCTTCTCCACTTTCTACGTGGTGGTTTTTTACTTTTTGAGACTAATTTTGGCGCGAGGCTTCTTATATTTTGAATTTTCCCCAAGTGTTGTGTTGAGGAACACAGGAAACTTTGCAAAAAGGGTAAAAGGTACGGAGAAACTGTTAGGCCCACAAATCGTAAACAGTGAAGGCCTGGGCCGTGTCCACGTGCTCAACTAACGTATTATTTAGCAGGTTTTAACAAACGTAGTCTGACTGGTGGTCCGACCGGTCGGACCGCGAATCGGGCATAAGTTCGGGTCATTTTTGGCTTAAAATGGTGTCCAGTTGAACTGGACGATTTTCTCAGAAAATCTGGTCAGACCAGGCAATTCGCACAGAAATTTGGTATGTTTTATATTTTTTAATTATTATTTAGTTTATATTTACCTATATACTCATATATATTTTAAAAAAGTACATTAAAATAGGAAGGAAAATGGTTCTAGTTTGATCGATGATTGGGTTGGTCGGATCGGCTGATTCGGAGATCGGACCTAATTCCAAGTCGACCTCCGGGTCGTTTTTAAGAATCATGTTATTTAGGGAGACGTTCACTTCGGTGTCGTATCCTTCTATTATAAGTTTATAACTTCAAAATGTTAAGATCGAAAATAAATCAACTGTACCATTCCTAACCACGATGCATGTGCACTTCTTCGGCACTTTGTGTGCCCTTTATTGTTATTTTCTTCTGTTTCCTTTTCATGTATTTGTGTTCTCTCTAATCACTATATCGATTTATCCGACTTAATGAAGTTATGTTTTCTCCCTAAAAAAAATCACTAATGATGACCATATAAACTATCAAGTATGTTTAAATCGTGAGATTTAAACTTAATTTTTATATTCAATTTTTACTAATATAAAAATTGACATTGGGAAAAGCAATATCCACTACGTGTCAGAGATGTGACGTCAGACCGACGACGGCACACCAAATAAGGTGAGAGAATCAGATAAGGCAAGATATTAATTAGTGACGTGGAACGCTTTTCCTGTCCACGGAAAGCCATTTGCGGAAGTGAATTCAATTCTACTTCCCTTGAAAAGTGTAGGGAGAGGAAGGAGATCAGATAAGAATTTTCACAAAGAAGACGTGTAGGTAGAGCCGACAAGAAGTTGTCTCGTCTCAAGGTGAGCCCTTTTGTTGATCATCTCCTCATGTCATCGCATTGTGTTATGAAATTTGTCGGTTGATCGTATGATACTAGAATTTTCGGACAATGTGGAAGTGACCCATGTCACCAAATATGAGTTGGGTATTAACCAAAAAAAAAAAAAAAAAATATGAGTTGGGTTAGGATTTCTCATAGCTTTAGACACACTTTGGGCTGACGGTAGAAATTTCGTTTTCATTCGAAATTTTTAGTCGAATGAGTCTCATCGATTGAAGGTTGCGCATCATTTATTTTGCATTTTGCTGCAACAATGATCAGGTGTCTAACCTGTTCTAATAGCGCCTGGAAGTTGATATGTAACTCGGTAGTCTTAAGCTGTTGGATTAGGTGCAACTCTTCGGCCAACAAATTTGGCGTAATATTAGCCAATTCGAACTCCGGAATTGTAGTTCAACTCTAGAATTGAGGTTTCTTAGTGTTTGATTGATCATTCACGATACTTTGATGGGATGTTCTGTGTAATGTGGTTGTTTTCGGCGTTGCTAAATGGTTACTCGGGTAAGGTCTGGTGGATAATTCTATTGGTATTTGATCGTGTAACTACGTTTGGTATTCGATGTTTACGAGGATTAGCTTGGTTAGATCTAAAGAGGGTAAAGACTTGTTGTTTCTGCAATGCTTGATAGGCTCGAAGTTGTCTGTTCCGGTAGATTGGTAAGCAAGAGATGTGCAGGTGATAGGGTGGTTAACATCTAGATGAGCTTACGTTGGTTTTGTGCTTGGAGAAATCTTTGTCGTGTGGTAATTATGCTTTGCATTTGTTTGGCAGATTGCCATGGCTGCCATAGCGACTGCCGAAGCTTGTGATGCCAATGCTTCGTTGTTGGCCAACGGTCACTTGCGAGTTCTGCAACCAATTTTCAAGATTTATGGTCAGAGTAGGGCCTTTTCGGGCCCCATTGTCACTCTGAAAGTATTCGAGGATAATGTGATGGTCAGGCAGTTTCTTGAAAGCAAGGGGGAAGGACAGGTGCTGGTTATCGATGGTGGTGGAAGCATGAAGTGTGCCCTTGTGGGTGGGAATCTTGGACAATTAGCTCAAAACATGGGGTGGTCCGGGATTGTAGTCAACGGATGCATCCGAGATGTGGACGAGATCAATGGATGCGATATCGGGGTGAGAGCGTTGGCATCAAGTCCTGTAAAATCCAACAAGAAAGGCCTAGGCGAGAGGCACGTAACCTTGCACATCGCAGGAACAACCATACACGACGGTGAGTGGCTGTATGCCGACAGCGATGGCATTCTAATTTCGAAGACCGAGCTCTCCATTTGACTGGACATGGTCGAACTCAAGTCGGCTCGGGTTAAACGAGTCCAAGTTGATTATTTGTTATCTGTAGTCTGGCCTCTCTGCCTCTGCAGAGAAAATTAGTACTGTTATTGATCATCCTACATCAATTTGATTCTGTAAGACTTCTTATTTATGTGCATGAGGCGAACAAATAAAATAAATTCTGTCATTTCCGTCACTTATATATTTCGGGAAAAAGAAAAAAAAAACTTCTTCAGAGTGAAGGCCACAGACTATCTATCTATTCCTTCGTTTCACATGTTCCCACTTGATCACCTTCTCTTCCAGAGACAGATTTTATTTTCCTCACAATCTTGTCTAAAGTACTGTGATCCGGATCAAACATAGCATCTGCAATCCGAACCAACCCGGGATTCTGGCTGTTGAGGACCGAAAAGACGGTGGCGGCCTCATAACCAGCATTCAGACAGAAGTGGAGCAAACCCCGGGGGAACACGAACAGGTCACCTTCGTTGAGCGTACTCTGGAAGAGCTGGTTCTTGGTGTCGATGAAGCCAGTTATCACGACGCCTTTGCTGACGAACAAAACTTCGGATGCTCTCGGATGAGAATGTGGCATCACTATCCCATCCACATCGAGGTCGGTCCTGGCGATGGCGAGGCCAAGTGTGTTCAAGCCTGGGAACTCTGCAGCTGTGACGACATTGGTGGATGACCGGTAAAAGTTGTCGGTGTCGCCGGGATGGTTCAGCATTGACGACTTAAAGTCTGAAGCTGTGGTGCCAGCCGGGTTCTTACAAGGGAAGCCATTGATGAAGACAGCATGCAAACTTCCCGTATCGGTCGGACAATAGTCTTGAAGATTGTCGCAGTCTGCCAAGCAGAGTTCGATGCAAGTGATGACTACGACACTGCAGAATAGGAAGAAGGTATTCATTTTAATCTCGAGCTAACGTAGTCGATGACCAGCCCTCTTATATTTATTTTATACACAACCGATGGTAGGGTGCAAGTAAAAAGAGATTTTCTCTTTTTCAAATGCTTGGAATTCACTTCTAGATTCCAACCACCTTGCTTATAAGAAAGACAAACCTAGCTAGTTGCCTAATAATAGCCCTACTTAACCGAAAACCGACAAAAGAATTGTAGAATACAGGTAATACCATGAATCTACAAATCCTTCCTTGCCACAACAGGAAAGCAATCAAATCCAGAGAATATCAACAAAGAAAACATTGGTTTTGGATTGACTGATCAAATTGGAATTTTTAGTATTCAAGTAAAGCTCATCAGTAGGTATAAACAAAAGGTGGCATGTCAATTACCAAAGAAGGGACACAAGGGGCCCCTTGAGCCAATCTAGCCAATCTCCAGTGGAACGTATTAGGCACAAGCCTTGTAGTTTAATCCTCACTTCTTCTCTTCACTGCTGCTTCTAGTAATAAGAAGACAGAGATTCTTATAATGAAGATACCTGTAATGAAAAGCAAGTATAGCAGCCTTTTTATTATTATGATCCATCTAACAGATACATATGTTGTCAATCTGCAGCAATATCTAAAATTTCATGTCCACTGGAAAAAGGAGATTAGTATAGCATCATTTTTTAAGTTTCTAGTGCCATCTTCAACGCAATTGCGGTTCGTGTCCGGATCCTCCACACCCAGTTTGCTCGAACATTCATAAAGGATCTCAGAAATGGACTTTATTAATGAACTTTAACTATTATTAAAGATAAAAAATAAATATGATAAATCTATGAAATAATATTTTTATCATACTCTGAATAACGTCACTGTAGAAGAATTTCAGCCGGTAGACAACATTGTTCGTCTAATAAAAAAAACTCTGTCGTTTCTTTGATTTTATAAGAAATGTATTATATAGCAATTATTAAAAAAAATGGAAAAATAGTTTTTCTAATTCTTTATTTTTTATCAAATAATTTTTAATTGAAAAAAAAATTAATTTAAACCTGAATAAGTTAGTCTTAGATATCAATTTTTTTAGGAAAAAGAGGAGAGATAATCTAATTCGCCGAAACACGTTAATAGTATTTTTCCTGCATTGCACATTCTGGCTTGGGTCGGGTTCCTATGAGCTTATTGGACTGTTTGGTATGACCTTTTTGGGCCATCAAGTGTCCAGTAGTAGAATTTCTATAAAAAAATTTCCAGATGGAGGGAATTGCGAGGGCTAATCTTTTTTCCTTGTAGTGAATATTTGAGACTACTAATTTAAAATATTCTAGCAAATAATTATCAAGTTGGAGTTGGTGTATTGATTTTTATATTTTGGGTGAGCCTTACGAATACCAGAGTTATCTTTTCAATAGAAATCGAAAGTATTAAATCTGATACCAGATAATGGATTTGAAATATATGACGACAAATCCAAGAAGTTGGAAAGCTGGAACTAAGGACGACGGAAGATTCAACAAAGTCGAATATTCGAGAACACAAGTTTAATTTTGATGGGTGCCAGTTGGTGAAGATAGGTCCATGCATCTTCCTATTGTCATATTGTATTAAGACAAAGTCGATCGATACACTCATGATCAGAGAGCACAGTGCATTAAAATTATCAACAATCTGAAAATTTTGTCAAGCTACAATTTTACGCTAGTCCGAGGGAATTCAATTTTTCTCTCGGACAACGACAAAATCACTAACTAGTGCATTATGTCGTTTTAAGGCTAAATCTTTATTTATCCATGCAAATTATACCATATTACATCCAGAATCCCTATATAAGAAATCACAAACTCAATTCGTCCAACCAATTTAGATCATTCAAATAGCTTCTTCCCCAACATGGGTTTTAAACCAGCGACCAAATATTGCTTGGTGGCTCTCTTCCTCGTTCTAGGAAATTGGACTTACCATGTGAGTCCTAGCGAGCTTCTCGAGCATTCTACGTCGGAAAGGCACGAGCAGTGGATGGCGAAGTACGGAAAGGTCTATAAGGATGAAGCCGAGAAAGAGAGACGTACCCAAATTTTCAAGGACAACGTGGAGTACATTGAATCGTTTAATGCTGTTGGAGATAAACCATACACATTGGAGGTTAACAAGTTCGCTGACCTGACAAGAGAAGAATTTAAGGCTATGTACACTGGCTACAAGCAGCCTAATGCAAGAAGAATAACTTCTTTTAGGTATGAAAATGTGAGTGTTGTTCCTCCTAGCATGGATTGGAGGATGAATGGCACAGTCACCCCTGTTAAAGACCAAGGAAGATGTGGTTAGTCTCCTTCCCCTGTCTAATCGAGCCTTTGAAACCATACTAATATTATATATTATTGTCTTATTCGAATTAAACCTAGAGTAGTCGTTTTTTGGCCTAAATGATAATATCACCATGTATCACATATGGTGTGTCCATTAATTATAGACTAACCATCTTGTAAAATTTTTTTGGGTAGAAATACAAATTGGTATGTGTTGTACATATTACTTATATTATAGTTGGAGGTTACAAAGGCGATAACTCAGGAAATGCTCTATATTGGTATTTAGTTATGTGCCGTAATCTCAACTCTGACAAAAGCTAAATAGTGTGACAAAAAATAGGAAGTTGCTGGGCTTTCTCGGCTATAGCCGCCACTGAAGGCATCAACCAGATAAGAACAGGAACCCTAATCTCCCTGTCCGAGCAAGAGCTGGTCGACTGTGTCACGGACGACAGCGGATGCGACGGCGGCGATATGGAGGACGCGTTCGAGTTCATGATCGACAACCACGGGATAACCAGCGAAGCCAATTACCCCTACACGGCAGCGGACGGGACGTGCAACGCGAACGAGACGAACTCCAACGTCGCCAACATCACCGGCTACGAGGTGGTTCCGGCCTACAGCGAGGCAGCCCTCTTGAAAGCCGTGGCCAACCAGCCCGTGTCGGTGTCCGTGGATGCAGGAGGGTCCTTCCGGTTCTATTCGAGCGGAGTTTTTAGTGACGCCAACTGTGGGACGGAGCTGGACCATGGCGTTGCAGCTGTTGGCTACGGGACCACGAGCGATGGTACCAAGTACTGGCTGGTGAAGAACTCTTGGGGGGGCGACTGGGGCGAGGAAGGGTACATAAGATTGGAGCGAGACGTTGAGGCCGAGGAAGGAATCTGCGGGATAGCCATGGAATCCTCGTATCCTGTTGTCTAGAACATCTTCATTAATTGCTTGGCGTGGGTTAAATTTTTTTTTTCTTTTTCACGATTGTATTTATACTTTTTAGCAATAAGATAGGTTCAATGTTTGCATTCATATGAATACTAGCTAAATCGTTAGTCTCAAATCTATACCTTATTCAAAATGCATAAATACTAAAATTTACGGGTTACGTATGAACCAAATCCTACAGGCGTACAACTTTTTCTGCCATCATTAGAAATAATTGTCTCCACCTTACGTAGATTCACTAATTTCAACCAGAAAAATAAAATATTTTTTGTGGTATTTACATTCTTAGTATTTGATAGTGAATTAGGTAATGGAACTAATAGGAGGGAGTTGAACTAGTTGCAATTTAATTCGATCCTTTGATTTTATCATATACTGAATCTTGCCTCTTTATCTAATATATAATAATTACAAGACAATATCTCATGAATCGAGTACTTGCTAGAACCTAGTTTTCTCACCAAAAAGAGATACAAAGAAGCGTATACAAATATTTTATAATATATTTAGGATAAACTCGTATATATATATATATATATATATATATATATATATACACACACACACACACGAATTTAGAACAACGAAGCCCCTGTACGACTATTGTCTGCCCTAAACCTAATGACAAGGGGATTTAGAAGAATATTAAAATGGTATGATTCTCGTCGCCGCCGCCGGGACCGGCAAGCCCCCGAGGCAACTCCTTCCAGCACTCAAATTAAGGTGACTCTTCCTGGAGCTCGTCTAATGAGGAAAATAATTGACTTGGCGATACTTCACAAGCAAGGAACACCCTTGGAGGAGCTCCAACCCCCTAAGCGCCATGACCGTATGATTATCATACACGTGTCTACCATGATGGAGGTCAAGATTGTGAGCTGGCTTGTACGTGACCATCAGTGGAAAGTGAGGGCGGTGGTCGGCGGACATGTGACCGACGAAGAATTCGTGAACTTGTCGATGGAAGCAAAACTGGGCGGGTTGACTCTCTTCTACAAGGGTCAACGCCACACATGATCAATGGGGAGGGAGGTGGGTTTCATTCTACTGAGTCTGTTATCTTCGTATGTATATTATTCGTATTGGTTTGTTTCTGCTTTGTT
>SOPF01028258.1:0-96408 GCA_012979155.1 Hypericum perforatum | reverse complement strand
CTCACGTTGAAGATGACAAGATAGGTCATCGTTAAAGTTTCGCTATCTCGGTGCGACTGGTGAGAATCCACCCCAACATTTATTCAAGATCCGAAGGCTAAAATTTTATGGCGGTAACAGATGATAAATCAACCATTAATATAGTTAATGTATGGTACTAGCTAGTCTACAACTTCGAGATTGGAAGGTTCAGTATTGCTGGTGCTAGCTATGGTTAGGGGTCTCTTTAATTTTTATTGCCCTTGACGGATCAAATGGCAATTGTAACTTAGTGAATCAAATTTATTGTACATTTAAGACAAATGCAGGGATGACATTGCACCATGTCCTATTAAGATAAATGCAGCTGAGTCAACTAGAAGCTGAATACATGATCCGGTGTTGTTGATATACTTTGATTTGAACAATTCGATGTTATCTTTTCAAACGATAAGTAATTTGGAAAAGACGTGAATAAGAGAAAAGAAAAAAAAAACATATGGCGATATTAATGATATTTTTTTCATACAATTAATGAATACAATGCGTTATAACACTAAGCATATAGCGATCAGAAAGTTTTTATTTTGTGGAATCCTTAAAGATATTTGTTTTAGTCAAAGGGTATTCGCTACTCTTATCTTTATTTGCTTTCTTGATGATCTTTCTTGCTTACTTCTACCAATCTTTAATCTAGCAACGTAGTTTTCCTGTGAGTAAAGCAACGTAATTGACATCACTAGATATTATTCTCAGTCTGCTAACAGGAACATAACGTAATGGTATCGAACGTGGACTTTGCTTAGAACGCCAGAACTTTTTATTTTTAGATTTTTTATTTTGACAAAATCGTTTCTTGCCAACGTGAAATTCAGCCAACCATATAGTAATGTAATGTGATGACAATCCTAGCCATGAACACTAACTAGTAGGGAAGCTAAAATAATTTAGCTAGGTCTGCATTATGTACATGGCTATGACGAAAATCTTAAACTGAAATAATTTAGTTAAAATAATCCTAGCCCTGAGCTGTTAAATGCCTAATTGGCCAGCCATGAGCTGACTCAAAAAATATTTCCGGCATTGATATTCGTCCACATCACCAATGAGAATTGAAAGAAAAAAATCTGGTAATATGCGAATTAAACATTAAAACTTACACCAAAAAATATACGGCCGTATTGAGCCATGAACGAAATAAGCCGAGGGGATATGTTCCAATTATAAGGCAAAAGTTCTCTGTGAAATCAAGAAGCTGTAGTCGGAAAGTTGGTGAGTAGCCGACACATTAGGATTTCTAAAGATCAGATAACTAATGAATAATTCAGTCATATTTTTTATTAATAAAGTTGTATTTCAACAAAAAAAAATATCAAATTATTTCAAAGTTAAAAATGATGTCTATCAAAACAATACCAAAATAAATAATATCTATAACGAACACTGAAATATCATCAAAATGATTAGTCTAAAAAATATCCAAAAAAATTAAGAAAGATCAAAGTACAAAAAAGGGTTTGAATCTCTAACTACATCCTTATTAAATAAAGAATATTTGAAATATTCTCCTTACATGGTAATGCCTATTAATTCAGTCGTATTGGCTTTAAACGAGAAGACTCTCACACCGCAGCTACAAACGTGACATTGTGACAATAATCACGAAACTAAATTGGTGATTGTGAATCTAATTAAATCAAGAATCCAAGTTGATTTACGTTATATATTGTCTGAAGAGAATTTATTTCCTTTCAAAATCGGACATGTGGTTGGTTCCATCATCACACCTGTAGAGCAAAAGAGGCCTAGAGTGCATATCTAGAGACATAGTTTATAGCTAACAAGGGTCGCCTTTTTAACCCTAGTAATACGACCCCTTTACTTGTACATTTTGTTAAATAAGTCGTTTTCTTTTTAGTAATTAAGTTGTCAATGTCAGATTGCTTTCTAAATCATTCTGTACAGCTGGAGCTCAAGAAAAGATGCATCCACTGCAAGTGTACAACATATGGCAAGCTTTGTCATGAGAGAGCCTATTTTTTTAACGGAATTCTCAAATTTATTTTACTCAAATTTAAATTAATTAATTTAATAAATATTCGAATATCAAATCATATCAACCAAAAACTTAGGGAGAGATAATCACCTCTTTATTTTTTAGGTAGTCAAACAATTATGAAAGATTAAATAAATCTCAAAATCGTGTGATATACAGTATAAATTATCTTACTTATTGTTGTAATTAGTGGAGTTTATTATTTATATGGTTGATAAAGTGAGAGTACCTTTTAACATCAACCTCATATGCAAGGTGCATTGACTAACAGATTCTACCTCTTGAAACAGGTAGGTAATTATTTGAAAAAAGAAAAAAAAATTTGAAAAGATAATAAAGTCCAAAGTTATCTAAAGTTCTAAAAGTTTAAACCTAATTAACAAAATTTAAAATTTATGGAAAAAGTGAAGCATCTAAGAAGCGATTCAAAGAAAGAGAACAAAAGAAATGGAAATGGTCCCCTCGCAAGCAGCTAGCCGTTTACATTCTTTTGGCTCGCGGTTGATGCTTTTTTTGAAAGACGGTAATAAAAGTATCCAAAATCAATCCAAGAGATAAAAAATCTAGAATTCAATGTGTTCAAACTAAAACAATTTATTTTTTCAGGCCAAAAAATACTCGACTCTAAATATGAAATATTCGAGAAAAAAAAAGGCAGTGTCTCTCGGTGTGGCTAGGCACCACCATGCAGATGCTCGAAGACATACAGGGATAGCTAGCGAGTGTGTCTATATGTATTCTGTAAGAGCATTAATAACTTTTAGGTTGGGCCCTGTGATAGAGAGAGGGGGGGGCTTGGCGTGACAATATTCAATTTGTATCGCCCCTGGACCACTTATTAGCATGCATCTATTTTGTTTATAATCGGGAGAAATATTAAACCATCTACCCAAAACGTCCCAAATCCTCAACTTAGTGATGACTCTCCGTCTCTCCGACAGTTATTTAAAAGTTGTAGCCGAACACTTCATTAAAAACAATTTTAGTTCAAAAATAAACGAGAAAAAATATTAATAGAGAAAAGAGTAGGCTCGAATACACACATAAGAACATGCTCGCTACTTACAGATTCACCTAAACTAAGATTAACCAGAATAACTACATAAAGAGTGTAATAATTCAAACTAATATTACCCAAATGAACCAAAAAAAGAACGTAATAAATAAAGCACGGAGAAAGAGAGATATCGTATTAATTTTATTATTGTCCGTATATATTTTCCCCAAACTCACAAAGTCTCGCCTACCCTCTTCTATTTATACGCCCCTCCTCTTCTCCTTATCTATCAGCTTCTCTGGCTCATAAGAACCTCTTAAGAAAAAGAAGAGTAAAAAATTCCTCTTCGGCAAAGAGAAACTTAATTGGTTCTCATAATCGAGCATCAACAACAGTTGAAGCTGCCAGCATGATCTTAACTTGCCTAATTGAGGAAAGATCAGATCATGTGGCAGTTTCACCCGTTGTCAGTTGTTCGAAAAAACCCTACCTGCTTGTTAGGGTTTCCACCTCTCCACAGAAAGATGTAACCCTGTGTGCTTTATAATTATGTGAATTCTCTTGGGTTCAGTATCCGTTTCCATTTACATGTGTTTTTCCTGGATAGAATCATTCGAAAGTTTTTTTTTTTGTATAATTGATATTCCCATAAGAGAAATCTTTTCTGAGAACTTTTTGGGGCGGGGAATTTTTCGACGGGTGCAAGCTCAAGGGTTTCAAGGCATATCTGTAAGAACATGTCAGAAAATAAGAAATATTTCTCCTAATACATGAATCCATCAGAAAATTTTCTGTTTTTTTCACATATTTACTTGTTTTTAGGGTTTTATATGGGCTAGAGGTTTCCCTTAATTTCCCTTTAAAAAAAACATAACCCATGTTGTGAAAATTGAAAGAGATGGATATCCAGCTCCATCTTGACTATGCACATATCGAATTCAAATTCCATCCTTCCTTTGTGATATTAATTTCCTATACATTTTTCTTAAGTGGGGTTGCTAACTAGGGTTTCTTTGATATAAGTTTTTGGCCGGATCCATTTTTTGAGCACTTGATTTAACCGGCAGGAGCATTGGCGTGTTGGTAATGGGTAGAAAGTGCTCTAAAATCGAGTTCTTATTTCTCATGAGCTTTAAATTTCTTTCCTCCATCTATTTCTAATGTATAAAGGTACATTCTGTTCGACTTTCTCGCATGAACATCCTATGCTACCGATGTTTTTGTAGGGTTTTATGTATTTTCTCGTGATTTTTTGTGTGAAAGAGGAACTGTTCTGGAGACGTTCTTTACTACTCTATATAATTCTTTCTAGATTTAGAATTAGAATTGCTTACATTGCTAGGAATCTGGTGCTGAATTGCTGATATATGTTCGTGAAATAAAAAAAAAGTTACAGTTCGTCGACTATACTGAGTTCATTTTGTTACATCTACTATGAATTGAACTCCGTTTATTTATTTTGTTAAATTCGCAGACTTTCTTAATGCAGATTGTCTCTTCCCTTACTAAATATCTGATGTTTGTCAGCTATAATTGCTTGATCTGCTAATATTATCTTCCAGCTTCCTCTCATTTATCTTCAAGGTATACAGGATATTTATAGTTAATGGGAACATATACTTTAAGCATTCCCCTTACTAAGTTCCCATGTTATGAAGAAAATCTTAATTCTCAAAGCCGATTAATTTTCAGCTCAGAGACTTTGCGATTGGGATCTTAAATGATTGGAGGTCGTCGATAATTGAGATTGTCTCATCACCCCGATTTGAATTCTAGATACCTCATTCGCAATATCTTCCTGATACCGACCTCAAATCTGCATTCAAAGATCAAAAGTCAAAGTAAGGAAATAAAATTGAAAGCTGAAAAACAAAACTTAGATGCATAGGACAAGGCAGATTTGTTGTATATACCTTAAAATTAAATTGGTTGACTCAACAACCTGTCAAAATTGATAAGACCACACAATGCCTATGTCAATTAAGTTTTTCCAGTTACTTCATTCTGATTGAGCAGCTGGCAATGCATTGAATGATATACAAAACATTACATATCTGCAAACGCCTCTGTTGATCGGATTCTTGTCAAATCTCATTGACATATACCAATTATGATCGTAAAGGTGAAGAGGTTGACGTTTTTAACAAGGTCGCATCTTACAATTACTTTATACAACTTACAGATGAAAATTTCGTTACTACTTTGACCAACTCTCACGTTTCTCTCGGTCATTTGACTAGTTAAAGTGAATTAAAAAGATATTTTGCTATATTATGGTACATGATCCTAAGTAACAAAAGCCATGGAAATTTAGAGATTTCCTCCCTCTGCGAGCTGATTTTGGTTGTTGAAATTTGGCATCTCTCTAGCTTGTTAGGAAGCTCAAAAGAGAAAAGATTCCCTATAGCTTTCCATTTCCATGAGTACCCAAATAAGCTAAAACGTCATCGGATTGATTCTCCCAACTCTCTTCCAGATCCTCACAACATCTTTCCCGAAAGAGCTACCCTTTGTCAGTTGCCATAAATGAAGGACATCAAGGTCAAGCCCTTATTGTGAAGTGCCTTATTGTAAAAACAAAGTTTAGTGTTTACCAAAAAACAAAGTTTAGTTGAGATAGTTGTTCTAATTTAATCAATAGATTTGGAATTCGAATTCTCGATTAAATACTCGAAAATTTTACTACATTTAAATATTTTTCACCTAGTTAAAATCTAGATTAATCTATACAATAATGTCTAGTTACTTAGAAATAAGGGGCTAAATACTGAAATGGTACACAATAAAAGCAAACCCGGAAATAGCTCGCGGTTCTTTAAATTTGGTGAAAGAGATATATCAGCAGAAAAGAAACAACCAGTGTCTTTGTACGTACGTATTTCATTGTTCAGCTAAAGTTTAGTTTCCTTGAAATTTATATTTTAATGCACTGTTTAGCTATAGTTAGACCTTTCGCGATCAAAAATCTCAACTTCTCCGACCACGAGTGAGTGATGGATTTGTTCTTGATTAATATATAGGATTTGAATTTGAGTCCTTGATAAAGTGTTATGTGTTTGAAAGATATTATATACAACTCAAATCAACATTAATCACACAAATAGATATTAGAATACTAACTAGCATGAAAAAAAATTATATGCCTCCAAAGATAAATGCCCAATAATTTGAGAATCTCACTTAGAATGCTCGTTAATTGATGGAGGTTAACTAGATCTCGAATTTTAACATCGGGATGAGGTATGAATTTTTTTTATTTCTTTGGATCGTCAAATTTAAATTTGAATTGGTGAATATAGTAATATCTAAATATTACGTATTTAATTGCTGTGAAAAAAAATGCGGTTCAGAGTGCTTTTCAATATTTCTTCGACAATTTTTTTGAGGTTTCTAGCTTGTTTCTCGCAAGGCAAATTGTACTAGAACATAATCACTGTACTTCTACAACACATTGTATAATCAAAGGGGAGATCAACGAAAACCCATAACTAGCACTTACTTGGAATCATCCACAGCACACCGACGAATCCATAAAATTTATACTAAGGGGCAAAATATTTATGTAATTCATGTAATAGACAAAAAAAAAACTTAATAGAGACAAATCAGTCAATATTAATGAGGGCAAACTCTTTTTTTCTATTAAATATATACCAAAAAAAAATTTTGTGGAGGCACCAGGTAGATTCGTCCCTGCACATGCATTTACAATAATTTTGCATTTGGAAATATGCTGACAGATGTTATAAAATTCACGGGGGTAAATGGTATGGGGTAATTTTTTATTCGACAGTAATTTATAAATTCCGCAAGTGTCCGGGATACAAGGAAATTTGAAGAGAATAACATAAACATGCGGGCCAAGAACAAATTTGAGAACACCAAAATTGAGTTTCGTGGCCCATCAAAGCCCAAAAATTTGGACGAACAGCCCAATCAAAGGCCCTCAAAATTCAAATATGGTCTAAGTGGCCTACTTGATAAGCCAAGAGTAAAGGCCAGACGCGCAAATATAGACACACTGTAGCCCAATCTAAAAAGTCAAAACCAAATATTTGGGCCCGAGAATCTATCCGGTAACCCACTTGGGCCCAATTATCTAGCCTTAGAAGCCCACCTAAAGCCCAAAAAGAGTCAAGTAGTCCACTCAAAAGCCCAAACTTACCTGCCGTTCAGCCCAAATAGGAGCCCAATACAAGAGTTCAAGATCCAAATAACCGAATTTTCAGATGGCTACGTTATTATACCTAGAACTTAATTTCTAGCTTGAGGCCAAGTACTTGGCATTGGATTGGAAAACAAAATTTCCTAGAAATGCGATTAATCATTCTTTACAAGAGAGAGGCTTACATTGATAGATCTAAAACCTAATCAACCATAAAGCTTGGGCGAAATTCCCATTTTACCCCTAACGTGCCTTTCTAGAGGGACTTCTCTTGGGCCACTGACCTAAACCAGAGAACACCTATGACCTAGGATCCTACTACTACAATGTACAAGGAACTGGAATTCCTACAACACATCTACTCTTTCTTCTTCCCCTACCCTTTGACTGACTGTTCTAACAATAGAACATTACTTTCTTCACATTTTCCTTCAAATCCGGCAACGGCTTGACTCCGGATTCCCCCGACGATCGTGTTCGCTTCGCATTATTGCCCCCGCTCCCGCCTGATGACCCGTTGTCTTGCATCTCTGGCTCCGTGTAGAACCGCGCTCGGAATGCCGCTAAATGCGCATAATATGCCGGAGGAACTGCCGCCATAAGGAAACGAGCAAAACTTTGGTGAGACATGCTACACATTTTACCTGTTCTGAACCAAGAAACGATGAAATGCAACTTACCAACAGAGACGGAGCGAGTACATCTTGCGTAAGTGTAGCACAGGTTGTTGGTCAAGGACTGGATTCCGTCGGGCGTGAAGTTGTTCTCATCCCACAGGACATGGTAGTGGGCGGGCCTACTCGTACCCTACCATGCATAAAAATAAACGTAGATCAGCTTCAATCTCAGAATTCAGAGTATTTTATAAACGGATTGTGGCATTCTACCTGGATACCGGCATGGCTGCAGAGATAAAAGTCAAACTCAGTCGGGTGGCAGATCTTAGTATCAACCACGGTACCTGGAAAGAAAATTCGTTAACAATTCTGCACAAGTGAGACGTTTGACCGCTACAACACCAATAATAGTACCTGGTAATATGTTGCCGCTCCTGTCCGTGCTGCTCCGATCTCGATGATTGTTTGCAAACAACCGAGTGTGGTGGCGCTTTTGCACAATAATGAATGTAACCGGCGGTTGATAGTTCGGCTCTAAAGAAGCACAAGCCTGTACAGAAAATCGTTAATAAAGAGCTTTACTGTTCTGCAAACTAAGTAACAGAGAGTTTGACTTACCTTCCGAATAGCATCAAGCTCATAGAGCAGAACTTGATAAAATTGACCTTCGCTCACACCATCCCTGCACAATTAATCAGTATCGTTAGCAGAGCTTCTTAATACCCGATTGGTGCAAAGTTAATCATCCGAACTATCGTCATAGCATATGATCGATCACCTGTAAAATATTATCCTGAGTGGCTTCTGTCCAGTTGCCTTTCTGAAAGAAAGCAAAAGATCTCTGCAAAAGGGAAAGAAACACAAAAAGCAGTCAGTGACGAAAAACGACAACATCTGGAATTGAAGTACCGAAAAATTAAATCAGTTTTGAGAGGCAACAGAAGTTTGTACCTGATCATGCCACCGCTCACGGTGCCTCGAACAGGGTCCTGCCATGTTTTGTACAAGTCCTGGATGAGCTCTTGCCTATGAGCTTGAGCACAGACTAGTCCAGCGTATTTAGTAACTTCGGGCCAGTCCTGAGAAGCTACTACCTACAGTTTGAGCAACAATGATAAGATACTTGCATGGATACAAGACTTCAAATGTATTAATTAGTTGAGAAATCGTACAGCGGCGATTGAGGGGCTTGAATCCTCCCCGTTCTCAGGATGAGTCACATCAGCGCCAAAAATTATTGTCGGTATGTCACTGACTAAAGGTATTCTGCAGCTTAGAGCATCCAAAAGAACAGTGTTTCTGCCACCCATCTGTCTCAACATGAGTAAAAAAGTTAGCTTCCTCTACGGCTACAAGCACAATTATAGGACTAGAACTTGCTAATGATAGAAGCAAGTAAAGACAGATTTCGGACCCTAACCAACCTTTACGTTGATCTTAAGGGAGACATTTGCCAAGTACTGTTTGCTGATCTTGAAGACGTGTTTCGTCAGACAACATTGAGAAATCAAGCCAAGCTCAGTTTCACAGATTCTCTTGAGATCGCCTGAGAGAATTTAGAAAAGGAGATCAATAATTAGTTCACTGATAGTTTTTAGATAAAATTAAAAGAAAGTGCACTGTCAATGACAATAAACTCCTCCCATACCATAAAGTGTTCCGTTGCTGTCGGGCAAAATTGCGAGCAGAAGCTCCAGTTCTTTCCCCTTGGTTTTGTTCATGGTCGCATGATAGACGTGTTTCAGAGCTTTCTCTACTTGATCTGGCCTCGTGTTATATATGGGAATCACGGGGTCCGGATTGAATTCCTACAAGTAACAAAAATAAGTTGTTGGTCACTCTAATACCAATGTGGTCATTTACAACAGATTACGTTGAAGTCGTAGAGTTACCATGCCAGAAACTTGGCACATTTGCAAAAGCTCATTGCAAAATCCCCGAGCTACGTTCTCTTGTACACTTCTTGAGAAATTTATGCAGGCCCACCGGCTAACAGTCATTCCATTAATCATTTTCTGCATATGAAGAAATAACAAGATCAGCAAGCCAAGATCATGTCGGCTATACGAAGTGAAATCTAAGCAAGGGTACCACCTTATTCATCATATTCCACTGGCCAACTTGAGGCAAACAATCTTTTTCCTTTCCGTTTTCATGATACTTCAGCTGGAAGGGAAAATGGAAAGCAATGGAGAAACGTTAGGCAACAGAAGAAGCAATTACTATTTGTGAGGAAACACGCAAAAGGCAGTAAACTTACCCAAGGTGCAGGGAGAATCCGAGCCTCCACAGAAGCTAGCTTTTCGCTGATTTTCATCCCGAACTCCTTTGCATAGAGGTCTTGATCAAAAGCATTATGTTGAACTGTTTGTAAAATGTAATTCTCGCGATCTCTGGGCCGTTGGCATGTGACTTTCAGTAACGCGGTAATTTGCTTCTCGTTTAGCCTTTTTGTGTATCTCTGCCCCTCAACAATTTTGCAAGCCTGTCGGGAAACAGTTACTTCAGCAAGTTTTATGGTAAAAAGACAGGATATTTGAAGTACATTGAGATAACATCTGAACTATCGGTCATACCTCCATAGGTAAATAATTTGCCTTCTTCTGGTTTCCCACTTGAAGACAAGGTAGATGTGTGTGCTGAATAGTAAAGCCGTACATCTCTTGGAAGTACTCCACAACCGACTTCATGGTTGAGATGTCATCAACAGGGAACCTGGTGGATGCAATGTATAAGGAAACTAATAGGTCACTGAACATCTAATAGATTGTTAACTATCTGTTTTTGATTGTGAAATATCTAAGGCCAGGGAACATCACATACACAAGTTCCCTTGTAGGTTGAGATGTCAACCCTGAGACTCGATACTTCCTCCGTACACTGCCTCTGTGTGTCACTTCAACTTTAACTCCTCTAAGGGCCTTTTTGACCTGTAAAATGTTGTTCGCTGTTCAGCAACATATGAAGTAGGCAAGGCACTAGGTGATTCAAATTTGTTAAAATCGCACACCTTCACCCTATCAGAATCAGATAATGGTCTCGACAACACATCTTTTCCTAGAAGCTGGGCAACATATTCTACTACGGGGAGAGGCTCAATAAATGCAGCCGAAGCCATATCTGTCATGCAAAAAACACGAGACAACTTAACCAAGGACACACCAACACCAGAACCATATAGATTTACATAGATGAAACAACATTAATTTACCTATGTTCAATGATAGGCCCATCTGAGTAGGTCTAATGCTCTGGTAGAATCCACACCAAGACTCCAAACCTTCCCCTAGACGTTGGGGTGTTGTAATGTCCGGTGAGAAAAAGGATCTCCCAACGGGGCAGTACCTTCATGAACCAACACGCAAAATAATGGGTAAAAATTGTTTGCAAGTTTGACGAAATCCACTGCAAGCACACGGCCACTGATAGTACACTACCTCTTCATCGAAATCTCACGCAACACAATGTCGAGAATCTGCAGAGCTTCCTGTGGAGCATCAGCACGCTTCCCGGCTAAGAATTGGCCCAACTGGTGCATATTTGCTCTTGCAACAAATTTGAGAACAACTTTGTATTCCCTTTCCCTCCTGAAGATTACAGTTTAGATTAGTACATGCTGCTACTTCAATGACAGATTACAATCTTGAATGTCTTAACGTATCCCTATTGAGAATGCTGAATTAAACCCAGAGAAATTAGATCAATTAGGGAATGGTTCGGCCGAAAGAGGGTTACGACACATACTTGGGGCCATTCACACCATCAACTTCGTCAACAAGCTTGACCGTGAACTCCTTCCATACAAAAGGAAGCTCACCGGCGGTGTACAGGCTCTTTCTGCCATCATAAGCCGGCAGCCTCATTCCCAAGTCGGATTCTCTGTACTGCTTCACAAGTCCCGCTATTATAGCTCTATTCACTGTCCTTGATGCCACCTCAGGGATAATTGTCACCTTTACGAAATTGAAGAAAGAGTCAAACAAGCAATGAGAACATTTATGACCAAAGTAATATTATGAACATGATGTAGTAAATGCTATCCAACAGTCAGGAATTAGAAGAAACAACAGCAAAATATGCAATTGGTCAGAATTAAAAGCAGAGTGGAAATTGAAATGTCATAAGTTTTTTCCGCTTCACTGAAATAAGAAAAGAACAAGAAACTACAGATCCTTGCAGTACCAGTACAACGAAAAAGATAGGAGATAAATAAAACGAAACAACAGGATAATGCATCCTCAAATGTCAGCTGTAGGGGACCCAATTAATAAATGAATAATCCAAGACCAAACCCATCAAGTATCTAAGACCAAAGTTCAAAAATCTTACATCATAATGGTTCAAGTCCTTGTCTGGTAATTCTGCAAAGAAGTGGTTGGCCTTAACAATACACTTTGTCCCTACTTGACCAAATCCAGGCCTACGAGCAAAGTTCAAAGATTTGCTTGAAGTAGGGAACCCCAGGACCATCTCTTCCCCCGCCTCGCCACCACCTACATTCCCGCTCGCAGCCAACCCGCTAGGCGGAATGGTACAAGGCCTCGAGCTCGGCCTCATAAAGACGTCATTTTGATCAGTCTTTCTACTTCCTCTCCCTCTCCTCCTGCCTCTACTCTTTGCTGGAGGAGAAATCTGGACTTGACCCTTAGTCTCTTCTTGAGCAAAGGGCTCGGCCGGAGGACCGGGCCCTTTGCCATTAACTTGAGCTGCTGCTTTGTGAGGCTTCTGAGATTGGTTGCTGGGGTTCTGCAAATGTGTCTTGATCACCAAGTGCTGCTCTGAGCTCTCCTTCATTTGCCTCACAGGCATTTTTTGTGCTCTTCCACACTTAAAACCTCTCTTCTTTGTTAGTGTAAATCTGCATTAAAAAAATAAAATAACGCAACAGAAAGTAAGTGGAAAAAACTAAGATAAAGGCAAAGGAGGTCAAATAAAGCAAGATGGCAAAGAAATGGAACATACGAAATCCCAAAAACTGAACATCAAACCAAAGAGCCAAAATTATCTTGCGATTTGGTTCGTTCCATTAGGTAACAATAATCTGGGAGGAGGGTTCAAAAGAAAAAAATAATACTTAGAAGCTAAACAAAAAGACAATTTAGAGAAACCCAATAAATAAATACAGGAGGATACAAACACGGGAAGAGAATTTAGACAAAGGTAAAATAAATAAAAAAAATGTACTATTTTATTGAGAAAGAAAGAGTCCATATAGAAGAGAACAAAAAGGCAAATTGGAAGGAAAGGAATAAACTTTGAAAAGGGCAGTGAAAATCACTACATTCTGATAGATACCAAACAATTAATTGCTCGTTCGGACAAGAACATAAGAAGAAGAAGAAAAAAAAACCCAACAAGACAATAAATGCACGCATAGTTTAAACACACACAAACTAAAAACAACTCAACTACTTACTTGGGGAGCTGAAACTGGAATAACCCAGGTGTAAAGATTGAAGCTTTGTAAAGCTAAAATCTAGAGAGAGAGAGAGAGACAGAGAGAGAGAGAGAGTAATGGGTTGGAGTTGGGAGGGAGGAGAGTGAAGGATGATGATGATGATTACAATGGTGAATCTTTTATACACGCATGCAATGTGCTTTTGGTGTTTTTCTTTATCACGTGCAGCGAGGTCTCTCTCCTTCGTTTCCTCCTTTTGGTCATTATTACACAGTTCAAAAGGTTTATATATTGTAATTATGTTCATCGACAATTATATAGATTAATTTATAATATTTTTGTTCTATGTTAGCCAACAGATTTTGGAAAATAGTGCTATATATTTGTTAGTAAAATTGTAACATTACTTAAGTATAAAAAATATTTTAAAAAATTATTCAAATTATGATTAGTCATCGTGATAAAACCGAATATAATTGGTTCTAAAATGAAAAGAAAAGTGTAACAGATTATTTTATTTATCTTACTTCCGTTTCGGTTCTGGACGGGGACTGACCGCGCGGCCCCGGTGCTCTGTACCTTTGTCCGTTTGTTGATATCCGTGTAATGGGAACAAAACAAGCGTATAAAACTAAATTGAAGAATATTAGAAACAAAAAAAAAAGAGAAACCCTAGAAATATTTAAATACCATATAATAAAGTGTTATTTGTATGTACATACATACATGTAGTCCAAAAACAGCTACATATTTAATCGTAAAATGTAAAAGGTAGAATACACTGAGGAAGAATAATTCGAAGTTGCAGTCTCCCCTCTCCCTGCACACTCCACCACTTGTAAGTTGTTTTTTTCCCGAGTACTATGGTTGAAAATCCCACTTAAGAAAATATCGAGATTATTTACTTTGGATAATAGTTGTAGAATTGTTTATAAGTATAAAATGTTATATATGTGTTGTATTAATGTTTTAAATGAATATGAAAATTGTAACTTAAATCAGAGCAAGATGATTATGTGTTTATTATAAATTCGTACATCAAATTCTAAAATTATTAATATAAAAATCCGTGTAAATTTTGTATCCTAGACCACACATTGTATACTAAAAGAATCTGTATTGTTAAAGATATAAGTTTGTAAAAGTGAGGTTTCTCTTCTCTAGTCTCGATGTAATGCCCCTTCCAAAATCACACCCAACACAAGACACAAGGCCACACACACATCCCATTCCCCCACCACTGTTGGTGGAGTTTGGGTGGTGGGGGTAAAGAGGGCGATGAGATAGGAGCGGTAAGGTTGTAAAGCTATATATCAGTCATATCAAAGATAGGAGGACATGTCGTGTGTGTGCGTTCCCAGTGGCTTTTTTGTGTGTTCACCAATCACCATAATTGGTCCCTATAATGGTCTTTGTTATTTCGATCCATTATGTTTTCTGATGGGGAAATTTGGATGGCCGTGGTATGGGTCAAATGGGTATGTACGAAATTTAATGTTGTCACTATTTTGATTAATCTAAAGTTGGGATTGATAAATTAAAAGAGTGAAGAAATTTATTAAGCTAGCCTGTATTCTTAACTGCCTAATTACAAAAGTGGAGCTCTATCTCGATTAGATCATATAACCAAGCCAAAGAGAGCATGCATGACCGGATCAGATAATGTGTAATACAATACAAAAAATGAGAACTTTTGCCCATGTGAGGGGATGACGATGGGTATGTATAAAAGTGGAGCTCTACTTCTAGTATACCTATGCTTAAGTCATATATATTGGTGTCACTAGCTGAATTTGTTTAAGCGACTAAATCATACCCATAAAGAAATTAAGCCGTAAGATCCGAAACAAATTTCTATACAATATCAACAATTGTCAAATAATATAATAAAACAATTGTTCTTATAATGTTTGCTCTCAACATGTATATAAAGTATCACAAAATTTTGGCCACTCAATTAATAAAAATTTATATTAACTAGATGGTGTGTTCAACCACACAACAGGAAAGTACTTAAATGGCTTACCTAAAAATGGGTAATAATGTGGGGATGGTACGGAAGAAGGCTATGATGATCATAAGGTTGTTGGTGTGCTGGGGGTAGTACTTGATTACTGCTTTGGATTTTGAGGACGATAAAGACAAATTAAATAACGTGGGTGAGGAGCTAGCTATAACAAGTAGCAGAAAGAAGAAGATGGTAATTTTCAGTTTTTTTTTTTTGAAAAGTACATATAAATATCCTACATTTTTATCGACTATTACTTTATTACTCTATAACTTTTGAACCGTTAAAAGTGTCCAATTTATTACCATATTTTGTCACGGGCTCCGGTTGAACTAATTTCTCAGGAACAACGTTTAGTTGACGACGTGGACTGCATCCTGAGTTATTGTATACAAGTGTCAAACCACGTGGTTTAAAAAATGTAAAGTTCTAAAAGAGTCTCTAATTTTCTTAAATTCCACAAAAATGAAAACCCCGCATCCCTCATCTCGCCGCCTCCACCTACCCTACCTCCGAGACACTTGTCCCACTTCTGCCGTGCCCTCTCTTTTGATGACGACGACTATCCCCATCTCGAACTAGAGTGCACCTTGAGGCGGAGGATCCTTAGGAGTCTGGGTATGCCGCATGCATTTGGGAGGTGCTCTAGAGGCTGCCACCAACAGGGTTGGCGTCTGCGTCCAGGGTCTGCCAAGACATTGCCTGAAGGCTATGGCATGCGATCGAGGAGCTTAAGATAAGGGTTTCAAAATGGGCACAGCTCTAGTTTATGGGATCTGTTACAACCTCCGAGCCTACCTCCGAGCTTGCCCCAGGTCCTAATCTCGTCCTTATCCCCCTTCCTCGATATGTGTCGTCACTCATGTCTTTAAATTTCTCCTCATTCTAAATTGGAGTGAGAATGATTTAAAGCCTTCGAATTAGCTCAAACCCAAGATCATGATCACACCTGAAATATGCAAAAGGATGTATATAGACAGATCTAACAGAGGATCATCTCGATCACTAGTTATGGAGGAACCAGAGCGATTGAGCCTCCTTCTCTTTTGTGGTTGTCTTTAGGGTTTTATTTCTGCCTCAAGACAGACTCTAGTTCGAGCTAGAGATAGTCGTTGTCATCAAAAGAGAGATTACAATAGAGGTGGGAGGAGTGCTTAGGAGATAGAGGCACAGGAGGAAGAGGATGAAGTAGGTTGAGGGAGCAGGGTTCTCATTTTTGTAGGATTTAAAAAAATCAAGGTTTGTTCTAGAACTTTGTTATTTTTTAATCCACGTGTTAGATATTTTAAAAATAATAACCCATGTGGTAGTATTTTTTAGCACTACTTTTTTAAATACAACTGGCTGTATCAAACTCAGATACTATTTCGAACAAATTTAAAAGCAATAAATTAGTTTTGAACTAAAAATATGGATTTTTTGAAATATAAAGTTATTTATAATAATTCAAATTTTAAATACGTAAAATTTTAAATTATATAATGAACTACAAAATTTGACAAATACATAAATAATTAAAATGAAATATAATAAAGATGATTATGAAAGATGAAAGAATTATATAAAAAACAATGAGGAAAAAAATAAAATGAGAATGGTCTTTATTTATAAAATTTTAAAATATTTTTTGTATCACATAAATTTTTTGGATCATTAGAACCACGTAAATTAGATTATTGGATACAAATAATCTTATAAAATTATTTAAAAAAAATGGTTCAAACACAATGTACAAAAAAAAATTATTCAAAAAAATTCCCAATTTTTTTTTCTAAAAATATATTTTTAAAAGTCGTTAGACAAAAAATCACGCAGACCAATAAGGACGCGCCTGCGTGGTGTAGGAGTGAGAATCGCTCTTCTAACACAGTGGAGTGATATGCGTGTCAATAATCTCCCACATGGTCGGCCAATGATCGACTGCCACATATGCACAAATGCACGATCTACGTTGTGGATGGTCCATGACGACATGACGAAGGGAGCATTGTTGTGTATCATTGCATCCTGAACTTGGGAAAGCAAAAATAAGGTTGGACCCAACGACATTATATCATATATGCATGTATAATGTAATGTTGCTTTTTGGGTGGGAAATCTCAAAAGACTTTATTTGATGTTTATAGCACATGAACTCTCATTGGTAGTTTGGATGGTTGTGATTCTCGTCTACATGGGTATCATTGGCTTCGTTGACCAATTCACTTCGGCATTTTTATCTTCAAATGTTTCAGTTTTCTATTTTAATATAATAATATGTGATTTGAATTACTATCTATATAGATCAATATAAGTTTTTTCAGCATTCTTAATCACTATTCACACAGATTATGAGAAATATCAACGGATATGATCAACCATCCTCAAATTATTCTTGGTTAATCTCGGTTTACCTTGATTTATTTTCAAAATATTTAGGAAAAAAGAGTGTAACTAATTAATATGAATATGATAAATCAAATTACTTTAACTTATTTTAACATATATTGACATTGCATTACTAATTTAATATCTTGTCATTTTCATCTTACAAATTCAACACCAATATTAGTGATGTTGTTTCATTTCCACTCTCAACACTCTGGGGTTAACTATTTTTTAAGACGTAGAAATTGAAGCCTTTGATATTTGAGTCTTGATATGTGTACAATATGAAGCAAAGAGTTGTTTGTTTTTGTCTCCTTGAAATGTCGCTATACAAACTGATCGCTTCTTAGCCACTCTCTGGCATAAACACTGAAAACATCTTATTGTCTACAGTTTAATCAGAAAGATGTATTGTTTTTGGTAAATTACAGCACTTCTCTATCTTTTAACAAAATATTCAAGAAAATTTTTGTTGTTTCTAAACTTTTATTTTCGTCCTTCACTTTTATTGAAATAGAGCCACCAGAGATCCATGATTGTTGTGTCGAAAAAAAAACTTTGACAAAACTCAGACATAAATATACAAAAATACCCCTCAGTGAAAATTACACCATCTCAAAACTTAATCCCCATCTCTAAGAACTTGCTCCCCTCAAAATACCAAAATCATCTAAGTCATAAACCAAAAATAAGAACTAAATTGAACTTCTCATTCATAACCTAAAACACCAAGCCCCTCTGATTTAAACTATGGTGCATGGTCTAGCAAAAAGGTGTCCGTCGTCGCGAAGTTTCCTCTTGAGATGCTGGACTGGACATGGCTCCTACCCAAAAATCTAGAAGCATGGTTGAAAATTATCTTAATGCGTTTTCTCACTCCTTCAGCGATACGAAGTCAAATGCTAGAACATTCATTTCTAACAGAGAATACGATGAAGAAACTGAGATCAATGCAGTCAATTATGTCTCTCCTAGAAGTTGGTTAGCGACTTCTCATTTTGTAGGTGACCAAGAGCCCTAATTCTATAATCAAGAAGACGAATACCCTAATTCCAATTGACGGGTAGCAACACGAGGGAAGAAGAGGCACGCTCATCGGCGGCGATGTCAAGGTGGGGAGGCCCAAGTTAGAGGACGACGTGGTTCTTGCGAAGGGCATGGAGAGAGTTATCGATACAAGAAAAATAGGGTAAATTACATCTGGCCCCTTCGGGTTTGGTGTATTTAACGCTCGCCTCCCTGTTTTTCTAAAACCGATTAAAAAACCCCTCCTTTATGGCGAAATTGTACGAATCAGCCCCTCATGCCGGAATCGGAAATTTTCTCCGGCGAAGAGGCACGGAAAATGACTATTATACCCTCATATGAAAAAATAAAATTAAAATTAAAAACCCCTCTCTCCTCCCTTCTCTTCATCCCCACTCACCTTTTCTCCTCCCATCGGCAATGTTCCTAAACACAACATTATAAAATAATATAAAACCGCTACAAATTCCAATTTTAAAAGAATCTATAAAACCCTAACATCAAAGTAAAGAGAAGAGGGAGTCGAACTTTAATCGCTCAAGCTAAATCCACCAACGGCGAGTCGCTTCCCTTGGGCCGTCGGGGTGGATGCCAAGTGAAAGCTTACGGTTTGGTAGGGTCCAATTTAAGAACAGGGATTGGAAACCGAGGCTCCTCTATCTTAACACTTTCTCTGGAAAAATGGAATTGAAAGCTTACAAAATCAAACTCCAAATTAACTTCAGAGGATAAAAAAAAGGGAAATTAAAGAGAGAGAGAGACTGGATGATCTCGCAAAGACGGTATTCGACATCGGGAGCTAGGGTTAGGGCGGCGTCCGGCGAGAGGTTGCTAATTATTAGTTAATTAATTATTAATAAATTTCCATGTATCGTTTTCCCCCAAAACAAGGAGGGGTCAGATCTAGTACCGGGTCTGTTCCCGATCTAGCCTAATGGGGACGGGTAAGGATTGGCCCTTCCAGTACATGACTAAGACGAGTAAGTATGGCGGAACCAATAGGTGATTGTAGATCCGAGAAGCTCGTCGACAACATTTTGACGCTCTAATTCCATTTTCAACAGCTTCTAATTACTTGGCTGTGAAAGAACAGCTTCGAGAGGAGCAGCTGTGAAGCACTTTCCAATCAATGTTTCATAGATTTTGATTTGTGAGTGTTGTTTTTAGATTGTTTTTGTTTTGTTTTGTGTTTGTGGTGTTTAGATTGATTTTCCGGGTTGTGAATATAGTGATCGAAGATTTTCATTTTCATTTTTGGCATCCGAAGGAAGAGGAAGGAGGAAGAGGATATAGTGATTTTTAGGCTGGGGGTATAATAGTCATTTTCCGTGCCTCTTCGCCGGAGAAAATCTCCGGTTCTGGCATGAGGGGCTGATTCGTACAATTTTGCCATACAAGAGGGGTTTTTTTATCGGTTTTAGAAAAGCAGGGGGCCGAGCGTTAAATACACCAAACCCGAGGGGGCCAGATGTAATTTACCCAGAAAAATAAGGTTGGCTAAATAACATTCTTCGACGCGAGTACATTTTGCTCTGTCGTCTGTCGAAAGTTTTTAATGCATGTAATTATGTATGTTTAAATAAATAAAGTTTTTATTGTCGCGATCATTGAATTTTACGTTAAATTGTACTTTTTTATTTGGATAGTTTGCAGGTCCATGGACAGAAAATTACCGCGGCAACATAAATGCACCGAATCATTACTATGCACGATTCAAGAACAGTCGGCGTGCTCTTTAGGTTTCCAGTTTCGTTAGCAAGCAAAATTATTTTACATATCAAATTCACTTATCAAAAAGTAAAGTTAACGGAAACTTAATAAATAAATTCACCAAACAAAATATTTTCTTAAATAAAGTTAAGTGTGTTACGTGAAACATGTATCTTTTTGATATAAATCACAAAGCTTGAACTCAGAATTTCTGATAAACTTAAACTAATATTTAATCAGATCATCTACATTCGATGATTGCTTTGAAAAAATTGTCATAACTATGATACAAAATCGTTAGAATTTTTTATTATATACGTAATATTCCACCAGATTTTGTTTCTTTTTTGGCACATTATAATTTTTCAGTAATCGTAAAGAATTACGCCAAAACTTTGCATGGTGATTATTTCTAAATTTCCTCAAATTAATTTACATTGGTGGGGTTATTCCGGGGATTTGGAGTGGGGTGTGTGCAATGTTTTTTTCCAGACTGAGAATGTGCGTGCCGATATTTGTTTTCTGGCGCTATTTTTACACTACATTTTATCGCGCTATATTTTGGAAGAAATTGTTGATTACAACTTCGGCCGAAAAAAATTCCACTAACTGTAAATTTTATATCAGTCAATAAAAATACACCCATAAAAAAACTATCCATTGATAACTTCGATCTGGCAACTTATGTTGTTATTTCTATGTTGGTGCGTTCAGCAAAGGTTTTTATTGGGTACGATTATAGAGGGAGGATGGACAATTTTTGTTTCGATGTGGGTAGTTTGGAATTATCCTATTTCCATCAAAACATGGATATAATACATTAGAGGACATGTCATACAATGATACATGGGCATGATTTGTATTGTTATGAGCTTTGGGATTTGTTTGTGTCATCGTAATTAATAATAATAGTTGGGATTGGACACATTAGAGGCATATTCTAGAGATGGAATTTAGTGGTTTTAGACCAACTGGTATACAAATATTATTATGTGATTAATGGTGGACGTTAAATATAGTTTTACGAGAAAATTTGGGGTTTTTCCAAGTAAATGCGAGCGTGTGGTGGGGCCATCCTTCCACTATAACACAGTTCCTCGTTTAGTTACAATGCACATCTCCGAATTGCACATTTTTATTGTACTGATCTGTTGTTGCCATTCGGAAATTTTGATTCCACCAGATTTATTTTTATATGACCCGACCGGTTTTTGATTTTTTTGGACTGATCTCTTAACTTTTGTTGAGACGTCCAGTTCATCCGTGTAATAGGGGGAAAATAGAGATCAATTAGTTAGAAAGTATGTTATAGTTTAAAGTTAATTATCAAATTTGAATTCCTATAATTTCGAAGATTTGATTAAAATAATAATGTATTTTACCGAGTTCAAAATTATAATCATATATATATATAGTGGACACCACAATGCCTAGCGGTATAGTTAAACCTTAACAGGGTCAGTCATTGAAAGGGTTTGCGCCTATAATGTCATGTGAGACCCATGCATTGTAATGAGTGGTAACCTTGTGGAAGGACTGATTAGAGTCATAATATAAAGATTGCGAGGGAGATTCGTATCATAAAGTTTTAGTTAGTTTACAATGTTAAAAGAGAATCTTACCGATAAAAGTTATGTATCATTCTAATATAAATTTGTCAATCTGAATAGATTCTAAATTTCTAAGAAATCTTTAAAAAAAATTCTTAAAAATCAATACATCTAGGAGTATTTAAAATCTATGTGAAGTTATTTTTTTTCCTTGCTACGTCAATGTAGTAGTTTGTAATACTTTATTTAATATATGTTCAGAAAAATTAAATCATTTAGTGATACAATTTTTACCAACGAGTTGTGTTTTTGGCAAATATCATGAGAGCATTTTTTTAATAATAATTTCAATTCTAATTTTTTATATTAAAAACTATCTTTTTTAGGATAAGATAAGATGAAAAATAGTCGATTTGCATGTATCTCAGTTGGACAAATAATTTAAAACAACCAAGATGGGGTGGGGGAATGTTTGAAAGAATAATACATAGTGAGTTTCGTAAGTTTATAAGTGCATGTGATCTACCTACTAATATATTTTTAAGGTTTATTGTTGGATATCAATATTCTATTATGATATCAAAGTGGAATGATTTCGAACTCATTGTGAATGTTGGCAATTTATGATTGGCCCAAATTATTTAAATGGACAATTATTACAAAAATACAAAAGTAGGTAAATGTCATTTTCCCTCCTAAATTATTTAAATGAACAATTATTACTAAAATACAAAAGTAGGTAATAATTATTACAAAATTACAAAATTAGGTAATAATTTGATTAGGACTTAATTGTTATAAAATGAAAAAGTTAGGAGTTGGAAAATGACATTTGATAGGGATGTTTCCCTATAAAAGGAAACTCCGTGGTGACCATTTTGTAACTGAACCGACACTCCCAGAAACACTCTGAAAAACGGAATTCTCGGTTTAGTCATTGAGAATTCCGATAGATAGACGAATAGGTTCATTCGTGGAATCCGGGCTCCGATTCGTTTCAAACGTGATCGGACTTCGACCAGCAACTCACCAACAACGATCCAGGACCTCGTATGCACAAGCTACAAGAGGTAATTAATTTTAATTGCCTTAATTTGTGGTTAATTGTGCATGTGATTATATGCGTAATATTATTTGTTAATTATGCTTTATAATCCAACAGTGAAACTCATAGTTCATTGTGAACACATGACTCCATTTGAAAACACAGAGGCAATTAAACCCATGCAAATTTTAGCACACTATACATTGTTTAACGGAATGTGTTTAAAAATATCACATGAAAAAGAACAAATAAATTGAACAAATGTATAAGTTACAAACAATGTACCTAATTATTGACTTTTTTTGGATATATACATTCTAACAAAGAAACGTAAAATGAAAGAAGTGGTTTCGTCATTTCTAAAAAAGGAATGGCCGACAGAATTTATTAAACAGCACAAGGCAGCGTAGACTTCTCCACTCATCATCGGCACACCGAAGTTATCACCGGAAACTAAATTTTAAAAAAATTAAAAATTTATCTCACTCTCGAAATTTACTAACTCCGCATGTGCCCAATGATGCTGGCCTCTTTGGTATTATGATTTTTCTCAATTTTTAACACTGATTTCTGCCCAATGATGCTGGCCTCTTTGGTATTATGATTTTTCTCAATTTTTAACACTGATTTTATCAGTAAAATTGTGGGTTAAATTGTTTTCACAATTCTGATTCTTGGTAGGGGTTTACGGAGTTCGAACCTCCCACCTCATGCTTAAGGCCATATCTCATGTTTTAATCGCTAGGTCATACATGCGGTGGTAGGTGTGTTGATGATTATCTCCAATGGGGGAGACGTAAATCAGTTGTTGTACATTGTGCTGGTATTTAAATATTATTTTATTAGTTAATTCAAAATTTGAATTAAATAAAACGAATGACACATATTTTTAACAATTATTCAATAGGGATAATATCAAGATGCTTGCCGGTTAATGACTGCTTTACCTTCTGTTTTTTTATGCAATGACCACTTTACATTAGAACGATGCAACACCTAATTTTAATCTCACGTCTTTTTAACAGTCTCTTTGTGCCTTTTTAAAGTAGCCATTGTCCGAGTATGGACTAATTGGAATTATCTAAAATAAAACATTATTGTGCGATACTGTTGACAATTTTATATTAGTTAGAATGATTGCGATGGAAAAATTTATAAATGTAAGAACTTATATATTTATTGTCTCGAAATTTTGAATTGTGCATGAAAATTCTTATAATATCAACAAAAATCTATCCGGTTTATTGTGGGTTTTAGAAAGCAAAATTGTGTATAAGCAAGTTCGATGCAAAAAACTCTTTGTTATATCAACTCTTACTGAATTTTAAGAAGGATATGATTTTAGTAAGGTTATGGTTGGAACCTCCAAAAGAACATTTTTAGTTCGTTGTTGTCAATATGAGTTACATAAATAAAATTCAACCTTTAAAAATCATTTTGGAGCACAAATAGTTAGATTATACATCAAGAGAATTGAATTCTGTAAAAATATCTTCATTAAAACTAATATACGACTTTGCATATTATATATATATATATATTAAAAAAACTTTGAACTCTTCAATTAAAGTTTCCTTTTTAGGGTTTCAAAACCAGGTGTCCACGAACAGGAGAAATTGATAAAGACGTATACATGCCAAAACCAACATTTTTAAGGGGTAGCAGCTGACACAAAGCATGTGTATTTCATCCAAGCAATTACTTTTATTTTCTCCAATAAAGTATATGATTAAGGCTAAAGGTGGTAGCCAAGACGCAGGTTAGCTTTATTCGTATAAGAATATCTCAATTCGAAGGTGAATTTTCCCTTTTCGTTTCCTTTTTCTTTTTCCCACTAACCAAAAGACCAGAGATGGAAATGGTAAAGCTGCCAAAGAGTAAATTACTGGGCTTTCGGTAATTCCCAGTTTTGCCCAGACAGTTAAAAGTAATCTCCATCCAGGAGCTGCCACCTACTTACTTTTGTCCATCCTTTGGGTAAAACCGTAAAAAAAGAAGGTTTAATTTCACCTCCAAGATTACGTAGTTCTATGTATTTACTTACACCTTATTTGGTAAGACGGAAAGGAAGTTGGTGAAAAACAGGAAATAAGAAAATAATATCCAATAAGTTTCCTGTAATTTCCGGAAAAAATAAATAAAATATAACGTATTATCAGTTTATCACATAATACCTCAGAATCACGTCGATAAAATAGTGGATAGAGGAAGCCAATGCTGTTGTATAATGTGCTATTAATTAGCCTCTACTTTGGGCCGACCAGACTATATCCCATGCAGGTGATGGGTCATCCGAAAGGCGGCTTTTGAAGGCGTCTAATTATGAGACAATTAATTGTCTCTCTAAAACTAATAGGGCCCAGTTGTCAAGCATCATGCACAATAATGCTATAAAGTCTCTCTCGGATTCAATTTTTTTTTTAATTAGGATTTTTATTGTGGTTAACGTTATTTGAGTGAATTACATAATAAATATGAAATACTCGCAATAATACATTTATCTCAAGAGTTAGAGAGTGTCTAATTTGGTCCAATTCTTACTCTTCCCTGGGTGGCCAGAATGTTTTTACTTTTACTAAGAAAGTGAGAAGTTGCGGAACTTTCAAATCCCTCTTTTTATAAAGTTCAATTTGATACAAAAGCTTTCCAGCTTTGGGACGATAAGAATACAAATATGTCCACATCAAAAGGCAACAAATGGCCTTTTTATATAGCTACGTCTAAAGAAAAGTACTTAGCAGAACGGTCAAGAACTCGAAAGAAACGCTGCGCAAGTACGCACTTTATATCCATTCCCCACTTTGCTTTAATCACCATACCCTATCTCTTTTCTTTTCGAGGTTAAAAAATAGGGAAAAGTCCTCCTAGGGTCCTTGTGGTTTGACCCGTTCCCAGATAGGTCCTTGAGGTTTAAAATGGCGATAACCGGTCCCTGTGTTTCTAATTTTCACATTTGAGTCCTCCCGATCTAGTTCGATTCAAAAATCCAAAGTTCAATCTCGCAATTTCGGTGACAAAAACGCCGATTGTCGACTCCAGGTGACTCACCAAAGTGTCTCTGACATGTAGATACCAGTTTTCACATGTTTTCGTCACCTGAATTGCGAGATTGAATTTTGGATTTTCGAATCGAACCGGATCGGGGGGCTCAGATGTGAAAATTGAAAGCACGGGGACCGGTTATCGCCGTTTTAAACCTCAAGAACCTATTTGAGAATGGGTCAAACCACAAGGGCCCTAGGAGGACTTTTCCCTAAAAAATATCCACGAAGTTGGAATATATTTGTGTCCAATATATCCAAATCCAGCTTAAAAATTGAATTAATTAGTTTATTAGTGTACTTGAGAAGTTCGAAAAGAAGAACAAACTTTGTCATTTAGTTGTCGGGGACATCACTAAGTCGATGGGCCGATAGTCCGATTCAACGTGGGCCCATTTCAACTGCAAGTTGTTCCTACAAATCAAAAATGGGCCAAGATTTTCACCTTGTATAATAATACCAGGTAAAACTTGAATCAATTTTTTTTACCGAGTCTAAATTTGAAACCTCTGAAAGTGATTTGTCGAATATCCGAAACAACTACGGACTAATGAAAGAGCTTTTTTTGGGTTCGGAATCTCAATCATGAAGAATGGGAAAAATTGATTGCATCATTTTAATCCAAACGTGTGGTCGCGTTTCTTGCAATGATTCAAGAGAGAGAGAGAGGAAAGGAGGAGGCAAGTGTGGGATTCCACTTTAACTTTTGTGATTTCATTGAAGATGGCAAAAGAGAATTCTTGTCTACAGGGGGACCGATGGGAAAACCAATAGAGTATCTATCCTCTTACTAATTTTTTTTTTCTCTTTCTAGTAATACAAAATGATTTTTGATCAACGAGTCAAAATTTATCGCTATTGAATATTTAATAAAAAAGTTTGGATAATATTTGAATATATTATTTGATTTGATCATAGATTGATTTACTTAAAGATTTACACATTGTAGGTTACATAACATTAAAGAAATTACAGAATTTGAGGGACGTAGTGTGATCTAGCTTAATATGAGAAACTATATCTTCTGCCAAGAAAGAAAAGCGTTTTGCTTTGTCAATCAAAATTCATATATATCACTGGTGATTTCAAAATTTTAAACCTATCGAATAGTTTTAACTGGACGTTTTAAAAAATTAAAGTATTAATTGGATTGGAAAAGGAACAGAAATTGGTGAAAATTGTCATGCTCAACACAAAATTTAGTGTTTCCGGGGAATACTGAATATTTGGTGGGCAGAGTTTGTGAAGTAAGCCTCAGCTGATGTCGCCTTAGTGGGCTTGAAGGTCGGGTCCAGTTTGTATGAAACACACAGTTTTAATAAACGCGGTCCGACCGGAGGTCTGACTGGTCGGACTACGTTTCGGACCCAATTCTGGGTCATTTTTATCTTAAAAAATATAATATGGTTCGACCAGTCAATTTCCGGTCAAACCAACCGAATCAAAAAAAAACGGATAGTTCGACCGGAAATTTGTGCGCACACATCCACACACACACACACACATATATATATATATATATATATATTTACTCTACATAACTTATTTACTTATATATTTATATATATTTCAGAAAATTACTCTAAAATATGAAGGAAAAAATGTCTGGTCCGACTGACCAGATAGCCGGTCAGACTGCTCGACCTAGGGTCAGACCCAAATTCGGGTCGATCTCCGGGTTGTTTTTAAGAACTATGATGAAACATAGACCATGGTGGGCATGTGGAGTAGTAAATAGTGTTGGAGCCATACATAAAATCGCTGTTATAGTTTAACTAATATATATTTACCAAACGTGACATGTTTGGATAGAATAGTATGTATTAGTTTTGTAAAATTATTTAATCTGTAGTTTAAAAGAATTCCCTTGTTTATATTTTAAACTTCAAAATTCTCTGTACAGTTTTTACACCACTGTTAATACTTAAAACTTTTTACGTCCCTGAATTTTACGAACATTCAAAATAGTACGTGAAAATACGTTTCTTAGAACACGTACTGTTATATAGATCCGAATAATATCCGTATCAACCAAATAGAAGACGACGTACACGTCTGGAATATCTTTGTTCGAACTACTAATACGTCTTGGTGATGTATGTGTGCCATATTCTTGTCATCCAATAAAGGGTTGCTTTTAGTTTTTATTTTCTTGTGGGTTTTTTCTGCTGGATTGTTTTCTCATGTTAAATCATAGGAGAGGATGCATATATCATGCTAATATTTTTGGTAAGTAAAATGTTATAACATGCTAATTTATATGCAAATTATTTGGGAGAATCATTCTTAATTGAGATTTAGATTTATTTTTTAAATCTCTAGTTTTCGGATGCAAGCACCGAAAATCTCTAAATTTCTATTTACGACGGACTCTCCCACATAGATGGAGTAACAACTTAGCCATCATCCGCTTCATCGAATATGTATCCTTCACCACAACAATTGTAACAGCAGCATCCACGACCTTCGTAATGGCATTGATTACGTCATCAGAATCCTATAATTGGGTTAACTATTATTCTTTTTGAAAGATTTAATGCGCGATTAACGCATAATCGTGAACTAATCCTTCACACAATCAACATACAAATACGTTAAATAAAACACGAGTTACTTGTTGTAGCGTGCTCCCGAAGGACCGTTGCAACGAGGTCTTGCTACCAGTCGATTCACGATCACGAACGGATCAGATTCGTGAATATTTTTCCACGAATGGCCTCGATCTGCAAACTCTAAGACCTACAGGGACTGAATCATAATTCGTCCCTCTGTGTGTATGGGCGTGGATATATCTGGAGTGGCAAAATTACCAAATGGTCACAGGGGCTTCCCTATATATAGAAAAAAATCTCTCGAGCTGCTTTGCCACGCAAGGCCTGGAGGTGACACATGGCGGGGATGACGTCAGCGATGACGTAAGCACTGGCATCATTTCCACCGCATCCTCCCTTTTTTTTGTTTGAGACGGACCTAACCCAATGGGCCAAGTCCAACACTTTTGGGATAAGTTTGGGATTTTAATTAAATAGAGTGATGACAGAAATTGAGTTGACTATGTAGAAGTTAGCTCCAGTATTGATGCGACCCTATGCGTGCCACTGGACATCCGCTGGAATCTGGACCAGCATAAAACATAGGTGACGGTAATATGGAAAGTACAGTGGTCTCTGGATCAAGAACGCCATCCTCGACTACAACTAAATTGTTGATTCCTCCATCATACCTAAAATCGAAAACTTGTTAACTCCAACAAGTGCTCGTCAACTTTGTCTTATCTTGTTTCGATTTGCTGATGTTTAGGTGTTGATTTTACGTTGACGGTGTGATATTATTTTTTCTATATTAACATCAAGATAGATATTTTAGATATTCTTTTTCCACCATACTTTTTTTTTCTTCGGGTTTTAATATGATAGGATTTTGTCGAAACTGCCGGTCGCACCCCCATTCGCACTATAGCAAAGAAAATATCACACTAAGTAAAATGTGTATTTATTATGACGTTAATTAATATATTTTCTTTAAAAAAATCTAATACGCATTCTAATTTTACATAATTTATCTCGAATTAACCGATATCCTGTAATTTATCGGACCAAGACTCAGGACGTGGTCTGCGCTGGAATATCTTCCTCATAGGACTTCTGCGAGGCCCGTTTGGAGACCGGAAGCCCAAAGGCCCACTTCCAGAGATGCCACCCCACCTCCAGTAAAGATGAACATTCTTTGTTTTTTCCAAGGACGGTACTGTGCGTATTATCTTTATTGAGAAAACGAAATAAATAAGCTGGGATCTGAAAGCTAATTGGGACCCGAATGTATGTATAATAACTAATTATATTCCCTAGTTATGATTGTTATAAGACAATATAATAGTTCGAGGTATTGTGATATCAATCATTTCAGCGGCTATTCTTTTCATTTTAAAAAAATACCACGGAATCAAACAAGTGCATGTATCATTATGTGATTGGAACTTAAAATTGTATTTGTATTTGTCACCCTTGAAAAATTAGAATAATTTTTTTTTCATGAACTTCTGATTATTCAGAGTGAAGAACTATCATGTGTGATTTTTGTAAATAGGGTAAGATTTAAATTCAAAATATTTTTAAAGAAATTGAATTTACTTACTACTTAGATATTTGTAAAAAAAGAGAGTTAAACTTGAAAATGTCGAACAGAAGACCCACCACAGTTTTTTCTTCTAAGGAGAAGACCGACCACAGTTGATCAAATCATATGTTAGATTCTCAATTCATTTTATATGTAGCATTCATCAATGATAGGGTCTGTGTCGTGGGCCGCCGGCCAGCGATAAAATGCATTCCTTTTGTAAGAAGTATGCCACGGGCCCTTTTTTTATAAGTAAAGATTTTATTAATAAAAAAATTACAATAATCAAAGATAAAGTTATAATAGGTGTATAATATTCACACTTTACAAATTTAAATTTAAAAAAGTAAGAGGTATTGGTTACATTTAACATTGTTTAAATTAAACTAATATAATTATTCACTAACATAATAAAATATAGGATGAGTAGTAAGTTTTAGATTGTACATGATCATGTAAAATATGATCACTTTGCGATGTTGCCATAGTCCTCAAATCACAATTTCGAAGAGGACAAACTACACCTTGCCAATTATTTCACCTCGCCCTAAACTCACCCAATTTGTTAGATCATGTCCACAACACAGGACTGTTGGTGGCTTTCTTATTCCTGTCTCACTGTTCATTAGTTTTAATGTACATATGACTTTAAAGTCTTTTATGCAATTGTATTTTATGGCTCAAACTTTAATATTCTAATTAATATCAAATAATCCACTAATCTAAATGAAAGGTTTCTTAGGAACCACCACATGATCTTTCAATGATGCCATTGTAACAGCTACCAAATTTACAATTCGCCAGACTAACAAAGATTAAATTAATTAATATGAGATTGTCCATAATACTGCCTAACATCATCATAAATTCAGGACGCATAAAGTGATTGCATTTCCGGCCAATTTAGTCTCCGACAGCGCTTTTAGTTAGTTAACAATGTTCTAATACATACAGTTCCCACATAATAAAAAAATTTAAAGTCGCAGATAAAGGATAATTGTAGCAGTCATCTTGGAAATTTATAAGTTTGGCTGGCATGGTAAAAGATGACCCCAGATTGAAAAATTATGCTTTAAGCAAGTACTAAAGTGTCACGCACCATAATTGCTAGTTATGTCATCGTAATCATGGTATGGCTTTTGAGAAACCATATGGTTTTTGGTTTTTTTTAATTGGGTTATTTGTGCTTTGGTCCACATAGTTTCGTTTTATATGGGGCATACATCATCATAAAACCCAAAAATATAATACTACAAAAAAATGTGCATAAATTTTGGAAAAGCAAGGATCAAATCGTCTATTTTGACTATGCCCTATAGAACTCAGTGTAATTACCATTTTAAATCTGTTGTGTACTATCCATATAATAGCATCTAAAACCAAATTACTTATATCAAGAGTAGTTATTTTATTATAATTAGCTTCGAGTTCGATCAATTAAGAACAAAATAATTTTAGATATCTGTTTAGAATTTTTGCCACCATTCAAAATTTTAAAGGACTCAAATTGTATTAATCTGTCTAAATAGCCATCTCTAAACAGTGAGAGACCAAATGATATAAACAAATAAAATGATAACATCTAAATAGCCAACCTTCCAGAGTGCTGATCTCTCACTGTTCCATTCATTTGAACATGGGAAACAATAACACTTCAGGCTTCCAAGGTAACAGCTTCAAGTAGTTTTCTACTTGACCAAACTGCTCAACTTGTAGTAATGCTTATGTTACAATGCAGAAGTAGACACTAACAGCAACCGCGTCGATCCGGAGAAATCTCCACAACCACAGGAGAGTGTTGACGATGAGAATCACGTGGAATCACAAAATGAGGGAGCTGCTGTGGATGAATCTCAAGGCAATCACGAGAAGGAGATGGCATTCGCTTCGGATGATCCCGTCGAATCAAATGAAGGTGAATTGTCTGGTGAATGTACAAGTTTGTATGCTCTTTGTTGTTTGTGTTCTTAATGCCCTTTTGTGCTTTTGCAGGGGAAGCTGAGAAAGAAGCTGATCCTCCTGTTGATCATCTAACCGCTGAAATGGCGTTGGATGAAGCGGAAGACACACGTTCAGAGTTGGAGACGTTGGTTTCTTCCGAACAGCTAATAGATCACGATGAACAACCTGACTCAAATATGGCGGATTGTGAGGTTAACGAGCAGAATAGCTTCGAGAAAGGTTAGATGCACAGACTCTTTCGATCTTATTCGTAGTTGGATTCACATAACACAGCATTTCTCGTAGCTGAATTACCAATACAACTTCTTGCTGGCTAAACTGCAGATGGGATCGATGTTAAGCCTCTTCAAGAATTTGAGGAAGTTAAAGGTCATACGGGAACCTGGATCATCGAAGAAGAATCCAGTGATCCAACGTCTTCCATGAAGGAAAATGGTCAGGGGCTAGAGACTTACCTAACTGCCAGCCAGGATGAACTTGATGTTCTGTGCTCTGTCCTTGACGAGAAAACGAAGCAGGAAAACCTGACAATTGAAGAGATCCCATCTACAGATAATTGCTTAACGAGCGAGCTGACATCATCAGATATTCTTGTCAATGTTAATGTCGCAGGTTCGAAAGAGCTGGGCGAGATCGATAGGGGAACCAACGATATTGGGGTACTTGAGTCAAAAGACGGCCTAGTTGATTCCCTGAACTCTGAATCAGATCATTTAGTATTTGGAAACGATATTATCCGTGCAACTAGTGAAGAGAAGTGCAGTGAACCGACCGGACAAAACTCCGAGGGCATTTTCGATGGAAAGAAGCACGATCCCGACTACAATAAGTCCAATCTAGATTTGGATGAAAACCGAGATGGCGGTGAATCAGAAGCAACTCAGGAATCTGCCACAGGAAAAGAGCAGGCGGTATGCGAAATGAGCTGCCAGTTCATAGAAGCACAGGTTACTGAATACCTGAAGCTGGATGCCTCTGAAGAAAGTTTTCAGGAATTGGAAGATGCCAAAATATTGGTTCCCGAATTCAGAGACCGAAACATCCCCTCAGAGTTCCAGTACCTGAATAGCCAAGAGGGTATTGAGGAAGGGGGCCTGAGGATTTGTAATAGTAACGAGGAGCTTCCAGAGGAATTAATTGCGGAGGAAATGGAGAAAGTTCCATCAGAAGGGACAGAATGGCCGCAGTCAATTCCATTACAACCAGAAGAGTTTGTATCCAAAGACAACAATCACGGAGCTGATATGATTCCTGATGATGATCAGACCCAAAATATCGAAAATGGAAGTAGCTTTCAGCTTGATCAAGCCACAGGAGACCCGAATCATCAATCCACAAGCTTGGCAGAGGAAACTTCAGGACACCAAGACAAGTTTCAGTCCTCAGGACAAGAAGCTACAGGAAGGTTCAGCACAGGATCAAATCCTGACAACTTCAACGTCTCTCCATACCTCCGGAAGTCTCCAAGCTTCGGCTTCGACCTCAGGATCAATGCGAGAAGCGAGGAGTCCGATCAGACCCCCCTGCTCTTCAAAACCACAGTGGCAAGAAGCTTCTCGAGTCAGCCAACGTGCGGATACAATGCAGTGGAAGTGGAAGAGAAGGTGATCATCAGGATGGGGAGGAGTGATTCTGAGAAGTCAGGGACCCCTTTCCTTGAATTCCCAAATGGAGAAGCCGAAGAAGGTAGTGCACCAAAGCAGGACAATGGAAATTCTACTTCTAAAGCAACCAAAGTGAAGCACAGTCGAAGGTCTTCGTTTTTTGGCGGCTGCATTTGTTGCACTGGTGTGATCAATTAATTATAATTATATCTTGAAAATTGCCTCTTATTTTATATTATTTTTTGTTATATGTTGGTTTTTGAGATTTGAGTTTGAGAATATTTTTTGTAATTTGTCTATTTGCTCGAAAAGGGTTACAAAAGAACGGAACGGAGTTTTCGGATTTATAAACATTGAGTTCAGTTTGGATTGAATTGTTGTATTTGGTTCTATAGTCAGACCCGTATTTTTAGTGACAATTTTCTAATCATAATGTTACACGTTATTTTTCTTTTTCTAGTTTGTACAGATTTAACAAATGAGATCCTCCCTAATAAATTTTGGAATGATCCATGAGCTTATTAATGAGCCGGACTAACAATGATAAAAGTTTGGGCTTTTGTATGTGGGATGTGTTGGGCCCAATAGATAGGGGAAAACACCATAGTTCTTAAAAACGACCCGGAGGTCAACCCAGCTATCTGACCGGTCGAACTGGATATTTTTTTCCTTCATATTTTAGTGTAATTTCTTGAAATATATATAAATATATAGGTAAATAAGTTATGTAGAGTAATATATATATATATATATATATATATATATATATATTCCGGTCGAACTGTCTGTTTTTTTGTTGATTCGGCCGGTTCGACCAGAAATTGACCAGTCAAACTATACTGCGTTTTTAAGATAAAAATGACCCGGAATTGAGTCTGAAATGCGGTCCGACCTGTCGGACCTACGGTCGGACCGCATTTTTTAAAACTATGGAAAACACACAATTCGTGACTAACAATGATGAAAATTTGAAAATGTCATGGTAACTTTTTTTTTTCGAAAGTTAAATGGTATTATAATGAGTCATTTTCCTAAGGGAGTAGAATCCTTCAAGATTAACGAAAATGGGATTTCAGTTACAGTTTTTTTGTCTAGAGTGTGCATAAAATTACACAAAAATGTACATTTTGGTTTGCACAAAATCACACAAAAAGTACATTTTTGGTTCAAATTCGCTTTTTTGTGCAGTTTTATACTAAAAATTATGTTTTTTTTTTTGCCATAGCCGAGCTAGTACATTTTTTCATTAAAAGTGATACATGTGATTTTGGTTTGTAAAAAAATGCAATTTTGAACTAATGTAATTTTGTGCAAACCAAAATTATACACTTTTTGTGCGTTTTTTGCAAATTTCATACATTTTTTTTTTCTCCAATATCTCATTTTCATTAATCTAGGAGGATCCAACCCCCTTTAGGAAAGAGAATCCATTATAACTTGGGAGAAATTCTTTTCTTCCACTTTTTCTGCAGTCGTTTTCGGGGATGACCATTCTTAATTCTAATTGGTCAGTTTTCTGCGTGAGAGGAAAATTGATGGCCAAAAGTGACTAGGTCACGTCAAAGATCAAAATTTTCCAAATTTCCAATCACCCGGTATAGTTGACCAAATTTCTTGGAAATTCAAAACCAGAACTTAACCCAAACTATGCTCTTGGACCTTTTGGTCAAGGTTTGCTGATTCACGTATTTATAAGTTAGTTGTTTTTTATTTCCCCTCAGCTTCTATTGTTTTACACTTGCAGTTCATAATAATCTCACACACGACGTATAAAAGTCATTTAATTCTGAGAGAATTATAACTTTGAATAAATTATGGTAACTAATGGTGCTTTAGATCAGCAGAGATGTCTTGACTTCACAATTTTTTGGTGAAAAATTTTCTCACTGCGCTCCGAAAGAAAAATACTATGCTCAGATTTTGCATGATCATATATACTCTTTAGTACCGAAAATTTGGAAAATTCCTTTTAAAGTTGAGTGTTTATTTTGGTTAGTGATGAAAGAAAAAATTAATGCAAGAGATAATCTCATACGAAGGCGAATTCTTGATTCTTGGAATTCTATATGTCCGATCTATGTAAACGAGGACGAAAGTATAAATCATCTTTTTTTTATTGTGTACGATAGTTAGAAGTGTGCGAATTTTTTTGCAAGCCGACTTGATATTTCGTAGTGTGGTAGATCGAAGATTTTTTTTTATTTTAAGTTTGTCTAGGCTTGGTTTATGATAGGATGATTAAGAAGGTGTGGTATGCAGCCTACATGGCTATTCTTTGGAGACTTTGGCTAGCGAAGAATAGTACTGTCTCTTTTGGGAAAAAAGAAAGATATACCATTACTTCTTTCATTACTTCTTTTCTTGCTCTCGTTAATCTTCTCTCTTGTAGAGCGTTCTCTCTCTCTCTGAGAGCAAAATAGGGTTTTATATCCTCTTTACTGATTTTTCTTCTTGGCCGCCGCCGCGGTCCATCATCAACCACCTTAATCCTTTACCCTCCACGTACCATATTCTCCCCACATCTACATACTCTGACCCATCATCTAAAGCTTCGGCGTTCACCACATCCGAACAGAGTTTCTCCAATTCCCATGCCCGACCGACCCAGATCTCGACGACTCCGGCCTTACCCGACCGGATCCCGACAAATTCAGCCTCATCTGACTAGATCCCGAAGATCCTCAGCTCCTTTCTGCCACCGTCCTCAGCCCTTCGTCGCCACCAGAGTCGTCCTTGCACGTCTGTCCGTCCAAGCACAAGTCATCCTCGTCAGTCCGTCGCCAGTCCTCACCGACCACCATCGTAGCTCGCGTTGTAGCTCGAGTAGTCCACCTCAGTCGCTGTCGGTCGCCGGCCGTAGTCCTCCCCAAGTCCTGGCCGGTCGTAGCTCGCGTCGGTCGTAGGAAGCTCACCTCCGGCCTCGAACAACATTTCTTCCGACCTCAGGCCTTAGCCGTCGCGGACCACAGGCCTCCACTCCACCTTTTCGTCCGCCCTCCGCAAGGTCCTTCCTCCACAGCTGACCTCCTCTCCGGCTAGCCTAGAGCGCTCGCTAGTGCTCTCCGGGGGGGTTGATCGGTATCGCTCCCCCCGGATGACTGTTCTTATTATATATGTTATGTTTTTCGGCTATTTTGTCTGTGCTGTTAACCATTCCGAGCCGCACGTATTTAGTAGTCTTTTCGGGATTTGGTTGTGTTATGCTTGCTTTTGCTTGATTCGACCTAGGCTAGTCTCGAGATCTATCGAATACTCGATGCCTTTCTCGTGGTTGCAGGTGGAGAATCGTGTCACTTTTGACTTTGGTCGATCGTGGCACTCATTTGCGTGCACTTTGTTTGCATTCAAATGCCCACGAGGCGATGTCTACGACGCTGTCTCGTGGTTATTGGCCGTAGCTAGTCTCGGCAGATCTCCGTTTTGATCGTTAGCCTCTGTGGCTTCACGTCCACCCTTCGCTCCCACCCGTGCCACTCTGTGGACCACGGATTAGTTTCGTGTATTCGATCCCTACTATGTTCCGTCTTGTTTTGTAATTCCGACTACTTAATATAAGTTTCGCGCCACCCTTTTTCTTTTGGGGAAAAAGATGTTATCGAAAATTTCTCACTCATGTTATTACTAGTGAGATTCAAGAGTGGGTTCATTCTAATTTTACAATGGAATTCGAGTACCAAAATCTAATGGTGTACATGAAATCTTTTATAGATGAAGAATAACATGTAAACAATTGGCTAGTATGACCATTGTTATTGTTGTACATATCTTTGTTATATATAAAAATTTCATCTATTCTAAAAAAAAGTGATGCTACATTTATAATTTCTACAACTTACTTAGATATTTTTAGTATTTCAAAAAAATAAAAAATTAGAAATTAGCTTGTTTAGTCGAACCATTCTAAGGGCTGGTTCCGGTTTAAAAATATTGACTATAGCATAACCTAATTTTTTGGTCGTGGGAGAGCAATTGTTGCACCTTATATGATAAAAGTCTATTAGCTCAAAACATCATTAGCTTACACTTTTACCCGAGTAACATTGGGCACTTAGGATTCCGTGTGAATCAAAACGACAACCTTGCAACGCCATAACTTTTGAAAAAGCAATTGTAATCAATAATTTTAAAAAAATGGATCGGGAGGTGACTCTAATCTCCTTTGTTTCCCGATCTGCCCTGTCCGACATAAGGTTTATATATAATAATATTATATTTAATTATATATGTCCTCTTCTTTTATTACAAACTTTATCTTATCATATATAAGAATCAAAACACAATTCAATCACTTCTAATCTAACAAAACTCAAAAATTATTTCATTCCAAAAATAATAATTTTTTTACAAGATGATCGATCCAACCAAATAAATTGATAAACCCAATCAGTTAAAATGATCGATCTATTCAGTTTAACAGATAAGCATGGGTTTGAAACAAACGCTGTAATAAAATTTGTGCGAAATTTCGTTATTTATTGTAATTTTACTCTAACACAACTTGATATCAAATGGTTTCGTAGTTATTTGAGATACCGTATTTTCAAGTAAGAGTATATTTAGAATCCCATTGCACAAATGCACTTGGGCGTTTGGAAAAGAAGATGAAGGAATACAGAGTCGAGCTTAAACACACTATAGAAAAAATTGTTCCAAAAATTTGGTGTCATCAACAATTCAGAAAATTTATAAAGCAATTAATTCTTAATAAAAGCGAGTTCTAAAAATAAATAAAATTGCAGCACTGGAAAACAATTAGTTGGTTCCTAGTCATTCTTTACGCAGCAGCGGTCATCATCTTCACAAATTCATCGTAGTCAACTTGGCCATCGCCGTCCAAATCAGCCTCTTTGATCATCTGCTCCACCTCCTCGTCTGTTAGCTTCTCCCCTAAATTGATCATCACATGCCTTAACTGCTCACCGTAAAATTAATTAGTATGGAGCTGGAGCAATTAAAATATATCAATGCTAAATATTTATCTAAAATATTTTGTCCGTCATTCAAAAAAATTTATGACTAGAACATAGATTAGCATGCACATGTAATTTAAATAAAATATATATTAATTTTCAAAAAGTAAAGACAACTAATTAATTATCCAACTAATCTGAGGCTAGTTGGTCAACACCCTTGCCCTACTTTGAACGTTCTGTATCCAACTTTCAAGTCAAAGATGAATTTACAACGATAAATAAAATATTCCTTAAAAAAAGTAAAATAAATAAATTAAGGCTACAATGGATGGAAACAGCTGTTCTGTACTCTATTTTTTTTAACTTTTGTTGAGTTACAAACACTGTTCCCCAAAACTTTAACACCCTGTTAACATAGAACATTTAACATTAACAACCTGTTATGACTTTTCACAAAAAAAAAAAAACAACCTGTTATGACTTAGTAATACCCTGTTTGGAAGGCTGATAAGAAAAAATATATAAGAAAGTACTAATTAGATACGATGAATGAGATTTAAATTTTGTCAACGTTTTATTTTTAAACACATTAACCATTTCTATTATTAAGCATTCTTATATTTTAACTTTTCGGATGCAAATTTTGGTTATGATCATATAATTGAAAAGGGTTGATCGGAAATATTATATATGAGACCTTACATATAACCCACGTAAGATTAGTGAAACTGGCAAAAATTAAACATTGCTCTATTGAAATGTAATTAGAATCTGCAAAATTACCTCACTGGCTGATATGTAACCATTCTGGTCCTTGTCAAAAACCTTGAAGGCCTCCTTGAGTTCTTCCTCGGCGTCGGTTTCCTAAAACAATGATAATGGAATTATTAATAAAATGCTTTTACATGTATCAAAAAGATAATCAAAATTATAAAATGCTACTTTGTTGTTCAATGTTTAATTAATTTAAAAATACCTTCACTTTCTTGGCCATTAGGGTCAAAAACTCAGCAAAGTCAATGGTACCATTACCATCAGCATCAACTTCACTTATCATGGCTTGAAGCTCTTCCTCCGTTGGGTTCTGGTCCAATGAGCGAATCACAGTTGCCAACTCTTCCAATGTAATACAACCTATGAACATTAGTATGAAAATCAGTTTAGCGAATATTCGGATAACATAAGGTAAAATCAAATAATACTAATTACCATCTCCATCTTTGTCAAAGAGACAAAATGCGTCTCTAAACTCAACAATCTGCTCTTCAGAAAGTACTACTGCCATTTTTAGGAGCTCGAAAGACGATTCAGAAATTTTAAAATGAGCTAGAGAGTGGGAGGGAAGAAGAGACAGAGAGAGGAGAGAGAGAGAGAGAGAGAGAGAGAGAGAGAGAGAGAGAGAGAGTATGTTGAGTATAGCTCAATCTTAGCTGGGTTTATAAGGATTTCGATGTGGCAAGCGTATAGAATTTTTTTCTTTTTAAATAAATGAATTATAAATTTTGAGTTATTTTACTTTTGAATTGAAAATTCATGCAGTCAAACCAGATGACTGGAATTGGATGGTCTTTTTAGTTACAAAGGAAGACAGAATCAAAGCTTTGGACCATGAACAAGTCCATTGTATTTTCTGTTCCGCGTTATTTGATGGTCGATAATATCTAAAATTGAACCAAATAGAACATAGGTTAGTCATAATCTTAATAATCATTTTAGTATAATCACGTTCATTAAGAATCTTCAAGTCCTAACTCAAGTGACAACAATTAAGGTGCAGTTTAGTATAAGAGTTTAGGATCAAAGTTAAAACCTTTTAAAAGCAAAAAAATATAATTTTTCATATTTAATCTAATATTTGAAGGAAGTTTAAGTTAATATGAATAACCACTATAATAAACAATATTCGAACAAGATACCTACAATTTTGTAAAGAAAAATAAGATGTCTAGAAACAAGATAAACTCAATTCAAAATATTTATACAATAATTGAGATATTTTTTTCATCTATAAACTAGTAGCAAAAATCATTTTGTATATGAGAATCTCATAGCTTATCTTCTTTATCGTTGTATATATGATATATCTTTCCCATTTATTTAATGATCAAGTCTTAAGCGCATTAAGTCCCATGTTTGTTCATTAAGTAACGTTCTTGGGTAAATATTATTATTATTGTTATCATAATATTAACATTAATATTAATATTACGCAAAGTTCACATGTGATTAGCTTGTCGTTAATTGCGAATGCCTGGGGTTGCCGCTAGGAAAAATGGGTAAGACGTGGGATGGATAAAATAATATTAGTTAAGACAGCTACGAAGGTTTGATGTTGAGGACACAAGGGAAGTTACCGCATCCGGTGGTCCTTCATAAGGGAGACTCTAACCCTCTTGAACTTACCAGATAGTCTAATTGCTTTAATTCTGAATGTTATTTCTTCCTGTTCTATGCAAGTTCTATGGAACGGAGAATCTACGAGAGTCTTCTCTCCCTCTAGAGGGATTCGTCAAGGAGATCCTTTATCGCCTTATATATTTGTGTTATGCCTTGAGAGATTAGGGCATCTTATTAACGAGGCTGTTCGTGTTGGGAAATGGAAACCGATAAAACTTTCTAGAAATGGGCCTGAGCTCTCACATGTTTTCTTTGCTGACGACCTTATCCTGTTCGCTGAAGCTTCATGTCATCAGGCTGGTATTATTAACGATGTGCTAAACAAATTTTGTGTGTCTGCAGGTCAGAAAGTTAGCCATGCCAAAACAAAGCTGTTTGTCTCAAAGAATGTTTCGAGATCTCTAGCTGATTCCATCTCTAAAGAGTTGGGAGTGGGACTCACTAGGAACCTTGGGAGATACCTTGGAATGCCGCTTCTTCATGACAGAGTTACTAAGAAGACCTACGACTTCATATTGGACAAGGTAAACTCTAGACTTAATGGCTGGTGTGCTGAACAGCTCTCACTGGCAGGTAGAATCACTTTATCTCAGTCTATTATTGGAGCTTTACCTATGTATGCGATGCAAACTGTTAAATTACCGGTCGGTATTTGTGATGCGATCGAGAAAGCTCAACGTGGATTCATGTGGGGATCTAACACCGAGAAGAAAAAACCCCACTTAGTCTCGTGGAAAACCATATGTTCGCCTAAACAGTTGGGTGGACTAGGTCTAAAGAATCTACGCAACCAAAATTTAGCTATGCTTATGAAAGTTGCGTGGGGCCTCAGTACGGACAAAGAAGCCTTATGGACAAAAGTTCTTTGGAAAAAGTATGTTAAGGATAACTCTTGCAATCCAGGTTCTCAGACTCGTGCAACACATTCCCCGTTATGGAGGGCCATTCTTTCCATCTGGCCGTTGTTCTTACAAGGAACCCAATGGTTAATTAGAGATGGCAAGTCCACTCTTTTTTGGCTGGACAGTTGGGTCACGAACGCATCTGCCCTGTCTGGTGTTGTAACAAAAGAAATTCCTGAACACCTAATTTCTATGACAGTTTCGGAAGCAACTACTAGACAGGGAGATTGGAACTAGGAACTGTTAAAGCAATACTTGCCTCACAATATCATTGATTTAATTGCAGGTATGGCTGTCCCAAGGAACACACGCGGAGCTGATATTCTAATGTGGAAACTGTCACATTCAGGGAGTTTCTCAACCAAATCAGCTTATGACTTGATTAGTAACTTTGAGAATGATGATTCGAATACTTTTTGGAAACACCTTTGGAATTGGAAGGGGCCTCAAAGAATGAAAACCCTCCCTTGGATTGCTGGTCATGGAAAATTGCTTACTAATGCTGTTAGTAGAGCTCGACACATGACTGATATTGCGGATTGCCCCTGTTGTGAGAAAGATGTGGAAACGGTGCTGCATGCCTTGCGTGATTGTGACAATATTAGGACCCATTGGATTAGAATCTTGAGAATGCATGAGATCAATATTGCTAATTTCTTTTCCTGCAACTTATCTGCCTGGTTTCGGATGAATATCAAATCGCAGTCTAAATGGACCACTATATTTATTATTGCTATAGATTTATTTTGGAAATGGAGAAACGAAAAAATCTGGAATACAGGTAACCCACGGTCAACTAATATCGTGGCCTCTATATGCAACAGGGTTGAGGAAGTAGAAAGAGCATGGGAAAATGCCACGAAGATGAATGGCCAAGAACCAAGGCGTATACAAACCTTGATTGCTTGGAAAAAGCCTCCCTATGGATGGATCAAAATCAATTCAGATGGGGCTCGTCGAGCTACAAGTAACAAGGCAACAGCGGGAGGAGTGCTGCGAAATCATCATGGAGACTGGATCATGGGTTACGCCTGTAACTTGGGCTCGTGTACGAGTTTTGCTGCGGAACTTTGGGGTGTTCTCCACGGACTTAATGCTGCTTGGAACCTAAACGCCAAGAAAGTAATACTAGAGACGGATTCCAAAACCGTAGCTGATCTTCTAAGGAATGATGACTTATCCAATGATAGATGTTCTTCGATTGTTGTGGACATCAAAGAAGCGCTAAATAGGAATTGGGAAGTGAAGATTCAACATGTTTACCGTGAAGCTAATAGCTGTGCTGATGGGATGGCCAATCTGGCTTTTGAATTCCCTTTAGGCCTACATATGTTTAGCTCGTCCCCTGTGAGAATTAGGGATGTTTTGTTGAGGGATTTGAGCGACGTCTCTATCCCACGCTCTGTAGTTCGCTCTACTTATCGTTAATATATTCCTAGGGCTTTGACCCTCTTTTTAACCAAAAAAAAAAGGGAAGTTAATGAAGATGGGTCATTGGACTGCGTGTACCTCGTTGCAATAGTCGATTCAAATATTTAAGACCCTAACGTTTTAAATAATTCGAAATAAATACTTTAATTATTTTTATTCGGTTGTCAAATGCATTTTACGAAAATAACTTCAAGAGAGGAAGACAAAAAAGACGAAGAGAAACAAATATTTCAATTATGATAAAAAATATTTGTGGATAGTTTAATGCTTGTAGGTCATAGGTCGTTGTTTGCTTATACAATACATAGAGCATGTACATTGGTTAGGTCGTGACGTCCTCGCTCCGAGTTCATGCATTGCACACATTAATTAAGGACCAAGGGTATCACGCAAAGATTAACACAAAGGTGCGTTTGGTATTAAGCCTTGGACAGGACTGGACAAAGTTTTTTGTCCAAGCCTATGTTTGGCACAAGAAATGAACATGACAAAATTGAATCATTGTCCAAGCCCACTCCTAATTTCTTGTCCCACCTATTTCCATGGGACAAAATTTTTGTCCAATGACAAAAATCTCTTATGGCATGTTTTTACCATGTTACTTTATATTATTTCTTTTTTCTTATTTGTTATCATATTTAACTCAATCATTAATAATCATTTTTTCTACTATAAATTTTTAGATCTTATATACAATTTTTTTAACTGGGATTCATTTAAATTTTCTATATTTCATATTTCGGATATAAATCCATATAAAAATATGAAAGTGGTTAATCTATAGATTTGATCAACACATACATATTTACAATGATATTATTTTAGTGAGTCACTCAAATAAATAAATTTAACATACCCATTTGTTATATAGTGTACATGCATGAATAATTTTTAATAATATTTTATCTTTACAAAAACATATTTGTTTAATTATGTGATATCATATTAAAAATATTTATAATGTAATTAACATGATCTAAATTCATAAGGATTATTTTTTAATATTTAGTTTTAATTCGGATTTTTTATTCAAAGATTTTATTTCTATGATATAATATTATTGTTAATGTAATGATTGATTTTACTCAGTTTAATGAATATTATCTGCTGTTATCATGAAGAATATTTTTGTCTTTAACAAAATTTTAGATTAAATTATTATACATATACAATTGAGAAATAGACAAAATATTCAATCATGTACTGAAATAACCAAACATAGGATAGTACAGCTAGAACAAGTAGTTCTGTCCAGTACTATTCTGTCCAGTATTGTTCTGTCCTATCCAAAATTCGTACCAAACGCACCCAAACAGTGCTCTCGCTCGTCAGCGCAATGTTTCGTGCTCCCATGTCGTGAAGTGTTCTTGCCTGCATGACACGTCCCATTTGATCGATATTGTCTTTTTTTGTTTTTTCTTATTTTGAAAAAATAAATTTGTTGTTCCACTTTGCACCATTTTATTCGAACAAATATTTTTATGTTGTTAATAATTTTATAAATTATTTTGTATCCAATATCTAATTGATGTAGTTTAGAAATTTTTGAATGATTTACTTTTTTAGTTGATGTATTCTTTTATTTTATTCTAATTTTTTAATTTATCATGTGATATTTTCTTAACTAAATATAATTTTTTTGTTTCGCAAAATATTTATTTATGTATCTTCAAAATTAATGTTAACATTTTTTAAATTTGTTTGTAATTATATTCGATTTTAATATAGTTAACTATATTAAAAAAATAAAGTAAAGTTAACATAGAACTGACATAAACACATGAGCGAGGATCGCAGTATTATAAATACTAAGGAAAAATTAAGTGCAAGAACAAAATTGACGTAACGAAAAAAAAAACTATAGAGGCGAAGATATCGAGAAGCACGAGTGAGGACGTTCTTACGTTGACACTATAAAAATTCTCTATATAATTATCAAAATAAAATAAATGTTCTCTATTTCTTTTTGTGGTCTAATAAATGTTCTGTTTTTGGCCGTGTGGGTAGGAAGCTCAATGCTGCCGTACTATTAATTCTCGTTGGAAAGGAATGCCATGCTTGGAGTACAAGAAAAGAAAAGAACAAATTCTAAATAAATAAACGAATTAGATGTGGTTTAAGTGATAAATATTTTTACACTAAATTTATAAATGTAAAAATAATATTATAATTAGAATAATCATAACTAAAAATCGAGTAAGAATAATATTCGACTTGAATAAAATTATAGGGTAAATTATATCTGGCCCCCTGTAGTTTGACATATTTAAGACTCGCCCCCCAGTTTTTTGCAAACCGATTAAAAAATCTCTACTGTTCAAACTAATTGTACAATTACCTCCCTCTCGCCGGAATCGACATTTTTTTCGGCGAGAAGACACGGAAAAAGACTAAAATATCCTTACACTAAAAAACTAAAAAAAACTAAAAAACCTCTCTCTCATCCTCCTTCCTCTTCCTCCTTCCTCTTCCTCCTTCCTCTTTTCTCCGCCCTCCTCCTCTGTTCCAAAATTATTGCTTAAAACAAATACAAATTACAAAGCCAATAAACTTCCTCCTTGCACAACGCCAAACCTCTGAAACCCCCTAAGAAGCCCCAAACCTCTGAAACCCCCCAAACCTCCCAAACCTTCGAAATCCCCCAAACCTCCTTGCACAACACCCAAACCTCCATTTCCCATTCACAAACCATATATAGAGAGTTCCAAGTGAGACACGCAGCGGCATCGAGAACTGCTTGGTGTCGCTCCCGATTTAGCTAATCCAACCCTAGAGTTCACCCTCCCCCTAATTTCCCTCTCCCCAACCCCTTGATCCTCAAGCTCCGCCACTGTTAGACCGTCTCCTGGTCCGGCGCCACCTCTTCAAATGCAATCTGGTGAGCTCGTAATAAGGGAGGTTAGAGAGGAGTCTCGTCGATGTTGAAGACCCAGGTGTATATCCCATCGTTAGCGAGAGATGCGGTGTTGGCAAATCAAGGACCCGATGTTGGTCTCGACGGAGAGCCGCCACGAGTTGTCAAAAATGGAATTTTTGGGTTTCTGGGTTGTCAAAATTTTTGGCGGCGGGCTTGGAGGAGATACTTGTGGCCGAGGCAGAATACTAAGTGGGTTTATTTGTTGTGTTGGAGTCGAGCTCTTCTGGGTTTAGCCGGTGATTGGTTGATTTCTGGGGTGAACTGTATTTTGGATTATAGTATGTTTTATGACTACGAGAATTGATTGGATTGGGAAGGAATTAATTGGGTCTTTTTCTTTTCTTTGCATATGGAGTAATAAAATCAGGGAGGACGAAGACGATGGATTGGAAAGGAATAAGAATTTGGAGTCAGAATAAGAACCTGGAGACGGAAGTTGAAAAAGAGGAAGGAGTAAAAGGAAGAAGATGGAAGAGTAAAAGGAAGAAGAATTTTTTTTTTGTTTTTTAGTAGAAGGGTATATTTGTCATTTCCTGTGTCTCCTCGTCGGAAAAACTCCGATTCCGGCATGAGGGGGGAAATTGTACAATTATTTTGAACAGTAAGAATTTTTTAATCGGTTTGCAAAAAACGGAGGAGCAAGTCTTAAATATATCAAACTACATGGAGCCAGATGTAATTTACCAAAATTATATGTTCAATTGGATGCGTGGAAGTTTTCGTCGGCATAGGTACGAACACCGGCGTAGTGTGGTGTGGTACGTCATGGGTCTTGCCTCGTGCCCATAGCATACGACGCCAGACTTGCACAGGCCACGCCGACCTTGACTAGATTCTTCATTTAAATTTTACGTTTTCGGCCGTTTAACAAAATGTAGTTCAGGGATACGAATATTTAATTTATAGGATGAATTAGTTTAAATATTTTATTTATAGTTTATGCCATTCAAATTGAATATTGTCATGTATCATTAAAAAAGGGATTCTTCATAGTATCTACTCTATTTACAGAGTTTGAAGCAATGCATATTTGGAATCCAACTTCGTAATTTTGATTTGGTTCATCACAACTTGAATCACGATCTAACTTTTCTGCATTTTTAAAATTCAATTTTTTATTACTCTAGAATAAAATCGTCAATAATCCATATAAATTTACACATGCATCTTGAAGTACTTTGTTTCGTATTTTACTAGCATAAGTAAAATAAATTCGTTATCAATCGTTACGTTGTCACCGGAAGGAACGAGATATTCATAGATACTGCAAGGTAAATTTTTTCTTCTTCCTAAAAGGGTTTTCCAATTCAAATATTTATTTTACACAGATGGGATCTACCCGAAATTGGATGCAGCCAAGGGCCAACTTAGATATAAATTTTCTTATACGCATATGGTTTTAATGGCACTTGCTTTCGACGCGTTTTGTAAATTAAGCTGCATCGTGAAGTTCAACGACCAAGTCAACAAGGGTTGGTGTAATTTTTTTATACCACATAATATTCAGATATTCAATCAATTAATTCAGGTTGAAAGCAAACTAAACTAAAAATGATATATTTTTTCTAAACTATTTCATTCTATTTTTTAAAATAATTCAAACTCCAGAGAAGAATTAATCAAGAAGAATTCCGTGAATTAATATTAGTGCGCGTACAGGACGGTCCCGATAATAACAAGGGGTGAGTACTACAATACAGATCACATACTAATGTTAGAGTTCGATTAATTTGTTAATAACCGTAGATATTATCTTTTTTATTGGAAAACGAGAGACGTTATATAAAATACCAAGAAACCAAAACAATATGTATTACACAAAATGATTATTCAGAATTCAATGGTATGACTTTAATAACTAAAAATCAAATCATTCTTGATAAAATTCTGCTTTCTACTAGAACATTAATTAGTTAACCTAATATTAAATGATTCTCAACCTAAAAAGCAATGGAAGTCTTCCCATAAAATTTCTCACTTATTTACCCAACCAAGAAAAGAACGAGATGGGAGTATTGAAACTCACATGTTCAGACTTTCGGAGAGAGGAGAATTCACACGTGGGTCATGTACTATTTTAGAAAACTTGGACATTTTGAAGGTTTCTAAGTTCTAATTCAAAATGCAAGCGTCAAGGTTCGAGACATGGAAGTAGTTGACACTCTTAAGACATGGAAGTAGTTGACACTCTAGGCAATTCAAGTGTATTGCAAAGAGAGCGACTAATATTAAGTCACATACGACCGCCTGTCACACTATTTGACACTGTCAAGGGTCGATCTGACAAAGGGTTCACCAACCAGTCGGGTATGACCATTAAATGGTGGTAAAACTCTTCCAACAATTGAACCCAGAAACACTCGACGGATCTCCCGGTTCAAGATCGGTGGACCGAAAGATATGATGAACAAGAAACTCGATTGATGACATTGTTGAATTACATCAGGAAGAAGAAGATTTGCCTGCAGTTGCTAGCAAACCTGGTGAGACGATCTGAATCAGCCATGCCAGGCATGAAGAAGCTCTATGTGTCGACGTCGAATGAGGCACATCTCAGATGGGATCGCCTTTTGGAACGACTTGAATCCTTGATCCACATGTAGATAGGAACGAGAACATAGTATGTTGCAGCTAGTGCCCCAAGAAGTGAACGGTAAAGGAATAGAAACGGGTTTGTAGGTTTCTTCACATCTTCTGCCTTCGGACCAAGCTGCATCAGAAAAAAGACCAAGTTCATATATGCAATAAGCACAATCTTTGAAGTGATCATTTGAATAAAATGGAATTAGTATTTCACCTGCAGAAGAGAATCTCCTTAATGCAGTTTAACTCCTGTCACAGAGCACCCCATGATCAAGCTGTGCCGACGGACACTACGATACCACTTGGGGCCAATTCTTTTCAGTTGTACGTCCTTGAAACCTACCTTTGAGAACCATTCGATGTACTCCTTCTCTGTTGGGAAGAGCATCCACACATCTGCAAAGACCCGCGATAGCCAAAATGTGAGGGTACACTGGGCCTATGAGAGGCTTTCCCTCCTAATTTCAATACACTGTACGCTTCCTTGATGCCATGTTGCGGATCCGGCCATTACTCAATACTTGAAAACATGATCACAGCAATAGATTAAGCAAATTATGCTCAAAACCAAAGATGCTAAGAACCAGAGAACGAAGTCTCAAGTTCTACTACATCCAGACCCATATTTTATTGATACTACAACCTATCAACGTTCTAAACATTCGGTGAACCTAAACTTGTACTCTCTGCAGTAAGTAATTGTAAATTTGAAACTAATCTAGAACGATGACTAGAAGCAAGTACCATTGCAATTCAGCCAAACTCAATCAAATTCTAAACAAAATATCTTCATCACTCAAGTTTCTGAACTACGGAAACCACGTCAATCACTATGGCCCTTGTTGACAATGGATTAGACTCCAAAAACCAATCGAGATCAAACTTTCTCTGATACCACGTTAGAGGATCCATACCCGAATCAATATAAATAATGTCAATCAATGTCCCATAGTCAATGTGGGATTCAACTTCGACACGGGTTCACGACATAACAACATGGGCAACCCCACAGAAGCTATTACCTTCTAGCAGACACGTATCTATCCGCGTAGTCAGTAGGGAACGGGAGGCCCTCGGCATCCCCCTTAAATGACTGCGTTGGTGCAATGGGAGGGTTGTGATTCACATCTGAAACTTTGCTTTGAAATGGAATCGACATTGAAAGCGACTGGATATGACGACGTAGCAGGGAGTTTCTTAGCTTCTATCAACCCACCGGCATTGTCCGAATCCCCATCACTTTCAGGAGACCCCCAGGACCAAAAATCTGGACCAAGTACCCTGTTTCTAGAGCTCTCAGACTGAGGCATGAAGATGACACTATTCTCCGACTATACACAGACCGCAGTAACAAATTTTGAAGTAAAAAAAGTTAACAGATCCAGTTAACAAAACCGCGATCAAAATACAACAAAGATTTAGAAAAGTACAAACTCCCAAAGATATAGTCAGTCATACATACATTAATCATCATCAAAAGTTTAGTAGCATTTAATAGCGTCCAAGTCACTGAAGTTGGAATTATAAGAAGGCACACTTAGTTATTGAGAAATACCGTCTTAATCGAGTTTCGAGTTCAAGTATCTAAAAACTTGAAGGGAGATCTTTACAATTTTTCAATTATCCTACCTGACTCGAATCTGTATTAATTATTCAGTTCAGTGACCTATAAAAAACTAGGCATATGGTAAAAAGGAAAGGGTAAATTGTCTTCAGGTCTAAGAAATTTAACTAAATCTTTAATTTAATCTCACTGTTCCGAAATCAAAACTTTGGTCTCTAGTGTTATTTTATTGAATTCTCACGTCCTTGGCGTCCAAAGCAAGATGTAGTCAACAAAAAATACTATCAATCTGATTCCGACATTAGTAAACTGAGAGTTCATTAAAACATAATTAGGGACCGAAGTTTCCATTTCGTAAGAGTGTGAACTAAATAAATAATCTAGTGAAATCTTAGGGATCTTAGAGCAATTTGCCCAGAAGTATTGTTTACCAAATTTAGTAGGGAAAAGTTACTTTTAGTACCCTGTGGTTTCTGCAAAAATTACTTTAGTACCCTGTGGTTTAAAACCCATCAATCGGGTCATACCTCACCAATTTTCTATCACTTTGGTCCCAAAATTACGATACTATCCTCCCTCAATTAGAACCTAACCAAATCCAATTCAACCCGACCGAAACCACATCCAATTCAATCCAATGGGCGCGTAAAAAATAGGATATGACTCGGATTGAGCTAAAATTTTACAAAAAGCATTTTTAAAAATACACATGATTTACTGAAAACATTTCAGGAATTTTAGAGGTCCGGAAGTATTTTTTTATTTTCTGATGCACTGAAACTTTGTAAAATCGTATAAAATAGAAAATACATCTAATTGAGTTGAAACTTGTCCCAGGGGAAGCATCCTAAAAATACACATGATTTACGAAACAAATTTTAGGAATTTTATAGGCACGGAAGTATTTTTTTATTTTTCGAAGCGCTGAAACTTCGTAAAATCGTATAAAATAGAAAATATATCCAATTGAGTTGAAACTTGTCCCAGGAAACCTTAAGAATCTCTAATAAATTTAGAAACCAAAATGCATCTTTGGGACAAGTTTTAACTCAATTGGACGCATTTTCTATTTTATACAATTTTACGAAATTTCAGTGCATCGAAAAATAAAAAAAATACTTCCGGACCTCTAAAATTCCTGAAATGTTTTTTGTAAATCATGTGTATTTTTAGGATGCTTCTTGTAAAATTTTAGCTCAATCCGAGTCATATCCTATTTTTTATGCCCCATTGGGTTGAATTGGATGTTGGTTCGGTCGGGTTGAATTGGATTTGGTTAGGTTCTGATTGAGGAGGGGTAGTATCGTAATTTTGGGACCAAAGTGATGGAAAATTGGTGAGGTATGACTCGATTGATAGGTTTTAAACCACATGGTACTAAAGTGATTTTTGCAGAAACCACAGGGTACTAAAAGTGACTTTTCCCAATTTAGTAAGAAGGTAGAGCAATAGCCAATAGCATGAGAGCGTTACCTCTTGGCTTGACCTCCACCACTCCGCCTTGACCACCGTCGTCGGAAGACTTGTCCTCCAGAACTGCCCGAGCAGCGAAGATGGCTGCGGCCGCACAATCGATCACCTGCATCCTCTGAACTCGGTCCCGCTCCTCCTTCGGGACATGGAGAATCTTCTCAAACTCCTCGCTCTTCCTTTCCACGTCAAGCGAAACATCCCCTCCACCGCCGGCGACCCCATCAACATCGGCAGTAACCGTCTTCTCGGAGATCTTCTCGAATTCAGCGGCCTTCCGCTCCCGCTCCCGCTCCCGCTCCCTGACATTCCTCCACATCTCTAGGTAAGAGTCCCCGCCCGAAACCCTGTCATTGTAGTGGCTTTTTCAAGGTAGAAAGGACGTGGGGAGGGCGACGTTCTACCGACATGCCACATTTAACGGGATTCCCCGCGTTTTTTATTTCCTTCTTGTACTTCCTTTTTCCGAACAAACATTATTTTATGGTTTCCAGTGACAGGTGGCAACACAGTAGAGGCGTACGGCCACGTAGAGATCCACGCCACGCCTTACGTACGCTTACTTCCGTGTAAAATATCTATCTAAGTTCACATGCTTCTTGCTAAAAAATTTGTGTTTTAAAATTTTCATATTCAAAGATTTGAGCTGTTACTGAAAGACCCTTTTGTTATATGATAGTCGTTTCCGAAAAGAGATGGGACCAACACACGTCTAATTCTATTTTAGTATTAACAGTTTTTAGTTTCCTAATATTTGAATGTCAAGCTTTTTTTTTTTTGGTCAATAGGAGGGGCTACGCCCCTTGAATGTCAAGCTTGAGTTATTAATACATGCAACACTTTTTTAAGGTTTTTGCAACAATTCTTATTAATAAATGCTTAAATATCAACTCAGAAATGAATAGTTACACATCGAACCAATGTACAACGCATATCACCTTGAAAAAAAAACGATTAACCAAACTATATATTATTAACAGCTACTATCTTTTTTACATCATTAAATTAATTGAAAAGAGGAAAACATGAAAATAATTAGGCAAAACACATCATTTCGCTGTCCGTTATAATTTTTTACATTCATCATTAAAAATAATAAAAAGAGGAAACAACTTAAATGTCTACGTAATTCTTGACTACACCCGACAAAGATAAGCAAAATGAGCTAATGAAGTACAAGAAAAATACATACATTTAAAAATAGGTTCCAGGCGGCGGCCTAATGTCCGGCGGGGGCTCCCCACCCGGAGGCGGATCAATAGGCGGAGGCACGACATCCGGATGAGGCGGCGACCACTCCGGCAGCGGCGAAGGGCTAGGAACGTCAATAGGAGGCGGAACAGGGATGTCAGGCCCCCTCCTCCCAGGCCCCAGCGGGTCGGGAAACTCCGGGATATCGGGCGGCTGGTTCGGGATCTCCGGCGGTGGAACGATATCCGGACCGCTTGGAGGTTCCCTAGTTACCAGGATATACTTAGCGAACACGACGTCGGTTTGCTTCAGTTGAAGAGGAACTGTAGTTTTCGTCGCGGTCGTCTTCATCAGTGTCGAGAATTTTTGAAGGCTTAAAATTGTTGTGACTGTGTTAGCCATTTTGGTTAATTTTCCCTTTTTCGTCGTGCCGGAGATCGTCGGACTCGAGAGAGTGACGTTGCTTCTCGTGATAAATGGCGGCTGAGACTTGAGAGTGCACCGAAACCGGTGGTCGGAGAGATAAACTAATGTGGGGTTCTGCCACGTGTACATGTATCTGCCAGGAATTGTATGTGTGTGACATAATTGGAGCACCACGTGGTTTATAACGATTGTTTTCTCAACTATGCTTGTATATTTTTGCTAGGTGGTGAAAATTTAACGACACACGACATCAGAGAGAACTCAAATTGAAAGAATATATTAACTAGAATTTTGTCACATAGTAGAAAAATTTGGAATCAGAGTGAAATATATTGCGTCAACCGTGATAAGATGTGTTGTTACAAACTTAAAAAATAAAAATATTCCAAAAACCCGGGCCAACTTTGCGGGCATGTGTAGTTGAACAATAAACTTCGCAGATTTGGACAGTTCAAGGTAGATCGAACTGGGCTTTGAAGTCCAAAAGGCTTTTTATGCCGGAAGTAGTTCTAAAATTTTAGTTGGGTTTGCGTTACGTACAATGACGTTACGTTTAGTACAGCCAAAATGGAACCCAGAAGTAGAATTGACTGAGCCTGGCCTTGTTCAATCTTTCTCCTTTAGTTTTACAATGACAAAAGTAGCATGTTTTCTGGGCATAAAGTTGGACAGCGACATAATATGTAAATCGAATTATGTAAAACAAAATAAGCTGGGATTTCTGAAAGCAGACGTCACAGCTTGGTACTTACTTATTGACTGTTTTTTTTGGGGTCAAATATAAGGTAGTGAATTGTCCTGAGCCATGAAAAAAAGAAGCAGTATACAATCCAACAAGAAAGAGAAAATTGACTACGCGATTACTTTCTTGGATTTGTTAATTTCGATCGGTATTATATTCGAGCACCCAAACCTTTTTAACTAAATTAAAATAATTATAGGAATAATCGGACAATGAGCCATGCTCGGTGAAAAGACAGCGACAAAAGATCCTAAATTTACTATCATTTTGAGAACTGGTTTTTATTTTCTCAATGGAAAATGCTGCTTCTCCCAATGGCAAGAGAAAGGAAGAAGAAAAGTTACTTTTCTCCAACGGCAAACTGGAAAAGGACTTGGATACTCGGGTATTCCCCTTTGATTTCCTTTCTACTTGTCGGCTCATAATTAATTATGTCCCGCCTGCCCAAAGCTAAAATTGAAAAGCTAGTTACTCAGTTGAAAATACTAAGTATAGTTTTTAATAATTGTCTTCTGCTCTAAAGTAAAAACAACACAGTTTCCCTTTCCATTTCAATCCAATCATTATAACTATGTACAAAAAATTCAAATGACATTTTTGTTGTCATTCAAATGAAATCAAATTCAAATTAATCATATTACAAACCGGCTAAATCTTGACACATACTATGCACATACATAAGAAAGAAAAAAGATACACAAAAGCAATGACTTTTTCGTAGAAAAAACATTTAGGTGGATTAGTTTAAACCCCATAATTTTAAGTACGACTTTTGAACTTTATTTTTTTCTTAAACTATATTTTTCTATTCCTACAACTAGTAATAATTGATCCATTGACATCAATAGAGACAAGATAGGAAATTAAGGAAGAAAAGACAAATACGGAGTACGAGAAAAATTCAATAAACAATAGAAAGGCCACCAGCTTTCACCCAACACACAAATTGCACATAAAAAAAAAGCTGTTGCTTTTCTCTCCCTTTCCATTTGTTCCCAGCATAATCCAACCAAAAAATTCAAAAAAAAAAAACCAACTGGGTCAATTTAGAAACCACACCCCCAACCCCAATTTCAACTCCTCTTTGAGCTGTTGTAACTAAATTCCTTTCTACTTAGGTCCTAGGATTTCCACCCTTTAAAGGGTTTCTTCCCTTTGAAGTTGTTGGTCAAAGATCAGACATAAAGGGAAAGACTTGGTCTGGTTCGGTTCAGTTTCTGTTTCTCCTTCAATTGTTGTGTTAAAGTTTGCATCTTTTTTTATTTAGTAAGAAGAGTGATGCAATCGGAAATGTCTGAATCTTCGGGTCCTATGGCCCAGAGAATCCACTCTTTGGGTCAAACAGCTAATGGTGGAACGGGCAACGATACGAGAGGGAAGCATAGGATACAGGCAGAGGTCAAGCGGCTCGAGCAGGAGTCCAGGTTTTTGGAGGTTGGTTTTTTTTTTTCTCTCTTTCTCTTTTGTTGTTTGATGTTGTATTGAGTAGGGTTCGACTTATGATCCGAAGAGGGGCGATCTTAGTATGTTGTCTTTGTTAGTTTTGGGGCTAGGCTCGTTCCGGGCAGTTGTTTAGTTTTGGAGATCATTTTTGGTGGATGTTTAAGTGAAGCTGTTCGAGTTGGTTGATTACTTTTTTCGGGATATACTATGCACTATGCTTAGCTCATGAGTTTTGAGTTAGCCTACTGGATCCTTGATTAGTAATTGAAGATGTTTTGCCATAGGAAGGCGGGTTGTAGCTTAATTCTTAACAAGTAGTATTGGCAATTGCTTGTTTGATTGATTTGGCCGGGTGCATATCACGTTTAAGGTTTCAGTTTACTGATAGTTGAATAATGATGGCCATTTGCTAACAACCAGCAACTCTTTTATCTTTTATGTGTAACCTGGAAGTAAGACTAGCGACACTTTTTAGGAGCTATGTTTTCTTAAACTGATTTCTCCTGCAATGGAAGGAGCACCCAAGAACTCCAAACTTCTCCAATGTATGATGAGATCACATGTTCAATATTCTGGATGTCGGGTGATCTTTTTGATTGGTTCTTGACGTAGCTTTTACCTTGCGAGAGGTCTAAAACATTATAATTATGTGCTTTGCTGCAACTGTCATTCGTATACTGGTGTTCCTTCCCCGATCTGCCCACGTAGTTGCTGCACGTCTGCCATGAAGGCGTGAGCTGAACTCGTTGTTTGTCATCCAGTAGGATGGGTGTTGATCCTTTGAATGCGTATGTTCTCAGGAAGAACTAGAACAGCTTGATAAGATGGAGAGGTCCTCAGCTGCTTGCCAGGAGTAAGTTTCAAATCTATATTAGACTTGCGTACCTACTACAATTCTGGAAGAACAGCATATTGTTGGTACATCTCAGCATGCTTATGTTTGATTTTGTGCTTTCTAGAATACTGGAGTATGTCCTGAGCAAGCCAGATCCATTGTTGCCAATGTAATCTTTCTGGTCTTAAACCCATTTGGCTTTCCTAATTTTGTGTTGATCATTGTCTGAGTCTTGACATTCTTTTCATTTTTGGTTGCAGAACAACTGGTCCTCTGAATCCTTTGTGGGACAGATGGTTCGAAGGGCCTCAGGAGTCCCAAGGTTGCAGATGCTGGATGCTTTGAACATGTCTTGCTTAAACTTCACGGATGTGTCAACAAATTTAATTCAAAATGATGGATAGAGGCTCCGCTTCAATTTTTGAGCCGTAGTTTGTAATTCAAACACAATTGGATGCAATAGCTCATTGTGCAGAAACATGACAAAGTTAGCAAGCAATGATTTCCCATTTCGATAAATGGTACAGAAATGTCTCGTCATGCGACTCTCATCAACAACTCGTGAAATGTCGCAATTACGTCTCTTTTAGCTCTCTGCTTTGCCTGTAACATGCTGAGCAACCCACCCAAGACCATCGTACAAACCATCCCCCGTAAGAGCACAACAGGCTTGAATGTGCCAGTCATGGTTCTTGATGCTATGAAGAGAGAGAGCATCCGTGATTTCGGCCGGGGTCATGGCGTCCTTGATGTCCTGTTTATTCGCGAAGACGAGTATTACAGAGTGTTGCAGATCCTCATGTCCCAGCAACCTGAAAAGTTCGTCCTTCATGATAGATATTCTGGCTCTATCCGTGCTGTCTATCACCGCAATGACAGCATGAGTTCCGCGATAATATGTCGCCCATGATGAGCGAAGTCTGTCTTGTCCACCAAGATCCCACACCTGACAATAGACATTATTTCCCAAACGTGACGGTTACCGAATGCAAAAGGGCTACTTAAACAAGTATGTCTTCTCACAACTTATGCAAGCAAGGTCTAGCTTTCGACGTATCCGATAAGGAAACCAGCAAGACTGTGTTTCTAATGGACAGTTTACATCCTTAAGAGCCTATTGTAATGCTTACCCTTTGTTCATTATCAACAGACACTATTGACATTAATGCGGCAATAGCAAGTTAATTTCAGTCATCCAATATATTTACCATGTACATAGAATTGCTTTATACACTAGGAAAGATAACAGGTTAGCAGTGAATATTAGCTATTTCCAGGTTCCACATCAATGTTCTCATCCCGACGCACATCTACGCTCGCAATTGCTAAAGCAGTCTCAAGACAGAAGCCGAAGAACTCACATGTAGAAGGCAATCCCATCACACTCGAGTTCCTCCTCAGAGGCTCAGACTACAAAGATGATCACCAAACCTAATAAACGAGCGAAAAAGAAGTCTCTTAATTATCTCAATCCACCCCATGTAACGCAACACAACCAAAAACCGAACAGGCGACATCAAATCCACCCTAACGCTAAAAGTCTAGCAATTAACCTGTCAAAAAAATGATTCCAACTTTACCTTCTAATCAACGCCACGGTCAATACCCAGATTCCCAAACCAAGAAGACTGCTCGAAATCCTCCCTAATGCCAAAACTCTAGTAACCAACCTGTCCGAAAAGCTTCCAACTTTTACATTCTAATCAACACCACCATTAATACCCAGATTCCCAAACCGAACAGACAACTCAAAATCCTCACTAGTGCCAAAAATCTACAATCAACCCGCCCAAAAAGCTTCAAACTTTACCTTCTAATCGACGCAACGATCACAACCCAGATTCCCAAACCGGCTAATTCACTATAATCCTCAACCAAAGGGTAGACAAATGAAGCGACGCAAAAAGAAGAAACCGACCTCGAAGCGAATGTTCTTGTAGACGAGCTCCTCGACGTTGCTGCCGACGGTTGGGTGGGTGGTAACGACCTCGCCCAAGTGGAGCTTGTAAAGCGTCGTCGTCTTGCCGGCGTTGTCCAAACCAACCACCACGATCTTGTACTCCTTCGCCGGGAACAGCGTGAACCAGAACCGCGATATAAACGCTCCCATGTCCTTCTCTAACAATAATTAGTGTCGGTCCTCGGAGTCGACACAGATCTACACCGACAAATGCAGTAATAAGTTACGATCCGATCGATGTTGGGTGAAGCAGATCTTGCATGCTCGAGTTAGAACAGAACATGAGAGTCTAGCACATAACCCCAGTCGCACATCGCACTTGTAGCACATAATTCCGGCGGCACATCATAAATATTGTTCGGAATGCGTTGTGTTGTCCGAACAATAACAAAAACTCAATCCCTTAGATGCTAACCAAAGATCGCGAGAAGAGGAAGAAGAAAGATAGCGAGAACAGAACAGTTGCCATATGAAATAGTACGTAGAGAACATATCATTATTATATGTTTGCATCACAAATTTTTTTTCACTGATGTTTGTTTGGACCGAACTTATCTTTTAAAAGTATAATTTTTTTAGCTATTATATGGCACTTATAATAGCTAAAAAAAAGAGACATGCAACTCTTTTCCGTTTCTAAAACATTTAACCTAAAGTTAGTGGTAAGTTCGAGATCGGGAGAATGCAAAAGCAACTTCGGGACACACTTTTTTTTTTTTTCGGAAAGGTTTCATTGATTTATAACGTTGGCCAAAGTTACATAAGAGTCGCCAGTACAAGTGATCGATAGCCACCCGATAACAATAAAAACCCTATTAGAGAACCTTTTCCCTCATCACGAATACGAGGTTGCAGTCGTTGGCCTCATTAAAAAAACCCCATCCAGAAAAACCTGCCGCAAACAGGAGAAAAACCGGACAGAAAAAAAGAGCACCAGCGATAGCACAGCATATAGATGAAGGGTTCACTATGATTCTACAAACAACCATACAAGAAATACAGGCAATCGACTCAGCCTATACTACAAACACTTATGTCAATAGAAAACTGAATGAAGAGCATCCCTCGCTAAAAGATCTTGCAGACAATTCGAGGGTGAGGAGAAGAATACAACATCACGATCATTTTGGGTAGGCATCTTGGCAAGCGCATGAGCAACTTGGTTAGCATCTCGTAAGACATGGTTAACACGGACCTGTTGGAAATGAGGAAACAGACTTTTGCAATCTTCCAATATGGTTGCCAAATCGCTTCTATCGACCATAACTGTGGAAAGATGGTTTACCACTGACAAACAATCTGAGTCAATTTCAATCAGTTCAAGTCCCAAGAGTTGCGCAAGTTCTAACCCAACAAACACCGCCTGAGGCTCCAGAAGTGTTGGATGGTGCAGGCCAGAGAAGGTTCGGATAGCTGCCATGATAAAAGATCAGTCGTCCGAACGCACAACAATACCAACCTGACCAATCCCATTCACATCGATACCAACATCGACGTTCAGTTTAAACCATCCCGTACCTGGCGGTGTCCAATGCATGGTTCGGGGTCTTGTGCTCACGCTAGAGGAGGATTCCAATTCAGTAAAGTCATTCCAAAACTGTAGTCCCCTGCGAAGTTCTTCAGATAACACAACCTCTTTTGCCAGTTCAAAGATAAAACTATTTCTGATTTTCCAAATTATCCACAATATGATCGCTCTCCTACTGCATTCTGATTGATCAGGGGTATCCAATAGGTGGCCAACAGCTGAGATTACATCTGTAGGAGGGCCCGTTTGAACCTGCACATTTACCATAGTCCAAATGTTAAGCGTGAAGGGGCACAAAAAGAAGAGGTGGTACACCGTTTCAGGAGCTCCTGCACAAAGAGGACAAGAGTCATTGATATCAACACCATGCATGAGTAAATTATTGCGGATTGGTAGATTATTGTCAATCAATCTCCATAGGAAAGTCTTGACTCGAGGAGAATGCCGAAGGTTCCAACATTGGTTCCACAAAAAGTCATTTGCAGTCGAAGTAGGAACGGGAGCAAATTCCGTCCACCAATAGTTAAAATCGATGTAATAACCACTACGAACTGAGTACTCGCCATTCCTGGTGTGTTTCCACCGTAAGATATCAAGAGGGCGTCTGTTACATAATCGAATACTTAATATTTGTGTCACATCCAGTTCATCAAAACATTATCGTAGAAGTGTGACATTCCAAGCTCCATCTTGAATAAAATCAGAAACCAAAACATAGTAGTCTGACCCCGGATAGTGATACCGTGGGAGGCCTTCATCTAAATCCGGTAGCCACGGGTCAGACCAAACTCGAACAAAGTTGCTTCGACCAATATGCCATTCAAGTTCTGTACAGAGTAGCTGGAGGCCTTTGAGAATGCTACGCCAAGTATAGCTTGCGAAGGGAGATTGTAAGACATCGAGAAGGGGATGCCGTGGATAATATTTAGCACATAGGATCTTTGCCGTAAGAGATAAAGGGGACGTGAGTAATTTCCAGCCTTATTTAGCTAAAATAGCCCAATTGAAGTTAGTAAGCTTCCAGAAACCCAATCTGCTATTTCTTTTCGAATGACACAATCTTTCCCAACTTCTCTAGTGTATTTTCTAGCCGGCGCCATTTCCACCCCAGTAGAAATCATACAGCAATTTCTCAATACGATCACAAGTACCTTTCGATAATTCAAAATATCCATGATATATGTTGGAATAAACTGCAATACAGATTTAATCATTACTTCTCGTTCAGCTCGTGATAATGTTCTTACCATCCATGTACCAATCTTGTCACAAATCCGTGTCTCTAAGGATGAAAAAATCTGTTTTTTTAACGTCCAATAATTGTGAGAAGCCCTAGATAGTTCTCATCATTCCCAGCCAAGCGGACCCTGAGAATATTCCATAGCTGCTCTATCAAGACCCGATCCAAGTTCTTGCTAAAAGTAAGTGCGCTTTTTGCTAAGTTGACTTATTGTCTCGATGCTTGTTCATAGACTTCAAGGATTTGTAAGATGAGTCGGATCTCTACTTTACAAGCTCTAGAAAATAAGAGGACATCATCGGCAAAGAATAGATGCATGAGAGCCGGGGTAGTCCTGGCAAGCCAAATCCCTTGAAGTAGACCAAGCCGATGAGCGTTATTCAAAAGAGCACCTAATCCTTCAACTACCAGTAGAAACAAATAAGGGGAGAGGGGATTGCCTTGACAAAGACCCCTAGACGGTGTAAAGAATTCGCCGATAGAGCCATTAACTTGGACAACATAAGAGACCGTTGTAACACATCTCATAATCAGCTCTATTATTTTTGAGCCGAAGCCCAGTGCCTCCATCATTCTCTCAAGAAAATGCCATTCAACTCTGTCATAGGCTTTCTTAATGTCAAGCTTTAAAGCACAAAAATCACGCTGCCCAGTAGTTTGTTTCTTGAGATGGTGGAAAACTTCAAAAACCTTGCAAGGCTACATCAGAGATCAGACGTCCAGGTACGAAGGCTCCCTGGTTCTCATGAATTATAACATTCATAAAACCTTTAAATCGGTTGGCAATAGCTTTAGTGATCAACTTCATGACTACATTGCACAAACTGATGGGTCTAAAGTCATAACACTCGCTCGGGTTAGGTGTCTTAGGGATGAGAGCGATAATAGTGTTGTTTAAGCTTGTAGGATCTCGGCCGTTGTTCAAGACTACAAGAACAATTTCAATGATCGATTGACCCACTACGTGCCAGTATTTTTGGTAGAAAACTGGAGGCAATCCATCACGGCCAAGTGCTTTTGTAGGATGCATTTAGGACAGTGCTTTTGTAATTTCCTTAGCCTTGTATGGTCTCTGAAGAGAACAATTCATATCATCCGTGATCTTACTTGACACCAAGATAGTTACCGAATCCACCTGCCTACATGGGGTCGATGTAAACAGTTTTTGATAAAAGTTCATAAAAGTCAATTCCAAAGTCTCTTGATCTTGTACCAAGTTACCGTTATCATCCCGAATTTCGTTGATCCAATTTTGTTCCCGTCGTCCCTTTGCTTGTGTATGAAAGAACCTGGTATTTTTATCCCCGTCTTTAAGCCAGTCAATCCTTGACCTTTGTGCCCACATGAGTTCCTCTCGCCTGAGTAATTCTTCCTGTTCAGCCAAACACCTATTAAGCTGATGTCTAGATATGTCAGTAGGTTATAGTAATTGTAAATCATGGATTTCCTTTTCCAGGGACTTTAATTTCTGGCGTACATTACCGAAAAACCTCTCTATCCCATGTAGTAAGATTTTTACTATAGAGCCGTATTTTTTTCCTCAAATCCTCCACAAGACGAATTTTCTCTCCAGCTCGACCGAATGACATTTTCCAAACCAGGGTCCCTCATCCACATAGTTTCAAAACGAAATTGGCGTTGAGTCCTTTCCCTTCAAAACTTCTGAATTGTACAAGTAATAGGAGAATGATCAGATTGAATCTGGGGTCTGGCAAAAGCTCGTGAAGCTGGGAAAAGTTTAAACCAATCTTCAGTTGTGAGGCAACGGTCAAGTTTACACTCTACTGAATTGGCTCCAGTTTGTCCACTCCACCAAGTGAACTGTACTTCATCCTGCCTCACTTCCCAAAAGCCGCAAGTCTGGATGGAATTAGCAAAAGCTTGTAAGTGTGAATTTGTAATGATCCGTCCACCCCGCTTATCTAACATTGATAGAATTTCATTGAAATCACCAGCACACAACCAAGGTAACTGAATTTGGTTCCGTAATTATTCTATAAGTGCCCAAGTGTGTGCTCGATCATTTGTTACTGGCAAAACATAAATACCCATGAATCTCCATTTTGGGCATTCGTCCACCTTCACGTCTATATGATGTAACGAAAATGATAACAGAGTGACATCTAAAGAAGTTTTCCATAGTAGCGTCAAACCTCCACATCTAGTACGCCTTTCTCCCTCACATGGAATAAACACACCACACTCAAAGTCTAATTTCCATTTGATAGCTTCTGCTTCATGGCTTTTTACTCGTGTCTCAGAGAGAAATACCACCTTGGGGTTGCAAGCTTTGACTAGCCTGCTAAGTTGACAAACTGTACGTGGACTCCCCAACCCATGGCAGTTCTAAATCAGGAGATTCATTGTGACTGGCGGGACTGCATTGCAGTCACCGCCATACAGGAGTGATCTTCATCCACCTCCGAAGCAAACTGGGATCGCTTACTAACACGAGTCTTCTGAATACACTCAAAAACTTCTGATTTTCTTTTACCCACCGAATCAACTGTGGTCTGAACCTGTACTGATGCGGACTGGTTTGTGTGAGCCCTAGCCTTGTGCTTCCATTTCGTCGCTGATACCTCAGGCGGTTTCTGACTTACATCATAAATCTGTCCAAAATTTGTTCTATTTACTCTATTCCCATCAATCTCAAAATAATTGCCAGATGCCGTTATGCTATTTGTGTCCAGTAAAGATGTACCTTCCCCCAAAAAATTTTCTAAAGTAGACTGTGAAGATTTTGTGTTTGGGTTTTGAATCAACGCAAAGAGTGATGAGACAGTATTTTTGTTAGACGAACGACAAATAGAGTCTTTTTCCTGCAAACCAAGTTTAATAATATCCGAGCTAGTAACCACAATCCTACCAGTAGAAGAACGAAGGGGTGGTGGAACATACCGGTCAGATTTTGGTATAGTCTTACCATCACGATGCACGGGATCCCTGAACTCGATGGTTGGTGAAATGGTTATAGTCCCAACATCCGTTGATAAGGATACTTCACCAAAAGAAGTGTCGATCTCCTTCAGTCGCACCAGATCATCATCAATAAGATGGACCTTTTCGTTTTGTAGCCTGTCAATAGAAGTGTTTTGCATGAACCCCATCCTTAATGTCGTGTTCTTATTTTTGCTTTCCACCGATAGTGTAATAGGTCTGCGTGCATCGGCCCAAAGTCTCGCATCATATGCGGGTGTTAAATAAGCCACCAAGTCATTATCAGGAACCAAATCACAGTTACGGTCGATGTGGTCTAGCATACCGCACAAGTAGCAAAAAGAACCTAATCTTTCATACCGGAAAGATACGTTGACGACCATTCCGTCTTGGAAACGAACGCGTTGACCTTGGATTAGGGGGTTGCGAATGTCAATAAAAATCCGAATCTACATAAATAGACCCTTGAGATCATCAGCATCGTCCATAGCCAAAAACTTCCCCTAACATGTTGCCGATTGTCTGTGCGACTTCAAAGACATAGCCTCCCAAAGGAAGATCATGGACTTGGACCCAAAACAGAATTTTGACGAGAGGAACTTGCATGGGCTGTAAGGTTGGTGTGATCGTTTCCAAAACAATCACGCATCTATCAAAGTACCAAGGCTGCCCCAGTAAATCTTTTTGGACATCCCGATTATCCTTAAAAATGAACATGAAGTGCCCTTTCCCAATATCTGATGTTTCCATACCCCATTTAGGGCGCCAGAGATTATGCATCATCCTCAGGAAGGCCCGACCATTGATTACTTTCTCGGTGCAAACCTTTCCAACCAGCCCTAAAGATACTTCCGAATTGTTATCTGATACAAGGTTAAGCGGAAGATCTAGGATCGCTTCATCTTCTGTCACTGATCCCTGTGTACGCCCACTACATCGACCCTTGTCAATTTCTTGAGACGTCATCGGGGAACGTCCAATGAACACCACTAAAGTAAATTGTGTGAACAAGTTGGAAAAGATAAGAACAAAACTAAACTGATCAAAGTAACTTGTAGATGGTAAACGCTATAGTGTAGATGAATGGAAAGAAATGATGGAGATCGGGGAAGAAAGCGGTTGAATAACAATGGAAACCAAGAAAACCAGACGATAACCCTAAAGAGTGGACGGTTGCCCTAGGAAGGGACTAGATTCTTTTGTTTTGTTATTCTTATTCATTACTTGCTATTTTTTCTATTACTTCGGGACACACTTGTGTTAATATATGATCCATACGTTTAGCAATTTCCAGTTGAGCTCCAAAAATAATTTTCAATCTCAAAAAACAATCTAATCCATTATCTTTTTTACTCTAGTATTATAATTATGTGTAAAATGCAATTAATATAAGCCCCTTTTAAATAAGAAACTATGATTGGGTAGCAACTAGAAGCCCGATTTCTGACAAGTTCAGATCTTTTAAGCGTAAGTATTGTATGCCAGAGAAGGTTGTCATAACGCGCGGCCCACAACCAAATACAATGATTTTTTTAAATGTATCAAACTTAAAACAAACAAGCAAGTTCGCGTTCGAACTCTGATGAATTTTCGCCTCATTTATATATAATTGAACTGCCCCTCTTATTAAATTAACAGAATTATGCTTTAAGATAATCATTTATCTTGATATTTTTTTTGGCCAGAGAATAAGAGACTTGATTGTGTGATTTGCTTAGCCAAATTTTTTTTTAGAACCACTGTTTCTGTTTGGAGAGACGCCTTCTTAGTGATTGAGAAAGATAATACATTGGTCGATGGCTTTCTAATATGTTGTGAGGTATGTGAGGCCGCTTTCGATGTAGTTGAACATGCTTCAGCCACAGTAACTTAACAATCATTTGTATCAACCAGTTTTAGCCCGTTCACCGAGCATAAATTGACCTCAACATGGGGCAAATTCTCATTTTCCAATTGCTACTTTTCAACGTCAATTACAACGAGATTAGCACTCTTTTGTAAGACAATATCAGATTCAATACGAACCACATCGAGAGAGCAAGTTCCTTTAGATTGAAATTCCTTCTCCTGCCAAATGGGAACAACCATTCCCAACTCCACATTTGCAGTACCAGTAGACTTCTCATGCATAATAGGTACCAAATCAGAAGTAATACCTTCAGTTGCATCCAAGCTCAAGAGACCATCTAATCGAGGGACAACCAAGCTCAATAGACCATGCAAAATTGGCATTTTGGAATTGATAAAAAAATGGGCATTTTGGATTACCAATTTGACAGTTTGGATCTACATATATTACATGGTTGTTCATATTCCTTTGTTTTCTGTAACTACTTGGTGGTATCCGAATATTTATTAAATTGAGTAATCTCTGATCGATTATGGTAAGATTTTTCAATAATAGCAAATTTTTCCAAATAAATTAACATTGTTGTGTTCTATGAATATAAAGTATAAACTTTTTGGTTAAACTATATCTCTCACAATTGATGATATCTGATGATGGGCAATTTGGATCTTCACACGAGTGTATGTTGTCATACTTTACCTGCAATTCTACATGCATTACACGGCTGTTTATGTTTCTTTAAGTTTTTAATATACTACTAAGTATTCAAATATTTAGTAAGTAGACTGATTTCAATTTAATTATGAAATGATATTCGAATTGTAGCAAAATTTTCTAAACAAAATAACACTAGTGTATTTTCATAAGTTCAAACTAGAGCCATTTGAATTAAACTATAATAACTTCTTTCACTAGTGCTGATATCAGATGATGGACATTTTAGAATTACCAAATTCATAACTTAGATCTTCACACGAGTGCATCTTGACATATTTTACTTGCCATTACACATGTATGACACTGGGTGTTCAAGTTTCTTTAGTATAGGAATCTAAATGACCTCATCGAAATGGGTCCAACATACATTGACCCACCTAATTAGCCTAATAATTGATCAACTTGGACCTATTCTACCGTACCAATTGGGCAGTTGAAGTAATGAATTATTAGATATATATGGTGACCAAAACCCCATTTCACAAGGAACCAAAGCATATGGACATTTAAAGAATGACGCCACAGCTTAATATGAAAATATCGAGTACGAAAAAAAAACAATAAAATATTAAATGTTGGAAATTTCGGTCAAGAGATGCAAGAATGAATCCAACCATTGTAGTTCCAAACAAATGAGTTTTTGTGTTGGATAAATTGACAAAAAAGCATGTCCGGATATTTCATATAGTAGCCTTAACTATCAAACAACTTTATGTCCTCATCAGTCATCATCCCCAGTACTTAATTCATTACAATGATACATTTTTATTTTTTTCTGATGTGTGACAGCAATGTTGGTGTCGTCGATGTGGACAAAATAGGTCTATTGATATCACTTCTATGGAGAAAATAATACTGAATTGCACCTGGGTTTGGACGATACATCTGAGGTCAGGAATTTGGATTTAGCTGGTAAAAGTCAACTACTATGCAACGTTAACAGAGATTGTACTAATAATTTTATAATCCGTTGATTCGCTGAACCATTCTCTTGGGTGTATAATATGTTTCCTCCATTATATTTCCAGTAGAACTAATAGGACGGAAGTGAAAAAAAAAATGCTTCCACCTTGAAAAAGAAAATTAGCATATACTGTTTCTGAATTTGAATCCCAAACAATTATTTAAATAAGGCTAGTCGTGGCGTGAAATGAATATGTAAATTGAAATTATTCTTTTGACCTGAAAATTTTTGTATAATCGAAGAATGTTATATTCTTCCGATCAATTGTAACCAGAAACTTCTTCCGATAATAAAGAGGTCGTAATCGAACAGATGGCCTCTAATTTTCTTCAATTATAATGTCAATGTCTCATAAGAATTCCGCGGAAGATATGTGGGATGGTTCGAACTTCAATATCATCAAATGGTCTTGGGAAATTTCCCCATAATTAACTATAGTAATCCCGCTTAAGTTGCAATCAATTTCCATAAACAAAGTAGCAAGCAGTAGTATTTAAAACATTAGCTTAAGTGCTTAACAAATAATTAGTCGAGCAGGTCAGGGAAAGATTAATATATTACTTCAGAGAGCTCATCTATCCTCTAAGAGAATATTAGGTAATACCAAGGCAGAGTGAGGGCTTATTATTTATGCTGAAAAGAGCCAAACCTGTGTGGTGCAGATGGGGAATTAACTTAAGCAATTAATTGCAATTAATATGTATTTGTGGGACATATATAAGCATGTTCGAACGAACGCTTTGATTATTTTGTGAAAGACCAAAAAATTATCCGAGTTTGACTCATTAATAATGGGCGAGCATTGAAATATTTGTTGGAAGAGTATTATCATATTTTAATTATTTTATCATGTTTAAATTTAAATTAGTCGATATATAAATGTTCGAATTAAAAAACCTATTCAAGGCTATTGGCCTACATAGCACTTGGGTCACCTTGTCCCACCTATCTCTTTTTCTTGCAATAATGCAACCATACAATATAATGTTTACCCAATTTTGAGGTAAGATAAAGATGTTGACATATGGTTTACTAATTACGAAACTAATAACCTACATATAGGTTGAAAATAGAATAAGGGTAAAGTAAATAGAAAGCCGGTCGTAAGGGCGGTTGAATTAGGTCTCTTCTTTTGCATCCCCCGGTGTGCGTGGTTATTTAATTATTTGGTTTATATTAAAAAATTTATTCCAATAATAATAATTACACAGAAGTAACAAATTTGTGATAAGTTGTTAGTAATATATTATGAAAGACTCAAATAATTTAATTTTAACTATTTATATCATCTATTTTTTCTTTGCAAATATTTTGAAAGAATACGATAGATAAACTCTTTCAAAAAAATTTAAGTTGCGTGTGAATGTGATAATTTACATTGGAAGAGACTTGTTGTTGTCATTATACAAAATTTATGTAAATTCTTCTAATGTGCTTCTTTTGAAAGGTTCTGGAATATAAATCTCAACTAACGTCATTTATGCCTCCCTTTTCCCGCAAAGAAAAAGAAATGTAGCTTCTACACTGTTTTTTGATAAGTTAAACGTATCCCTAAAAAAAAGTTAAGTTAAATGTAGCTTCTACATTTAGACATGGGTGGTAAAGTTAATAGCCAGTGTCGTCTTTCAGTGTGATGGCAACGTTATCATTAAAAACCCATGTTTTATGAAGTCTACGTACTAATTGATGGATTGAGATCTAATCTAAGGGTAGGGCTAGGCTATATTATAAGTACTAATTTTGTTGCAAGACTTGGTACACTCAATAATTAAATTAAGTAGAATAAGGTTTGTTACTTTCTGTATATCACATAAACAAGAAACATATTCCGTCCTCTTCCCATAGTAGCTTTCGATATTGCTAATAACCTATGAATCTTTGTTCCTCTTATGTTTTCCGCCTCCTCATAATTAAATCGCCTGAGATTTAAGACCCTCGGCCATATCGTTCAATTTCAACCTATCTTGTGCTGTACTGAAATACCCAAAACAGAAAATAGTGCATTATTCCATGCCGAAACAAGGCCGCGATACGGTCGCAAAGAATAAGCATCATCGACGGTATGTTTATAGATAATATTATTATACGTATTTTTTCATAGGTACAAAACGCCTACACATTAATAAATATGTATGTTAAAATGTTGATATCCCGCTAAGATTATAAAGAATGGTATGAGATTTTTTATATTTATTAATATGTTTATTAATTTTATAATTAGTAATATGATAATTTCAAACAAAGTCTATCTTAATGAATTTCCATGGAATTTGATTTAGTCAAAATGCGAGGTGTGAAGTGTGAATATAATAACCGGAGTTGAATCTATTATGATGTATTGTTATAATATTGATATCTAATCTAAAACATCGTATAATAAATTAACCGCTCTTTCAATTATCATATAGATTAGACGCCAAAATGTATAATACTCGGTAAGGTTTTCACAGCACTTGGTGCAGGAATTTGGTGCCATGTGATTAGAGGTAGCCGTAGCACCCTCCACCACAATGGTGGGGTTAATATGCGTCAAGTAATATCGTCATCAATGGACCTCTACACATAGATTAGACCCCTCATCTATCACTAAGACTTGGCAAACGGGTCGATGTCATCAGGCCGTGGTTGGCACATGGTGCGCTCTCGCGTGTCTGCCGGGCGTTTTGTTCTTTGTGCCATGCGACGTTCCCATCAGCGTGGCACGTTTTGAATTATTTATGATATTTATTTTTAAAACAATTCCAAAAAATCTTTATTCCAATCTGTACTATTTTATTCAAACGAGTTTTTATTATGTTGTTAATAATTTTATAAATTATTTTGTATTCAATAATACAATCGATATAGTTTATTTTTTTTCAATTTATGTGGCCAAAAATTATAATTATGTAATTTGCCAAAAAATTATTTGCCCAAGAATTAGAATTATGTAATTTAATTGTTGTGATTTTGAAATTTTATAAATTGATGTTAATTATGTAATTTATATATTTCATATTTATAATTCAAATTATTCATAATTACATGGGCAACGGTGTCTCTAGAACACGAGTACGTATGGTCGAACCTCTTTAGGAAGATGGGGACCCCATTGACATCAACTCTCATTTACAGGCTGCCCTTAATAATATCGAACACCGTAATTGAATTGATGAATAAAGACATTCATCAACTTTGGTCCTCTCTTTTAGGGTACTCGTCCCTCTTATCCGTTCCTAACATTGGGGTACTCTGGTATTAGAAAGCAAGGTTTACGAATAAAGTAAACCGTCTAATTTGAGTTGACAAATGTGGATTATCGATTCGTATTGGTTGGGATTGATATTAATTGGAGCAAATCGAGTAGGTTAATTAATTGGGACCAAATTTGACTTGGACCTACAATAGCGCTAATGCTCGTTACTATTTTTTTATGTCGTGGATTTGTAATTGCTTTACAATGCGATAAGATTTTAACAAAATTTGAGGTTGTAACTTGGTATTCGGATGAGAACATTTAACACCCAAATTTGTAACAAAAATTAACTTATAAAAAATAGTGAGCTGTTTTAAATTATTAATGATCGAATAATATTATTTTTAAAATCATTATTACGCCTACATTGATTGAACCATATATTTCTTCTAATTCTTTGATGCATTAAGCCAAATATTTTTTGACTAGTGCATGATGGTGTTTTTGCTCCTAGTTTGAACTGTATTCTCACCATTTGAAAGGAGCTTTTACAAATAAGAATTGACATATCAGGTTGGTAAGCAACGTACGAATCCCGTTCTGGAAAAAATCTGGATGGTGTTTGATCTTTCCAAAGACTCTCATCATGATCGTTTTACAAAGCCTATATTAGTAAAAACGGTTACAATACAACAAAAATAAATACATAGACAACAAAAGATAACACCATAAAAAAAAAAGATAACCAATCCGAAGCAAACAGAGTAGCACGGTGGAAGTCGAAGGGAGGTCGAGAAGTTACGAGAGCCAACGACCAAGGCGGATTTCTGCCGAGATGAGACACAGCTAATAAGCACGAGGAGACATCATAGACGCAACCTCGAGGATATTTGGATGCATACGAGATGCACACAAATGAGAGCCAAGGTCGAACGAGTTCAACCAAGACAAGATTCACCACCTGCAATAACAAAAAAGTCATCGAGATTCGTACAGATCTCAGATCGAACCACAGACGATCCGAGCAAAAGATACAACAAAAAGCCAGCAGGCAAAATCCCTGAAAAGTCACTAAACAAAGGTGACACAAAGGCATACCAAATAAACACAAGCTTAGTGACAAAACAACATAAATGACATCACATAAGCAAAAAACTGAAATAGCAAGAACACAAACGGAAAGGATTGAACGGGGGGAGGTCAACGGTGACCAACCCTCGAAAAACAACGGCAACTGCCCCTGGCCCAGTGGAGGAGAAGCCAGCCCTAGAAAGCAACGACCAAGGCAAGTACGTTCCCCAATCTCGCAGACTACGTCCAGCAAGGACTTGGGGAGGATAACGACCGGCAATGGCGAAATGGAGGACTGAGGGTAGGGAGGGCATGGGTAGGAGGTGGGAGGTGGGGCAGGCAGCACTGGGATGATGGCAAGGCAGGGAGGCGAGGAGGGTAGACGACGGTGAGGTGGAGATAGAAGAGGGAGCAAGGGAAAGAAAGGAGGGTATAAAACCCTAGAAAAGCTCCACTGCGGGAGAGATTTTGGTAGAAATAGAGGAAGGATGAAGGAGATGAAGGGTGAAGGGAGGCGAAAGAAAAGGGGTGGAGGGTGGAAAAAGGAGGAAAAGAGGGGGGCAGCGCAGTTTTAGATTTTTTGAGAGTCGACTCTCATTTGTTTTTGTTTCTCTATATTGGAACTATCAATTTTTGCTGCTCGGATGCAATAATCATATATTTGCAAATTCTAGCTAGCTCTAGGATCCTACAACGTACGAACTATTTACCAAGTCTCTTGATTTACTTAGATATTATTGTTTGTCAAAGTTGGTGCACTTGATGAATATCTTTATTGATCGAGGCAAGAGTTGAATTCTTTTTCCGTAAGATATGAAATTAACCCTATATTTTATTGTGGTACAAGTTGCGATAATCGATTTCAAGATATAGCGATTAGTGGACATTTCTAAGAATAGTGTACTACATTTCTCGAAACTTCGAGCAAAACCTTATATACCCAAATTTTTCGAATTTTGGACTAAAAAGGAGGAAGAGAAGACAACACTAGATGATATGCAATTGTTGTTGGGATAATGAATTGTAAAGGAGGTAGCCCTATTTATAGGCTCGAGGAGACATGCAATCTGAGGGGTTGCTAAGAATCCGAGAGGACACCAATTTTGTTCCATTCAGATGCACATTTATGTACATGCTAGTGCCCCTTCGAGTAGGCTATCTAAAGGCACTTCTTATCCCTTCGATAGACTGTCAGTATGTCTTATCCTTATCCTGCCTTCGCGTTACTTTACATTACTTTGGAAGATTGCTGAAAACATCTGAAAAACTTCGAGACCTGTTGTGCCTTTTAGAAGTGCAGTCTTGAGTTATCCAAAATATGAAGGCTCCTCCAACTCCTCGCAATGATGCAGCGTGCTCATGCTCATGTTCGGAAGGTGTGATGAGGGTCGTGAGTCCACTTGAGATGGTTAACTAAGTAGAAAGCTAATGACATGAGCTCCTTATAAACAATAAAAGCTTCCTTGCCATTCCAATGTGGTAGACCACTTCTATTAGTGACTCTTAGGCTTCGTGGACCTACATTAATTGAATTCAGTAATTAATACCCAAAAATCTCTCATATGAATAATGATTAATGCATGCAGACTCTATTCAAAAGTTTTGGCGTGTTATTGCATTGAGACAGATGGCTTGCGACTTTGAACATTCTTATCTAATTTACTTGCTACTTGTTGAGTTGCTATCTCGTCCAGATGCACCTTCCTGTGCATGCTAGTGCCTGTTCCTGTTGGCTATCTTCATGGCACTTCGTATCCCTTTGATGGACTGTAAAGCTGCATTATCCTTATCTTGCCTTTGCGTCCCTTCATACTACTTCGAAAGATTGCTGGAAGCATTTGTATAACCTTGAGGCCTGTGATACATCTTCGATGTGCAGCATGAAGCTATCCAAAATTTTCTAAAATATAAAGACTCATCTAGTTACTCATGAAGTGCACCTCAAAGCGCACATACACATGCATCCGTGCTTGTGCTCAGACGATATTTCGCACCATCCTCAAAGTTGACCGTGAATCCACATGAGATGGTCAACTGAGTGAAAAGTTAAGGAAATTAGCTCCTTATAAATAAAAAAAATTTTCTTGTCATTTTCGATGTAATACACCACTTTCATTAGCGACTTTTAAGTTTCTTGTGCTTTTGGACTTCTTGGACTTGCATTAATTGTTTGACGAGGTAGTGATTAATTATTGATATTAGTTAGGATAAATTATGCTCATGTTATTAACTTTGGTGATAATATCTCTATTTCATCAAATTTTGGTTTAGAGTCCTTTTTTTAGCAAAATATTGGTGTGAAGTTCTTGATGTCGGAAATAAATATTCTTCTCATGTGTTACACGATAAACCATAAATAAAGAAATGAAGAGACTTGAGAATAATTTACTTTATTAATTATCATAAAATTTTAAACAATTTAGGTTGTTTATATTACTAATATTAATTACGAGGAAATACAGTGAAATCACTGGTTGGATTGCTTGACGGACATTTAAGGTTTGGAATTCAACGCACTGACAATTTGCAGCCGGAATGAATGATGGCCCACAGTAGGGACAGAGAGTACCAAATTAAATCTTTAGTCGTACTTATTTTTGGATTAGACACAAAATGCAATCAAGTAAAAATTGCAGGCGTCCGATAAAAAAATAATCTCTTTGCCAGTTTAAAGCAATGCAAGTTCCCAAAAGCTCTCAACAGGGTTAGGCCGTGTTCTTAAAGTATGAAAAAAGTTTTACGTGCCAAAAAAGACCAATTATTAACTTAATCGACTAATATTTATTTTACTGAGACTTATAACAAAAGATGTCATATTTGTATGTATATATATATATAAGATAATTGTATTTTTTTTTATTTTGAGTTAAGTTATATTAATTGCATTTAAGGTAAATTTATACAACGTTTACATGACTAAAAGTTGAATCTTTAACTTTGATAAATTTGGCAGTTTATAATAACTTGTGATAATTAATCTTGTAGCCATGTAATGAGTATATAAAATTATTCTAGCTTGACCATAAATTTTTGGGTTATAATCTGTTAAAAATACTCTAGTGTTAACTACTTGTTAAAAAAATTATATCATCATTCGTAATTTTATCTGAATCAAATTTAAATTTGATGAATGAGTTCGATAGAGAAAAGGTAAATGTAAAATAAAATATATATACTTTGGTGTTGGAGAAAAAAATATCAAAAGAGTAAATCATTTGGTTTTGAAAGAGATTCGTTAATGAATGCAATGGGCCATCATGAAAAGAAGTACACTGTTCATATTTGTGCTATTGGTATAGATTGCTTGCAATTGAAAATGCTATAGCACACCAACATAGAAAATTTACCTGTAAATCGAGTACCGGCTCTTTATGATTTATCTTTTATCTTTTTCCCTTTTTTCTTTTTCAATTTCACATAATTTTATGAGTGATAAATATTGAAATCATTAGACGTTGTACTTTTTAGATGCCTTTAAGCGTATGAAAATAAGAGTAAAAAAAAGTGAAAATTGTAATTGAGGGCATCCTATTTAATACTTGATAATTGGGGAAGGTATACGTGGGGAATTTATTTATTTTTTTTTTGACAAAGAAAAACTGGTGTATTCGATACAGAGAAAGTATGAAAAAATTGGATTCGGGTCATTTTCTTTTTAAATTTTAATTTTATACCCATTTAAATCATTTTCTACCGAATTCAAAGGTAGTGGTGATTAATCGAATTTTAGTTTAAAATTTAGTCATCAAAATTTACTTTTGTATTTAGATTCTAAGTGATTTTAGACATTACAAATACCATCCTTTCAGACTTTAATCCGTTTTCTATATATTTTTGGGTGAAATTTATTTTTCACAATACTTCTAATTTATTCAACATTTTAAACCATAATTTTTTTAAAATTTTTTCACTACTCCCACCCTTTTCTTTTTTTTTTTTGTATATAAAATATTTCTTTCCATCTTGCTCTTTTTTCTCATTTATACAGAACACATGTTTTTTGGTTGCATCCTGTAACAAGGGAGCTAAATCGAATATTTTTTTCTCCAGCGGTGGGAGGACCATTTACTCTTCTTTTCCAAGATAAGGACCATTTACCAAAATGCCTTCAATCTGCAATTTTCCGGTGAAAAGCATTTTTCACTCCATTTTCTTTTGGCTAGCCACCATATAAAATATAGAATTAGACATGTATTATTGTATAGCAAGAGCAATCTATGATCTCCACTCTCCACGACTCTTATTTTAAAGTATGTGAAACAAATATTCTAGTTTTTACTGATACACAAAAAATATTAAAAGTATAATTTTATTTAAAATATTATACACATGTTATAAATCCTAGACCTCATGTGGCTTGTACTGATGTGTAAAACTTATATCCAACGGTTTAATTTTCTTAATATACACGTGTTGAAAATCTCTATTACAATGTGAAGAGATGATATTCACACTATTCCACAAAAATTACGAGACACGCTACATTATTTCACATTCTGTGGCATCGATTCCCACACATTATGGACCGAACCTGAAGGGTCCATTCCCTTGAATTTTAACTTTCAGGAAATCAAGAATAAACCCTTTCTTTTTTTTTTTACTTTTGACCAGCAATAATGATGGTTTCCGGATCGCAGTATTACTAGAAAATTAAGGTTAACTTTGTGAAGATCTCGTGTAATGGAGGTATAATTATTGATTGTTCCAGTCCTTTCTTGATATCTCTCTCTTTCCCGGTAAGAGGTCTAAATCCAATTAGCTTCATTTTCGTTTCTCAAAGTAAAAGGATGTCAATAAATTCGAAATATTTTTTTGGGTTTACATTGTCCGGTACGCAGGCTGATTTTGTTTTTGTCTTCAAATTAGTAGTCAGTGTGAACATTATAGACCAATTGATATATCGTACTTAGTATTTAACTTATATGTATATTTCATATTGAGCCAAACTATACATCGTTTTCAATATTATTTTCATAATTCGGAGGTAACATCTAGTATTCATAAAATTTACCCCAAATATATCTTCCAAAAAGAGAACAGTTTGTTTCAGTTTAGTAAGAAGAAAGGGTAAAGAAAAAATACTAGAACGAGAACATGATTTACCCATTTACTACCAATACCAGACACCGGATCTGGATCCGTCGATCCGGTGGACCGAGTGCAATTGTTACACTCTTCCAGTGTGTGTGAAAGAGAGCGAAAAAGTCCAAAAAGGAAAAACAAATGGAGCGAAAAAGGAAAAGGCAAAAAGGAAGAGAGAGAGAGAGAGAGAGATATTGTGTGGTAAAGTTGTAACTGATACTCTCACTCAACTCTGCTACGTGTCGCCCCGTCTTAGGCGCGAGCCTCCTCAACATAAAATTACCCTCTTCCACACTCAACCACACACGCTTTTGGCCCAATCTCTCTTTTAACCCCTCCCCTCTTTCTCACCCTATGCCATATTCGATTTAGGATTATAATTTAAATTTGGACAAATTCGAATTAACCCATTGTCTTAAAAAATGCAATTTGACCGGCAGTCGGACGGCCAATCGCTCCTAAGAGCGTTCTATTTTTGGCTAAAAAATGTTATTTGGGCGAGCTGCCCGAATTCCGGTCAGACCAAACGATTCGTCCAAAAAATCTGATCGGACCAGACAATTCACTCAGAAAATTTCACTAATTTATGGTTTTATCTTCGATTCAAGACTACCGTTTGTATGAATACTTTATTTGGTGTATTTTATAAACATTAGTATATTTATATGTTATTATTAGTTTATTACATAAATTATTTACCTATATAAATATATATATTTCAAAAAATTACAAAAAATAGAGAAAAAAATCCAGTCCGACCAATAATTGAGCCAGTCAGACCGACTAACCCAGAGGTCAGACCTAATTATGAGTCAACCTCCGGGTCGTTTCGGAGAACAATGACCAAACCATGAATTATGTAGTTGATTTATGAAAAAAAGGGACACAAAATTAAATACTGGTCACCAAAGTAATTCATAGTCCCTGATCTTAATCAAATTCTCCTATTGGGTCCATCCTTTCTCATAAATGATTTAGCTGTCTTTTTATTTTGAAAAAAATACTGTTTTTGGATCCCTGGTTGACTTCAGCGCCTTTTTTTTTATTTTTTTGTCATGTGAAATGACTGTTTTACTCTTCACAAAACAAAAATAAGATGAAATTTGTCGTTTTGTGAAGGGTAAATTAGTCATTTCACATGACAAATAAATGAAAAAATAGGTGCTGAAATCAACCATGGACCCGAGACCAGTATTTTTTTAAAAAATATAGTGAAAGCTAAATAATTTTTCAAAAAATAGAGACCCTATAAGAGATTATAATTAAGACTAGACACTAGAAAGTAATTTGCCCAAATTTTTTTGAATTAGAATTACTTCATGATCCGCCCTGTCACCCCACTCCCATAGCACCTCCCTATTTACACCTCAAGTCCTTTACTTTCCCCAACGGAACTAGTAAATAGTAATAAGGCGAGGGGCAATTCCGTAAATAATGTTATCCACCAGGCAACCTTGGCTCCCCACGAGTTACTAATTTCGTGCCACGGAAAAAGGTAAATGATAATTTATAGCGGTATTTTCTCTTCATTGTAATCTAATATGAATAATGTGCTTGGCCAATTGGTGGTTCACGAGACCTCGCAAAACTGCTGACACCCGGAAAGAAAACAAAAAAAAAACAAAGGACTAGCAATTAAATTCACTGTTTTCCATTCAGCAAAAAAAATTTAACTATATTCTTAAAGTGATTAGCTTTTAACCAACCATTTCCATCTTTCACTGCACATGATTATCTCCCCTCACCCGTGGCAATAATTAATAAACACGACCAAAGAATTAAGGTCAATCTCATTATACTTGTAGTATCAGCTGCAACTAGTTTTAGAGTAAGTTTTTTTTTAATAAACTGTACTTAAATTATTCAGAAATTAATTACTCAAAAAATAGTTTTTTTTATTACTTTCAAATTACATAGATCCGTGAATAATTTGTTCTAATTATAACGAATCCGACCGAATCTAAAATATTATTCAAAAGTATTGGAAAAAAAAAATTGTTTAAGTAATGTTATGCTATTTTTGTCGCGCTCGTAATTTCTCCGAATCTCGGATTGATTTCTTCCAACTACAGCGAATCCGGGTAAATTTAAAGTAAGATTTCAGACCATAAATATATCACAATCTACAATCTAGATGAGCTCAAAATTATGACATAAAATTTACAATTGGCATCCCAACAAGCAATTGACTTTTTTTTTAATTGGACTCCAAAATAACCAAAGAAATCCCATGCGACACTCTTCGACCCAGACGCGTTTGCAATTATCCTGGAAGAGGAAGAAGAAGAAGGAAGGAAAGACAACGCAGGACACGGAAGGTTCCACGTGGCATGGAAAATCCTACTCTTCTCCTGTGGGCCCCACTAAGCTCCAGGTTAACCTCTTCCCCTATAAAGTCCTCCATAGCCAGGCCCATCCATTTGCCCACTCAAAACGCTCCTTCCCCTCTCTCTCTCTCTCTAACACTCTCTCTCTCTAAGATTCAGAAAACCTCCAAAAAACCCACACACAAAAAGACGAACCCCACTCTACCCACTACCCCCCCAATCTAGAGAAAACCAACTCCTGGTGACCGCCGGCGACCAAATTGTCTCGCCGGTGATGAATATTCCGGCGATAAGATCCCCGTCCCGATCACGCATTCCCCGTGTCTCCGATCACCCACGCCACGTATTCCACGAAACAGCCCTTAGCTAAAAAAAAAAACCAATTCCCTCTATTTAGTATAAATTCTTGTCTTGGTGATTAAGGGAAATGAAGAACCTTGTTTTGCTTGTACACTAAATTTTGGTTTTAAAAAAAACATTTGATTTTTGTTTGGGATTAGGAGGAGATTAAGGTGGGATTATAAGAGTAATTTTGATTAGTCGCTGATTTTAGATTTGACTTCAAATGGACTAATCTCCCCAACTCTAACCCGAGCTCATTAGAAACCATTTCAATTTTTTTTTTTTTGGAAATTTCGGTCCTCTTTAAGTTTTGATGCCTCCGATGAAGATCCAACCGATCGACGCCGATCACCAGGCGGAACGAGCCGAGCTGGTTAAGCCGCCGGTTCTGAAGTCTCGCCTGAAGCGGCTGTTCGACCGCCAGTTCCCCAGCGTGCTGAAGATCTCCACAGTGGACAAGCCAGCCGCCGGCGAGCAGCCGTCATTCCCGGCAACAAAGGATGCCGAGTTCGAGCCGACCTCCGTGTGCCTGGCGAACATGGTCCAGAGCTACATGGAGGAGACCAACGACAAGCCGTTTAAAGGCCGCCACCGCTGTAACTGCTTCAACCCTAACGGAAACGACAGCTCCGACGACGAGTTTGACCCCTTCTCCTCACCTGACCCTCCCTCCGGCAACGGCGACGCCCTCGACTTCCTCAAGGTATTTACCGGTCCCCTCAATTCCCCTCAATTTAAATAGTTCATTTAATTCATTATATATATATATTATAATTCAAATCCACTTTTTTAAAAAAACCGTTAATATATATTTTTTATTTATTTATTCAGAGCTTGGTCCCTTGCACGAGCGTGGCCGAGAGGAACCTCCTCGCCGACACGGCGATGATCGTAGAGAAGAACAAGAAGCAACAGAAATCCGATCTTAGGAAAACCGTCGCCGTCGGATTATCATCGCTCGGCTACGATTCCTCCATCTGCAAATCCAAGTGGGACAAGTCTCCTTCCTTCCCCGCCGGTACGCTCACACTCCAATTTTTTTTATAAAAAAATAAAAAATAAAAACTGAATTGGAGAACGGAGGGATTAATCTTGTGCGTGCGGCGGTGCAGGCGAGTACGAGTACATCGACGTGATCGCGGAAGGAGGGGAGAGGATGTTGATCGACGTGGAGTTCCGGTCTGAGTTCGAGATCGCGCGGTCCACTGGGGCGTACAAGGCGGTTTTGCAATCCCTTCCGATGATCTTCGTCGGGAAGCCGGACCGGCTAGGTCAGATCGTGTCGATCGTGTCGGAGGCGGCGAGGATGAGCTTGAAGAAGAAAGGGATGCACTTCCCGCCTTGGAGGAAGGCCGAGTACATGCGGGCCAAGTGGATGTCCCCCTACGCTCGCCTGAACGGCGGCGCTCCGGTCGCCGGCGGGATCGTTGCTGCTCCGTATGATGGGGAGGGGGACGACTCCAAGGGGGAGCTTGAGCTGATCTTCGGAGCGGAGATGGAAATGGATACTCCTAATAAGGCCAAGGCGTCCGCATCGCTGACGTGGCAGCCGCCGGCGGTTAAGCCGAAGTGGAGCGGTGGTGTACAGAGGGGGACTAAGGTGGTTCCCGGCCTTGCTTCTCTGCTCAAGGAGAAAGCGTGACCGATCGGGAAAATTTTGGAACTTTTTTGATAATTTTGGGGTTTTTGTTTAATCCTTTTTGACGAATTACAAGGTACAAAAAAGAAAAAAATATATATGCGAGTATATAATTTCGCAAGTCAAAAAAATGAAAAAATTAACCCGGATAATGTTGCTTTTTTTTTATTTCCCTATTTTCTAAAATTTCCGTCCCTTTGTTGTTTGGCTTCTCCCAATCTGGGTGCAGGTTTGTCTGTAACAGCAGAGGCAGCGAATCTATCGTCTCTTTGTACCAACTATCAAGTAAATATTTCAACAATTTGCAAAAAGGAACTAAATGTTTTATGTTTTTGTATAATTGTATTGGATTATTCGAATTCGAATATTTTTGTGTAAAAATATCACACGAGAATAAAAACACCTGAGGATCCTCGAAATGCAGTAACATTATTGGAGTTGCAGGTTGCAACCCTCAATTGTTTATGTAAAAAATAATAGTTTTGAAAAATGGTGGGTGGGTGGGTCTTTGCTTCTTTAAAGGGGAACAAAGGAGTATGATGCTCTCTACTTTTTTCCTTTTTAATTATTTTAAGCTGCTCATCTTTTCATGCAAATATTTTTACTTTTTTACTGTCTGAGGTTTTACTTTTTTGGTAAATTGTGGGTGGGTTACCGAAGCGTTAAGAAAAGGAGTGAGTGGGTTTTATGGGGGAGTGGAGTTGGTGGTTGCTGATGACGGCAACGGGCTCAACTCGTGGCGTCTCGATCGCCGCGAGGAGCAGAAGTGGCCAAAAAACCTTCATTTGAAGGGCGTGATATTCTCTCTGCCTTTTCCCATCTTCTCCCCATCTCTATACTTTTAATCTCGATAATAACGATAGTTTAATCCGTATAATGAAATATCGATATAAGATTTGATAATGTTTAATTCTGAATATTAAATATAAAAAAACACTTATCTCACTTTAGAGTTTACACTACCCGAAACTCAAATTTCTGTAAGCACATTGACTAAAGTAAATTTGGATTAATGTTAGAGTATCATAGATTGTTCATTTTTTTAGAAACGCTCAATTAATTACTTCAAACTTCCCACCTGCCCTGGGAATCAAATAGAAAATTGATGGGTATTTTTTATTCGTTTCCCCAATTTTTTTTCCTCCTTGTTCAGGATTTTTGTGTGTCTGAAGTTTTGGGTCTCGTCAAATTTTGTGACAATTTTGACTCAGGAGAAATGGCATTGAAGGTATAAACTATAGGAGATGCTTTGACACGTGTATGGTTCTAAAGAACACTAGGGATTAAGTTTTTACCGTGGTACTTTGGGTTTGACCCCAGGGTCCCAAAGTTTTTATTTGATAATTTATTATATTTTTAATATATGTTCCTATTTAAATTAGAAATTGATCTCATAAAAAATTAATCAAGATAGAAATTGAAATTAAATCAAAAAAAAATTAGGAATTGATTCTACTCTTTAAAATTTCTGATTCAGGAGACATTTTGCATAATCGTAAAGTTATTTTTAAAAATAAATTAGATGATCCAACTTGTGAAACTGTGGTCTACTGCCTTGTGGGAAAATGGTAAACACGGTTTGAGGTTAATTTCAGTCTATCAAGCCACCTATGATATGATGTTACAGTTATTACTGGATTATATAATATCAATCAAATGTGTCCCGTAATTTGTTGGCCATTACAAATTAAACGCTAGTGTAGTTTAATTAATAATTTCTAATTTGAAATATTCAAAATGTTAAATATTCTGTTTATCATTTAAAAATTATTGTTTGTTGAAATTTAAATTAATCAACATTAAAATCATTGTTTATGCTACTAATTATCGAAAATTAAATCTATTAGGAAGTTGGATGATTCACCATTTCGTCAATCTCTAGCCATCTGTCGAGATTCTGATGATTAAAATCTTCAAGTAAATTAAGCCTATTGATATCCAAGTAGTCACTAATTTTTAATAAGATTTTCAATTGAATTATGCCAATTTGAATATGCTCCTACCAAATTCATATTTTTTTTAAAAATATTCTCAGCAACTAAAAAAAAAATAAAAACAGATATTGGATCAGCCGCAGATTAATGTGAAATATTCGTACGTGGCCTTGTATCGTTAACAGGGTAAGAACTAAGAACCTATATTATTTTTCAACCATTGGCGTCCTTCAGCGAAGATAGTTTTTTAACGTTCCGCTGTTTATCTGCACAAAATTGATTGCCGTTGACATGTGACACGTCAACAGTTTTCTTGGCCAGATTGGGTTATTTATTGAGTGAATAAAATAATTACAAGTCATTATATGGTAATTCCAGTAAAACACATAATTAAAAAATTCGTCAAAATAAACAGTAACGGGGTAATGGGTGGTAAATTACCAAACCATCTTAAATAATGACGACAGTATTGATTAAGATAAGTCGAGAAACTTCAGAAAGTCTATTAATTAATAAGTCGTAGAAATAATAGCGAATCCAAAGCCTAGAGAGGTCCGTTCTTAACTCCTAACTTAGGATATCCACTAAGAAGTAAGTCCCCTTCCTTCCCCATCTCCAAGCTAGAGGGAACTATTGTATAATTGTGAGATTATTACTATATTGCTAATTAAAAATATTGATTATATTTAATTGTAATTGACCTAAAGCCATAAATTTCCCATAGTTTGTTTAATTTTTTCTGTGGGTTTAAGTAGAAAAATAATATTTGGTAATGATTGTTGTGGTGGGCAATTTTCCAAATACTTTTTAAAACTTTCTCGTTGATGTAGCTAGCCTACATTATCTTCTCATTGGTGTGATGTGTGGTAGGGTCGGTTCATAGCTCACAGAAACTAATAAAAGTTTTCAGGTAGGGGCCACTTTACCTTCTTTTTTTTTTTTAATTTTTTTCACCGAGAAGGGGAAGTTGATAAACGACAGATGCAGTGGGGCCCAGTCTCCATTAAAAGCCAATATAATAAAAGCAAAATTGCCCAAACTTAGACAATAAAAGCAACCCACCAACTACTCTCTTTCTCTCTGTAACGGAGGGTGAGGAAGAGAGAGAGAGAGATTGCTTGTGAGGTGCAACCTTGATTTATGTGTTTGCCTATTCTTCACGAAACCGATGCATTTATTCCTTGTTTGTATTGGTACACTTCCCTTTATTAATTTTTGATTAGGCCCATCTTATATCATATTTTTATTTTTTGTCTGAAAATTATAGTTAAAAGAGAAATCAACAATCCTTATTTTGAGATGACATTTCTAGAACTTGAATTTCACTTAAATAATCTATCACCTATTAGTTTATGTGTTATATATGCTGTGTTCAGCTGTCCACATTTTTTAGGGGAACACCATTTTTATTTGTAGCTAACAATCTTAATTAATATGATAATATGTATAGACAATACGTTACAGATTATAGCCCTTTCTATTATTAAAAAAAATTCCGCGGATCCTCTGGATTTATCCGGCACAATTTAATTAATAATTTTCAATAAATTTCCATGGGGTCAAAGGGTTCAAACATTTACTTATATGTTTTTGAATTTTATTTGCATGGATATAGTTTTAACATATGTTTGGAATAACAACAAATTATTTTCAGAGCCATCTGTATACAATTGAAAAGACCAGACCTTCAAATCTCATCTGAACCTACATCATAGGACTTTATCATCATTCGAAATTATGCACAATGCAGAATTATTTAAATACGAATTACGAAAACATGCAATATTAATTACAAGTTTTCGGAGGCTAAATGCACACCAATAGAAGCGAAGAAATGTTGGTGCTTTTTTCAGAAGAGGAAAATGTTAGTAGTAGTCTTGAATTGGTTGGATAAATTTGTATATATGTTTTAGGAATGACAAAGTTATCTATATCGTGCTGATGACACTATATTATTATCCCATAAGTCAAGAGTATTTTGACTTAAATGCGTCTAGAATAAGGTATGAGTTTATATTTGAAAATAGAGTTTAATATATATTTTATAATTTTTTTTACTTTATTTCTAATGTTTTACTTTAATTTAAATCACATCCTAATTAAAATCTAGTTAGACTATATATATATATATATTTTAAATATTATGCAATATGTTTCATCAAATTGATTATTGTTATTTTTTATTAATATATTATAAATCTTCATATATTCATTATCATTCAATAAGATTATATACAATTAAATTTATGTTAAAAAAAATTAAAATTTAATTCAAGGATCGAATCCTATAAGATTCTGTAAATTTTACGAATCCTGAAGATAATTAATTATATGAGTTTACTAATAATTTTTTTAAAGCTTCATAGAAAGTATAAATTCAATCCTTTAAATTATAATATAAGTAAAATTCTATCAATACCCTAACATTCCATACCCATCATCATTCCTAATATATTTCCTACCGATTATCTAAAGTTTGGCAATTATATCACTGATAAATATCAGAATGGACCAATTCGAAAATAACCTATCACGTTAGTGAAAGAAAATCTGCCTTTTACTTTGACACTGTTCGAAATTCGAATTATTATCAAGTTTCTGTTCCTATTCAGAGAGAGAAGGACCGGGTGAGAATTTCAAACCATGATTGTCTCTCCCGTTAACATCATTAAAGAACATAATTTTATCTTGCACCAAATGCCATATTCTTTGATGCAAAACTTCGCTATCGTATTTTAAGCACATCATGTTAAACAATATGAATATGCTAATCAACAATTTTTTTTTGGTAAGCTCCGTCCATTTTCATATGATAGTATCGCTTCTATCACGATGTAATTCAATATCATGGAATAATGGCATAAACTCATCTACCATAACCTCTTCATAGATGCGAAAAGATCGTCTCCATAAAAAGAATTAGTTCCAACCGATCTTCGAACCAAAAATTACTCTCAATTATCTTTGCCAATTTTTTATCAGAGATCATATATAGCCTGTCAAACTTATATTTCAATGGAATGTTCCCAATTCATGTATCCTCACAAAATAAAATTTTCTTCCGTTGTCTAATATGAGATCATTTCCATCCTTAAAATCATCAATTAAATTGTCTCCCTCCATAACAATATTATTAATACATTCCCAATTACTTTGAGGTCTTCCAATCGGAATAGAAGCACAAGAAAAATAATTGAATTTTTGACAACTCAAACGAGTTATATGAACTGATAACTAAATATTTTATTTTAACAAATTGTAAATGATAAGTTAATTTTTTACGTAATTTATCGACCAACATCATTATGAGACTGTCTAAATTCTTTGCTATTAATCGATAATTGATACGTTATAAAAAGTTGGACCATCTTACCATTATTTTTCCAACGATGATCGAACTTGTCCCCCTACTACGACTAAAATGCCACCTTTATTTTCAAAGCAGTTATCAGTTACTGCATGTCCCGGCACAATGAAAGTGAACCTGTGGTCCAGTTTTGGCCCACTATCCATTACATTAGCTGTCACGGCCATTTTTTGCTTTATAGTTTATATTCTCTGAGCCATTAATCTATTTTTGAATTGTGTTAAAATTTGATCATTAAACGATGTTCTTTTTTAAATCTTAAAATATACACCAAGAATACCAATTATATAGTTCACTGCATCTATAATTAGCATATTTAAGAATACCATTGGACCACCAGGTGTAAAAAAAGCTATACAAGTTAAAATCACATCCCCGTAAACTTCACTATTTAGTCACAAGTATGAACAAAATCATAAATTCATGACATTAGATTTTGAGATTTGACACTAAGATTGATATCCATCCAAATCGTTGCAAGGAGTAAACGGTGTTTTTTCTCCGCGAAAGTCCGACGATTCATTTTCAGACAATAATAACAGTTTCTGCTTATATACTTTTTCTATAATGACACGGAAAACAGTTTCTGATTTTGTATAAAAAAACATTACCTAACCTTAATTCTTACTTTCCCATTTCAGCTTTGCCCGCGACAGTTTTTTTTTTGCTAAATCAGTCAACTAGCTATAAATAATAAACAATACATTATTATTCATGGTATTTAATTCCAGTCAGCAAGTTAATGTGGCAGTGACCAAAAATGACGATATCACGTTAAATGTGCTTCCAATAAGTACAGCTTGCAAAACCAATTTCGGCACTCATAATCCACTTAATTAAAAGGATAAGCTTATTGATCAAAAAAAAAAAAAATTAAAAGGATAAGCTTTCCGAAAATTGAATTAACTCTCTGACAAATCTGGAGAAAAAGGCAGCTCAGATCTGCACTAATGAGCATACATATATGGCATTAATTTTTTTTCGCATTAATTTCCGCGAACTGCTCATGTATATCCTTGTAGGCCAAGTTTAAAAATTTATCGTTAGTTCAGAAAACTGCAATCAATAAAAATGCGAGATTTTTTATTGAATCAATCAACTTTGACTCGTTCATGTTCATTTCCTTGGTAACAATTTCGTATGAATTCATTTGAAGTAGCCTGTGATTAAATTGCTCCTGGGTCTATACCCATCTCTCTTATTTTAGTTAGAATCAATTAATTCGTGAAATATTATTACTTCAAATAATTTATTTTCCAATGAGGCATAAATTATGAATGTCAATCTTAACAAGTGTATAATACTCGTATTTCCAAATAATGTAGCATCTAATATACATGTTAATATAGCTACATGTACTTTCATTGTCCTTACTATCTTTTGCTGATTCTCTAATCCCACAATGTACATAGATTAATCGGTACTCTGATTGATGAAAACGTACACAATCTCGGTTGCTTTGCTCCGAAACTTTCCGAGAATCGTTCGAATGGAATAATAGCTGCTATATATAAGTAATTATATTGTGAATTGTTAAGACATTGCTTCACGGCTGAGCTACAGTGAACAAATGCATTACTCCCAAATAAGTCAACACCTAGATTAAGAATCTCTGAATTAACAGCATCTTTGGATATTGTTTCGAGCATACTCGATTTTTAATAGAAATATAAATACGCAGATGGGGTGGATCAGTTAATTTTAGGAATCGTTTGGTGGTTCTAAATTCTACACCTTTTATCCATGTCACATTTTCACCAAACTGATTGGAAATCTTAGGACAATCTCCTCACACTGTAATTTGATGTAAAATAATCATAAGATTATTGGTATATGAGAAGCCTTGTTCAATGGACAAATCTTATGCGGTGCTCTACGTAGATCCCATATTTTAAACTTATAGTATTGTCCACAATAGATAATTCAATTGATTATATTTTTATCTTTTGAAGACTTTCACGTTGCTACGGACTACTACTTTGGTTTGACGCTACCGATAAATTCTAACTTTAGCAACAAAAGGATTATTCGCATTAATAGGACGTTCTAGAGACGTCATTTGCGTAGATTTTGGCCTGAGTGATCAAGCGGCTACTTCGTTAAGCACGATTCTCGCCTTTTTTTATAATATGCACTCAAGATAAATTAACAGTCGAAAATTCTCGCCGATTATGGTTGGACCTATACACCATGCACCTGACACAAAGAGACCTTGCCCTTTACGTCATTTTATAAGAGAAATATTAAAAATATTAATGCAATTACATATGTTAGAACTGAATCTTACATGTTGATATTTTATTTTCGTTTCTGGTAGTTGACTTATTAATAACCCACGAATAATCGATGATTAGCTAGTGATCCCATTATTTTCAAACAACTAGCTAAGTGGTACCTTGCTAGTCAATTCAAAGATTAAAACTATACTATAATCTCACCTAGGAATATTGTGAATGAAGCTAAAATATGCAAGTATAACCTCGAGAAAATTGTTACGTATGTGGATGCAAGGGTGTTCAACTAACCTCTTTCAATGGTAGCATATTGTTCCGTCATTATCGAGGATGGAAAATAAGATAACATTAAAATCAACCTTATCTTTTGGCATTAATTTGTCCAAAGAGTCGTATGGACTTGGCTCACTATGTATCGTTGGGACAGAGGTCATAGTACTTAGATATTTCTTTACGTTGGCACGACCACACGAAACAATATCACATTGGCATTGTGTAGACAACTCAGTATCGTATAAATAATTAATTGTGCTAGAATTTAGATAACCATTTATGAAATTGATCAGATTCATGCAAAACCGAAAGATTCACGACAACATGTGATAGTGTCAGTTCACATGCATTTGAATAATTCCAGAAAGAAAAAAAGGCGTCTCCATTGGGCTATATGGTTAGAATTGGTTGATCTTTAAGGCCGAAAGGGAATCAAACCCAAAAAAAACCCACGAGATCCTAAATTCCTAATTCAACTGCTTTCTACCTTGGGAAATTTGCTCATCATTGTACCACCCTACGCTTCCATCTCTGACCCCACCTGATATTTTTCAGGGATAAGGTTCCCAATTTGGGATTTCTTATCTATAGTGAGGAAAACAAAGTTTTCCCGAGTGGGAAACCATGAAAAAGTAATACCAATTAGTTGCAGTGCAAATTCACCAAAAAAAAAAAAGAAAGAAAGTTGCAGTGCAAAAAGAGGTATTATAAACTGAAGTGTTTCGTTTATTGTTTATAATTTCATTTATTCAACTTAAATTTGGCACAAGTAGTCCATGTAGTCTACTTGGTTAAGATGTTAGTGCCAAAGTTTGATAATTTTGTTTGAAATCCTTGCACTAGGAGCATACTTTGTTAACAAAATGAAAAAGTGGTGCCTTAAAAAAAAGAGCTCCAAGTGCGTTCCTTTATTTTAGCTGATAGCAAATTTATACTTTAGGTGACCAATCTAGACTTTTAACTCCAGTGTTTCATCCTAGGCAAAATTTGCTTGGTTATGTAATGAAACATTAGTACGTAACATGTTTTCTGGAGTGATATAACTTGTAAATTTTAAAAAAAAATTGTTATACATTTGCCTTTAAAAGTGGAGTTAGAAAATAATTCCATTCCATTTGTTTGTTATGAGGATGTACATGCAGTCTACTATTTCCTCATACGTAATCATTCTGCTTATATAGCAAGAAATATTGATTTTTATGCTGTCTTCTTTTATAACTTAAAATAAAACTTTGAAATTAAAAGCTTGAAATGAATCTTTTTGAGACAAAATTTTTGAATATAAAATTCATTTTCTCATAACATTGTTGTCTATTATCCCCATTCTTTAAAACCCAAAAGGACACCGATTTCACGTTCTAAAAGTGGGCCACAACATGGCCCATGAGGCCAACTTAAATAAAGCCGCCATATCTCATTTTCCTGAGGCCCAAATGCGGCCCATTTCTAGCCAGCGGCCCATCCGATCCAGAATCCCAAATAACTAACCCGGAAAGCAAAAAAAAAAAAAAAACCACAACCGAAAAGAAATCCAAGCAGCAATGCAGAAGAGAGAACAGAACAAGTCCGGCGGCGGAGGCGGCTCGGCGCCGTCAGCCAAGCGAGGACGCCCCGTCTCAGCCAACTCCGCCGCTGCTGCAGCCGCCGCCGCCAACGCCGCTTCTTCGGGAGGCGGAAACGACACCGTCGCCCCCTCCACTCTCCTCGGCCCCACTCTTCAAGTCCACAACTCCTTCGCCGGTCAGTTATTTCCTCTCCTTTCCCCCACCGCTTCTCTCCTAGGGGTACTTTCGTAATTTTCCGCGATTATTATTTGCTCCAGATCAGAACAACAAGAGGATAGTGCTGGCTCTTCAGAGCGGGTTGAAGAGCGAGCTGACGTGGGCCCTAAACACCTTAACGCTCCTCTCCTTCAAGGAGAGGGACGATTTTAGGAAAGATTCCGTCCCCCTCGCGAAGATCCCCGGCTTACTCGACGCTCTCCTCCAAGTAGTAAGTTCCTTTCTCTTTTTTTTTTTTGGAATTTTTTTGGATTTTTTGGATTTTTTTAGGTTTTGAACTTGTGATTTAATGAGCAGATTGATGACTGGAGAGATATTGCGCTCCCCAAGGAGGTGTCGAAGCCGGGTAGGGTTAGGACGCTGGGGTCTAGTTCCGTGGTGACGGGGTTTGGGAACGAGGGGGCGGAGGTGTTAGGGTTTGGTAGTGAGAGGAATGTTAATGCTCGGGGTTCGGGTATGTGGTGGTGTGACGAGGATGGGCTGTTTAATTTGGACGAGGAAGCTCGGGCTGAGAAGCAGCAGTGCGCGGTGGCTGCTTCCAATGTCATGAGGAACTTCTCTTTCATGCCAGAGAACGAGCCCGTGATGGCGCAGCATCGCCATTGCTTGGAGACGATGTTCCAATGCGTCGAGGATTTTGCTATCGGTGAGGATTTCTTAACTATTCCTTCAGTTGGAGTAACTGGTAGTTAAAAATTCCTGCAGTTGTTAACATTTAAATAAATACCGATGCTGGTTTTATTGTTCTCTCCGCGTTTACTCGTTATGTCTTATCATGGTTGGGAATCAGGATTCACTTTTATTTTTGCACAACGATCTTTATGATTTTCCTTGAAGCATTGTGTTGTTGTTTGTGCTGCTCATTGTGTTATGATCCTTGGAGGTTATGTTCCCTGTCATTCGGTTTTGAATGCTGCTGATATTTGGTTCAACTGACAGAGGACGAGGAACTTGTTACAAATTCCCTTGAGACAATTGTAAACTTGGCTCCTGCGCTTGATCTTCGGATTTTCAGCTCAGCAAAGCAATCTTTCATACCAATGACGTAAGAACATATATCTTATCTTGGCTAGCTAGCTGTTTATTCTTGTTGTAAGGCAGACAATTTCACATATCTTTTGAACAGAGAAAAGCGTGCAGTTGAAGCTGTCATGGGGGTGTTAGGGTCTTCTGTCAAGCCTTGGCATTGTGCTGCTGCTGAATTACTTGGGCGTTTGATTATAATACCTGATAACGAACCTTTTCTTATTCCTTTCTTCCCGCAGGTGGTTATCTTTTGGCTTACTGGATTTGTTTGATTTAGTTGTTGTGCATGTGGTGATTTCTGATTGCAATAAATCGACACTGCAGATACACAAGCGCTTGGTAAACCTCATGAGCATACAGGCTTTTGATGCTCAGGCGGCTGCCATTGGTGCACTGTATAACCTTGCAGAAATTAATATGGATTGTAGGCTGAAGTTGGCCAGTGAACGATGGTGAGATGCTTATTCCTCAACTCGGAACTATTTGTTCCTTTATATCCTTTCGTCCGTTGACATTTCTATACGTATCATATCTGTTCCTTCAGGGCTGTCGACCGGCTGCTGAAGATAATCAAAACCCCACATCCGGTGCCGGAGATTTGTAGGAAAGCGGCCATGATTCTGGAGAGTTTGGTTTCTGAACCGCAGAACAGGGCCTTGCTGCTTGCCTATGAGAATGCATTTGCGGAGATTCTCTTCTCTGATAGTAAGTATTCGGATACGTTTGCCCGGATCTTGTACGAATTGACATCCCGACCAAACAACAAGTTCACTGCGGCACGTGGGATATGGGGCATGTGACAGACTAGTGGCATTGAGATCATGTTGTAATCGAAACTTTACTTAGTATTCGCATTTGTATACAGAGCATCCTATTTAGAAATTGTGAAGAAGTTCAAGTCTTAGATTGCTTGATCTCTCTTCTACTCGTCTTTCCTGGACATGTAATTTAAGCCCAACATGTAATTTCTCTATTCTACTCATCTTTAAAATTAGTGATAAATTAGTGATGTGTTATGAGATGATATTTCAAGTGGGTTTGGTGAAAAAGTGCTTTTTCATCATTATTTCTAAATTGTTCGGCTCAAAATGTAAATCATTAAGGCCCAACAAATTTTTTTTCTCTTCGTTTGTTATAAACTTTTCCATAGGTGGGTCCAAAAGGTTACAAAGTCCGAAGTCCTTTCTAGTTGCAGCGGGCCACGTTTGGTGTGGGAAAGGCCAATTTTTCGAGTATTTGATCCAACTATAACAGAATAAATTCTCATCTAAAGAATATCGAGGGAAAAATAAATGATAATAATAATGGTATATATCCGTGCCCTAGAGTCGGCTGGTGTGATAAGTATACATATTTTGTAATATTCATTTTCCCTCTTTTGATGAATATTGAATATTCTTTGGTCGACAAACTTGGTGACGCTTTTCTTGGGTCGAGTTGTGGTCCAACGCGCATTGAATCCTTTAACCAACGGTAGTTAAAGAAATCGGATTCGTTGCACCAAATAGAGGAAAAATTAAATTCTCTTGAAAGTGAATAAAATATATAAAGGACTGATGGGTATTCCGCTGACAGGTGCACAGTACACGTTCTCCAATAGGAGAACGACGAGATATATGAGTCCAGGTTGGATCAGGTGTTGGTCTCCCGGAGTTTATGGATCTTTAGCATTTGGTGCAGTGTCGGGCCCTGCTCCGTAATGATTCAGATCACAGGCCCATTGTTTTGGTGTGTAGGGAGGGTGGAGTTCCCCGGGGCCCTAGGCCTTTCCGTTTTCAGGCTATGTGGACCTCTCATACAGATTTTCTGGCATTGGTGCGACAGACTTGGTCAACACAGGCAGTGGCAGAGTCTGCAATTCTCTCTTTGACTGGCAAACTGCGTAGGCTAAAGCGGGCGTTGGTTTCCTGGAACAAGGAGGTTTTTGGTGACGTTAGGCAGAATCTGGTGGATGCGGAGACTCGTATTGAGGCAGTACAAAGGAGGATTGCGTCTGAGGGACCTCAGGAGGAGTTGGTCATTGAGGAGATGGAGGTACTCAGGGAGTACAATGTTGCGTTAGAGCGGCAGAGTACCTTCCTGATGCAGCAGGCACGGATTTCCTAGCTCCGAGATAGAGACCATAATTCCACCTTCTTCCACCGCAGTGTGCAGATCCGTAGGAGCCGTCTGGGTATTTCGTCGATGTTGATAGATGGCTAGCTATCGGAGGACCCTACCCAGATTTGCGAGCATATCATATCTTATTACTGACAGATGTTTGAGTATACGGGTTCACCACTAGATCTTACGGCAATTAGCCCGCTTGAGTCCTTACTACGGAGCCACGTTTGGGAGGACCAGAATGCAGAGCTAGTTTGGGTCCCATCATTGGAGGAGGTACGTCACACGTTCTATGGTATGAGCCCTTCTAGTGTACCTGGTCCGGATGGTTTTGGGGGGCAGTTTTTTCAGACAGCATAGGAGATTGTTGGGTTGGACGTGATCCGTGCAGTGCAGGAGTTTTTCACCTCTAGATGTCTTCCGATCGGGCTCAATGCCAATTTTGTGGTATTGATCTCGAAGGTCCAGGAAGCCCAGCGGGAGGAGGACTACATACCCATCATCTTGGGTAACTTCGTCTATAAGCTTGTGATGAAGATTTTAGCATCCCGCTTCAGTATGATACTAGACTCCCTGCTTTCTTATCATCAGTTTGGTTTTGTACCAGGACATAGGATCTATGACTATATGGCACTGGCCTCGAAAGGTATCAATTGCCTGAGAAGACGATAGAGTGGTGGCAATATGGCCATCAAGGTGGATATACGAAAAGCATTTGATACCCTTCATTAGGATTTTCTGATTGCGGTTCTCCGGGTTTGGGGTTTTGCTGAGGGGTTTGGAGAGATTATACTTAACATATTGCACTCCGCCAGGCTATCTATCTTGGTTGACGGGGTCTCGGTAGGTTACTTTGGCTACTCGCAGGGGGTGCGTCAAGGTGACCCCTTATCTCCACTACTTTTCATTATTGCTGAGGAGATTTTCAATCACATGATCTAGCACACTGTGGTTCAAAGGACCCTCACATGTTTTCGAGTGAGTCGTGGCAGTGTCTTTCCGTCCCACCTGCTGTATGTAAACGATGTTATTATTTTTGGGCAGGCCTCTAAGGCTAATTACCGTACACTACTGCAGATTCTATAGGAGTATGTGGCATTGTCAGGACATCACTGCAGATTTTATACTCACGCTGCACTTTTACGGTGTCAGATTATTGGCAGGACAGATGTTGGTACTTGTATAGGAGTTTCTGTCGGGCTTTTCCTACGATCATTCATTACATTTGCCATCACAGGCTTGGACCCCCAGGGAGCGACAAGACGATCTGAGTCCATGCCCGAGATGGCATCCTCACCTCCAGGGCTGCTTATGACCATCTATGCCTATCACACCTGACAGTATGCTAGGGCTTTTGGATTTGGGATGCGGCGATTCTGCCACAGAGGTCAGTGTTTCTATGGCGGGCCATTCTCGGAGCTCTACCCGCTTCAAATGCTATGACTCGTTGGGTTTTTATCAGCCCGAGTATGTGTTGTCTATGCATGGCTGAGGTAGAGTTGCTAGACCATGTGCTGACCCGCTGCCCGATCACAGCCGCCTTTTGGAGGTTTGTTTTCAGATTATTTGGGGTCTAGTGGCGACCTTTCTTGAGTCTTGCAGAGCTCATCGCAGAGGTGATGCGGCAGTGCTTTAGCCCTCAGGTTGATGTTCTATGGAGAGTTGCAGTGGTCACTGCGGGCTGGCTTTTATGTATGAAGCACTTTTCTTTTATTTGATGGGAGTTTTTTAGGTAAAAAAAATAAAATATATAAAGGGAACAGAAAAAAGTTTCATTTTAATGTAGGAAAATATATAAAGGGACTGTAATATAGAGTTTATCTCCGTTGTTAATAATATTTACTTATAAAAAACTATATGTCATGTATATTATACTTTTCAATTATTAACAAGTTGGCATGACCTTTTCGGCTGCAACATTCAAATTGACATTTTCCTAGCATATTCGTTATGGTAAGTCACATCTTATTTAAATGTCGATATCTCAAAAATGTATATTTTATTTGGAATGTTCGAGCTCAAAAATACAAATTACTTTATGACTAAAAAAACTCGGGATATAACATTCGGAAACACATATATGAACGTTTGGTTTAAAAAGCGGTTAACATCAAAATCACTCCTTAATTCTAATGCATTCAGTGCACGCATTTCCCTCCTTAACCCCTTGGTCTGTAGATGGTTCAGGAGCAGAGAGATAGCAGATCTATGAGAGTACACAGGTGGGTTGAAGAGTTCGGATAATCCTCCACCGTTATCCAACGTGGACAACCGGTCTTGAAACATCATTACCCAATCTTCCCCATAGTTGTATGCACCCATCCACATTGCCTCTTGCATTTTTTGGTGAACCGATACTATGTGATTGGCAATCGATAGAGTATCGTCGTTCAGTCTTAGC
>SOPF01028257.1:70050-106192 GCA_012979155.1 Hypericum perforatum | reverse complement strand
GTCAACTAGCGAAATACTATCAACATTGGTTCCTTCCCGACTTATAACAGTGCGCGGGGTAGCAAAATCACCTATATCATAGAGTAATAGGCTCCTAATAGCTGTAGGTGCTTCCGAGATGATATGTAGCCCAATTGGCATAGTGAAGCCCAAGTTGGCCAACCAATCCGCGCATCTATTTCCTTCTCGGTAAGTATGGACCACTTTGACTTGCCAATCCCCACTAAATACGTCATATATCTGTGCCACTAGAGGGCACGGGTTGTGGGGTCGAACCATTGGGTTGGTAAGGTAGCCCGCAACAAGTGTAGAATCTGTTTCCAAAATGAGTTTCTTGATGCCCATTGATTTGGCCAAAGTCAATCCGTGGAGTGCACCCCAAAGTTCCGCATTTACGCTCGTGCAATTGCCCAAGTTACTAGTGAAACCACCCATCCATTCCCCTGCCCTGTTTCTAAGTAGACCTCCCGCTGTTGCTCGGCCCATAGAAGCTCTTCGGGCCCCGTCTGTATTCAGTTTAATCCAATCCTCCATGGGCCTTTGCCACCCGATAAGTTGCTCTTCCCGATCTGGTTTTGTTCGCATGTTATCTTGACTAGAAATAGCGGCTTCAACTTCTTTGCATCGGGTATATATATTGTAAAGTAGATCCGCTGGCCTCTCATTTTGATTTTCCCAAACCCGTTGGTTCCGCCAGAACCAGAAGCAATTCAAGGAAACCAAAAATTTAGTCAGCCAAGTAGAGGGGCCCGTGAGGTTAGCCTGCATCCAGTCAACAAGGGACAGGGAGAAAAAATCAGGGATACTTACATGTTCCCGATTGCATAATCGTCTCCAGTATCCTCTGACTTTAGTACAGTCCCTTAGTGCGTGAAGTATGGTCTCTTCTCCTTGTTGACAGCAAGGGCAAGTGGCATTGTCTGTCATGTTTCGTCATTTCCGAATTGCATTTGTTAGCACCTTACCATGTCCGGCTAACCATGCCAGCTTTTTTAGCCTTTCCAGACCTTTCCAACTCCAAAGAGTGGCCCAGCTCTTCTGCTCCTCTATGTCTTCCATTTCATGAATCATATTATAGGCTGATTTGGTTGAAAAATTACCATCTTGAGTGCCATCCCAGCGAATAATGTCTGGACCTCTTTGCTTGCTCGGCGCCAGAGTTCCCGCAATCAGTAAGCAGGTTGGCGTTGGTAGGAACTGCTCAAGTAAGGTCCAATTCCAAGCACCATTTTCATCAACAGCATCCCCAACTTTCATGTTAAGGATGGTCTCTGGAACTTGTCTAGTACACAAGTCTATAAGTCTTGGTGTCCCCTCTAACCATTTGTCCATCCATAGGCTCACACTCCTGCCATCACCTATTTGCCATCGAATTCCCTGCAAGAGGATAGGCCATATTGCCACGATATTCCTCCAGAGAGGAGATGATGCCGCCTTTTTAGTGAGTATGGGAATCATTTGGTCTTCACGGATATATTTCGCCCATAACACCTTCGATAAAAGTGAAGCTCTATCCGTAAGAACTTGCCAACCAACTTTCATGATGAGAGCAAGATTTTGATCTCGGAGTTTCTTGAGACCGAGGCCGCCAGCTTTTTTAGGCTTGCAGATGGTGTCCCAAGCTACTAAATGTGGTTTTTTTGCGTCTTCACTTGAGCCCCAAATGAAGCCTCTTTGAAGGCGCTCTATGTCATCACATATCCCCACTGGAATTTTGGTCGTTTGCATAGCATAGCTTGGTAGAGCAACAATGACGGATTTGGCCAACATCACACGACCTGCAAAAGAGAGTTTTTCAGCGCACCACCCTTGCAATCGATTTTGCACTTTTTCGAGAATAAAATTGTATGTTCCTTTAGTAACTCGCTCATGTAATAAAGGCATGCCCAAATACTTCCCCATATTGGTAGTAAGGGTAAACCCAAGAGTGTGCGCTAGCTCCTTCGCCAACGACTGTGAGACATTCTTCGAAACGGCTAGCATGGTCTTGGCTTTGCTAACTTGTTGTCCCGAGCTTTCACAAAAGGTTTCAAGGACTTCTGCAATAACCGTAGCTTGTTTCTTTATTGCTTCGCCAAATAGGAAAAGGTCGTCTGCGAAGAAGAGATGAGACATCGGCAGCCCCTTTTGAGCTATCTTAAGGGGTTTCCACTCGCGATCCACCACCCTCTTCGTAATAAGGTGACCTAGTCGCTCAAGGCACAGCACAAAGATATAGGGGGAGAGTGGGTCTCCCTGTCGTATCCCTCTAGATGGGTGGAAGCTTGTAGTTGCTTCGCCATTCCAGACAACCTGCATAGAAGAGGTGGAAATGCACGTAAGGATCAACTCAATAGTAGCATCTGGGAAGTTAAAGGCATAGAGGGTTTCCCTGATGAAGGTCCACCGGATCCGATCATATGCCTTAGCTAGGTCGACTTTAATAGCCATGATTCCTTTTCCTTGTCGCTTGTTCTTCATCGAATGGACAACTTCTTGCACAATGACAATGTTGGCCGTAATTGATCTCCCAGGTACAAAGCTATTCTGGTAGAGAGAGACCCAATTAGCCATATGCGGCTGTATCCTACTAACTAGGATCTTCGTAATCATTTTCAGCGAGGTGTTGCACAAGCTAATAGGTCGGAAGTTTGATGGCTCCTGTGGGTTGTCAACCTTCGGGATAAGCATAATTGCAGTATCATTGACCACCCTCGGGGAGCAAGAACCCGCAAAGATTTGTCTCCCGAAGTGGATCAATGAGTCTTTAACGATTGGCCAGTTCTTTTGGAAGAAAAAAGTATGAAGTCCATCTGGCCCTGGGGCTTTTAGGGGCCCCATTCCAAAAATTGCTCGCTTGATTTCTTCCTCAGTTGGTGCGACACTTAACCTCTCTTTGTCCTCGCTACTAATCTGATGGAAAAGGCTCGGCCAAGTTCTTGGCGTGTCTGGCCCACCCTCTTCAGTGTAGAGTGACTTAAAGTGGTTGATTAGCAGCAACTTAATCTCTGTAGGATCTGAAATCCACACCCCCATCTCGTTTTTGAGTGCTTGAATCCGATTCTGCTTGCGACGGATAACTGTTGATGCATGAAAGAAGCGTGTGTTCCTATCCCCATGCACCAAGTGCTCCTTCCTAGATTTTTGGATCCAGAGTACTTCCTCCTGCTCCAGGACAGATTCTAACTCCATTCTCAGTTCTGTTTCCAAGTTGCGTAGGAAGGCACTCGGCTTGTATTCTAGCGCTTTTTGTATCCCCTCCAGCCTCCGCATCAACTTGGTCTTCTTAAAGAATACATTCCCAAAAATGTTGCGGTTCCAATCCTTAACTTTGTTCACAAAAGAGTTGCACGCATCAGGGAGTGGGGCGGTGTTGTCCCAGGTCTCTTTCAGGAAGTCACTGAACCTTGGGTCGGCTTGCCACATAGCTTGAAATCTGAAAAGCCTTCTTTCCGAGTTCAGAGTTGGGTCTGGGTTCATGCGAATCAATAGGGGGCAGTGATCAGACTTGAGTCTGGGGAGATGTATGACTGTAGCCTCGAGGTAGTTCATGCACCAATCCGAATTGCATAGTGCACGATCCAATCTCTCATGGACACCTCCACGCATCCAGGTGTAACGAGATCCAATGAAACCATCATACGATTCATAGTATTTATTATGATATATCTTAATCTGTAATACCAATTAACGTGTTCATAAATATTAAATAAAAATCAAAGAAGTAAGTGGAAGATGTGGTTTTATTGTAGTCAATATTTACCAAGCACATATTATTTTTCATTTAGCTTTTGCCTACAGATTTTCAATTCTTAGTGGTAGTCACATTTCGGCCACAAAATGCGAATTTCAAACTATTCTCATCTATTTTAAGAATGAATACAAGTTTTTTTCTCACGGAGGGAATATGATACATATTTTTGAAAATAATATTATTTTTTTAAGTGAGGGAAGAACTATAGTTCTAATGGAAAGAACTTCGGTTGAAGAAGCATTTCCCATTGTTGTGAGGAAAAAGTAACGAGGGTGTCAAGGACGATTCGTGACGACTTGGAGGCTCATCTCAAGGTTGGCTTTACGATATAAGTGATCAAACGACCACCACTACCTTAACAAGCTAAGTTCTTTTAACCAGGCTCTACTGTCCACTAACTAACAAGGCTCTACTGCCCGGCCTCCTAACCAAGCGCTAATGCCCGGCTTAAGAACTAAGATACAAATAGAAGCTTGAGCTTCATAAAAGATTTGTCTGGTTGATTGATTGATGATCCTGACTTCCTCGAGCGTCCCTTTTATAGATGAAGGACTCCATCTTCTCCTTGTACTCAGACTCTTCTAATGCCTATCTTTGGGGATACTTATCCTTATCTTGTACCGAAACCTTTATCACATAATTTTTGAGATTTATCTCTTTCGGTTAATTTGAAGCCTGAGTTTAACTCTTCGACCCCGTACGGTCTCTTCTCATATCTCTCCCAACACCTTACCTAGCTGTTGTAACCCTTAGCTAGTCACGATCAATTCGTACTGAGAGAAGGGACAAATCCACTCCTTTGAGATTCTTACGTAGAAAAGAATGACCTTCTGAAACCTAAGTCACCCGATGCTTGAGTAGGATCCCTTTTCCGGACTGATCTTCCCTAAGGCAATGTAAACGTTCCTAAAGCAAGATAGGCAATTCGCACTTCCCTAACGTAAGATAGCCTCATTTAGGCTAAGTAAACCATTTATGCCTCTTTAAGGCTCTTCACACCCTTCCAGGGTACAATAAACTCTTAGCACCTCTTTAAGGCGAGGTAAGCCCATTGTACACTCTTAAGACAAAGTAAGTTCTTTATAAAGTAAGCTCTTCCAAGGTGAAGTAAGTTCTTTATGCTTCTTCAAGGCAAAATAAGCTCTTCCAAGGTGAAGTAAGCTCTTAGCATCTCCCTAAGATGAGGTAAGCTCTTAATACCTCCCTTAGGAAGAATAAGTTGTTAATATCTTCGTTAGGCGAGATAAGCTCTTAACACCTCTCTTAGGCTAGGTAAGCTCTTAACACCTCCATTAGGCGAGGTAAGCTCTTTATAACTCTCTTAGGCAAAATAAGCTCTTAACACCTCCTTTAGGCGAGGTAAGCTCTTAACACCTCTCTTAGGTGAGGTAAGCTCTTTGTACCTCCTCTCTCGAAAGACAAAATACCTCTTTACAACCTCCTCTCCCGAAAGGCAAAGTAGCTCTTCACACCTTCTCTTCCGGAAGGCAAAATCACTAAGCGAACTCCTTCCCCTTTTGGAACGCAAAGTCACTAAATGAACCCCTCCCTTCGAAAGGCCATGCTTCAAGGAACTATTAACCCTTATGAAAGGCAAAATATTACTTTTAGTCACTCTTAGAAGGTAAAGCACTTTGAGAAGTCATTCCCCCCTTTTAAAAGCCACACGCACGGAGTCCCTCTTGCAAGGGATAAAATATTCTTTTTGGTCATCCTTGGGAGGCAAAGTGCTTATGGAAGTTACACTCTTCCTCCTTGAAATCACAGGCATGAACCCCCTTCCTTGAGGTGTAACTTTCTTTTGGACACTTATGGGATATAAAGTATTTCATGAAGTCACTTTCTCCCTTCTTTAAGCCACATGTGCATGTTCCCCTTTGAAAGGTAAAATTTCATTTTAATCACCTTTGAAGGGTAAAGTGCTTCATGAAATCACCAAGCCACTTCATGAAGGCAAAGTTCTAACATAGTACCTTCTTTAAGGAAAAGTACTTTGTGAAGTACTAAAAGTGGGCAATTTCGAAAGGCAAAATTACCACATAGCCATCATGGGAAAGCCTAATACTTGGTCCTCTCTTTCATAAGGCCAACATTATTTTTGGGTTCCAACAATGCCCCCATGAGATAGATTTGACCTCTTTCATCACTTCATATGTCTTGAACAAACTCTGATTTAGTGTGACATGAAAGGTTGCTCCCTGGTCAATCCATCAATCTGTAGTGTCATAATTAACAAGGCAAACTTTGAACATAATAGCCACAAAATCTTCTTCATCAACAAAATTGGTTTGTTTCTTTTTCTTGTTTCCTTTCTGGGAAGGAATTCTATAGCATAGTGACCATATTTACCATATACACAGTAATTACTTTTCTTCTTCTTTTCGTTGTTGTTCACATTTCTATTTTCTTAAAGTTCTTATTTTTTTGGATTTTCTTTGGTTGCCCTTTGAAAGAAAGAAGAAGTGTGACACACTCGGGGATATGTTTTTTTTATTTTTGGAAAGATAGAAGAAGTCGAAAAGAAAGTCACTAAGTTTGTACCAAACTCTATAATGAAACAAGTATTTATAGATACTTAAAATTTTGAATTGGGTGGTCGCAACTCTCTACGGAGAAGAGTCATCGCTCGAAAGAGCCACCATAATCCTTCTTCAGAATGCTAATTCTAGAAGCGATAATGTACACTTCGAAGAAATGCTATTGTTTTAAAGTTTGTAGTGGCTCTTCTCGTCACCCCTCTCTTTATTTTTTATTTCTTTCTTCTTTTCTTATGTATATATTATATACATATAAATATAAATACATATATATATATATATATATATATATATATTCCCTTCAATAATGCATAGGAGTCTAAATTAGTTTGACCGACATGTTAAATTCATACTAATATTGATAAAGTTTCAAGTCACTTCCAAGACTAATATTTTCAATGTGATAATATGACTAATTTAAATGACAGAATAGACTAAAGAACAAATGTTTTTTATGTTTTTCTTTTATTATGTAAATATACACAACCATGTCGTGACCAAGGGTATGATATGTTGTAAATAATTGTGCATCACGTGATGTATTTATCATGTATTGAGCAATAATATATCTTGATATGTAATTAATTTGAGTTGGGGTGTGAATTTGGTTATGAAATGTGTAAAAACTTATTCTTAAATTATGCCCTAAGAAATTAAGTGCCGGGTGATAGATCTAGGAAGCGGAAATAGTTCCCACCATCACCCATGTGCACATCAGCATTTACAAGACCTATTAATTGTTTATAATCTTAGTAGCTTCATGATTAAATTTCGCCTAATAACAATTGTCTCCCCCATTCCGGAAAATATTTTCATCTTCTTGAAACAAAATACAAAATTGTGTTCAGGAATAACCTATTCTTAAATTTATGAGTAAAAACTCATAATGAATGCAAATTCTTCTTTTCGGATTGAAATACAACTCGAGATGATCAAAATAAAGCAAAGGAATAAACTACAGCAGTCTGTAATAATTAAAATACAGTGCCTTCAAATTGATAGTGGATCCACAAGAACAGCTTTGATGTCATCCTCTACTAAATCTGCATAAGTTAAGCCATCTCCATGTCTATAAATGGTCTCCGCAGTACGCGCAATGTTTACCACCCGCAGGATTATTTCCTTGGGAACAGTCCAAGAATGCCTTAACCAATATTCATTTATCCTCTTCCATTCAATTGCAGCTCTCCTCCGGAATTCTTCTGTGGCCTCCAATTCTGACACATTATACTGCTTCATGAAGCTGAAGAAGGGAGATGCCGTGTACCCTCTTTTCTCTTCATCCTTTAAGTGATAATAAAATATCATTGTTCAAAAATCATAAAATTGTTAGCTTAGTGAAAATATTGTACTATTTCTCTTTTGGTGTAAAATAACGTCTTCAGGGAATGGCTTTATGTGCTCCCTTTACTGGAACAAAAGACTGTTTTGTGAAAAAATATTCTCTTGACAATGTGGTCGTTTCACTGGGTTTTTTTTTTGTTGCTTAACTAGGACCAAACCGCATATTTTTACACTCATATATACTAATAAATGAAAAATGAAGTGAAAAATCATTTTAATACATTATGATATGGATGACAAACATTTGTGTACTTTTTGATTGATAACTCATCAACCATGTTATTGATGTTTTATTTTTTTGACGCTTGAAGGATACATGCAAGTTTCAATTTGTCACTGTAGGGCCTAATATAGCACGATGTTGTACATATATAGGTAGGGCATAATTGTCTTGTCATCACAACTACACAGCATGTTTCTAGCAATAATTTTGCTTGTCATCACAACTCGCGGTATTCACGTTGATGATGTTGTGGCCAGCCAAAAAAATCATCATTCACGAGAATATTTGGAGATGTAATGACGAGTCATATTATCTACATGAACATGACATACCATACTTGATGCTCAGAAAATTGAGAAAGGCTACTTATCTCCTTTCAAATTTTCCCTAACATAAATGTGTGTGAGCACGATAGTAAAACTAAGATCAAGTAAGGTTCTTTATGAGTTTACATTTTCAGTTTTTAGTTCTTTAGGTTTTTAGGTTTTTAACTCTACTCTTGGACAACTATTTCAAATAATCATCACATTTTTATATCAAATCCTTCATTGGCCAAATTTGTTTTTGATTACCTTGAACGTTGCAATGTCATCAACGAAACGAGCAATCCTCCCCGCTGCTTCAAGGATGTAGTCTCCTTTTAGCAACCAATTGTATGCGTCTAAGTTCCCAAGCTCTGTCATTCCGATGAAGGAAATGGCAGTGGTTACTAGTGCTCCGCCAGTACATGTTGCCGCTTTTTCCATGCTCTCCTTGAAGGCCGGAGAGTAACTGCTGTTTGTCCAATCACGTTCAATCTGATCAGCTTTAACTATCTCTTTTACCTGCAGACAAGTTAGAACAACTGTCTTTAAATCCTAGCTTAATCAACCGCATTTGGGTTATTAAATATAATTCTGATATATATAATTGTAACTCTAATCATAGCATGAATTATGTGCTTCAAAGAGGATATAACAACTTACATAATCTATTGTAATAGAGACCGCGTATGATCTTCCTTCACGTGTCACAACATCATTCATTTCGTCAAATGTATCCAAGAAAGCTTTGTATAGATGTTTCAAGTAATCTTTTGGAAGCTCGTCAAGTACATCTTTGTTCCATCTGTAATGTATTAATGATGTTCCGAGGAATGATTAGTCATAATCAATAACGTGCAATTACTCAATGACTAATATTTATACGAGCAGATATTAAACAGACCTTTGTATAGCATCCGTAAAGGCGGTGAGTTCTTCGTATGTACCATAAGCATCATATGTATCGTCGAAATAGGTCAAGAGGTAATATATTTTAGCATAAACTATTCGTGCGTATGCATAACAAGGCTCGTAAAACTCACACACACTCCAAAAGTACAATTCTACCAATCTGTCTCGGGCGTACGGAAGTTTTGATCCCAAATCCATATCCTTCTTCCACCTGCAGATAATAAAAAGAGGCATTTAACATCAAGGTCACTTACAAGATTATGATCATTTCCTTTATAAAAATAATTTAAATTGTTATACATACTTGAAGAGGGATTGGAGCTCATGTCGATGAAGTAATTGCACCCGGTTAAAATCAATTACTGCAAACTTGAGCAACAATTCATTCCTGTCGTGAACTAATTTGTAATAAGAAATGAATTGTTGGGCTTTCAGCCTAGGCATTGCCTTGTGTAAGGGAATCTCCAAGGCGCTTAATATTTGATTTGCAAAATGAGGTTCTGATTGGGCGACCAGTCGTTTCAGATGAGATGTGGTAAAGGTCAGAGCTTCGTCCAGAATATCCTCTCCGAGCATGCTCAAATGGGCTGCTTCAAAAAGACTTAAAATGCTTCTGGGATCTTCAGTAAGATACTCCTCAAACTTACCATTTTCAGAATTTAGGAACCTTTTAAAAACATCTGTGAAATCGTAGCAAGATATTAACAAAAATAACAAATCGCAAAACCAACACTTATAACTTTGATTGAATTTCTTTACGCTTAGTCACAATATGTAAGCAATAAAATGAGTTTGTAGTCATTTAGTTTTTTTAAATCCGTCTACTAGTATCCAAAAGTGGTGAGAATAAATACCAACTCATTGAACTAATTGGATCTTAGTATTACTAAACTGTAGGATTTGAAAATTCCTGTTAATAATACATTTCAACAATGCCGACAAGTTATATGAGATCGTAAACAATAAGAAGAATCTATGACTAAAGACTTCTTCGGTTTAAGACATCAATAACGGGGATAAAACAAATAATCCTAAAGGGAATATTTACGAGAAGTACATAAAACAGTGGAAATAATTAACTAAGAAACATGGATATCTAGTTTGAGGATATGAATTACCTGATGATATTTCAAACCCATATTGTCTGAATACTCGAAAAACAACAGCAACCGTGTGTAGGTCATGGCCCTTATCATCGAGAAAGTTAAGGCTTGAGTGAAAAATTCCTTGTAACTGTTCGTCTATCTCAGCTTGGAAATGGTACGACACTCCAAGACGACATAACAATTCTACCAATTTTACCTTCTCAAGATCATCGTCACTTGAGAAAATCGCCAACACAAAGGCCTTAATCTTCTTCTCCAATGCTTCTGTTTGTCTACTACACAACTCAAGTTCCTGTATAAAAAATAATACATATTACAGTCACTTGAAAGAGATCTCTTATATATATATTACATATATTGTTTTTATCATGGACAACAACTGACCGTCTGGTCGAATGAGAAAGAGGAAATACGGTCCCTCCATATATCAGGGGGGAAGTTGGCAATCGGCCGGTAGGGTTCTGTCGTCTCGACGGCAAATGACAGACCAGCAACAGACCGACTTGCAGATGACAGATTTACCCGAAACTTATTCATGACGACCCGTTTTACTGGTTGAGTTCGTAGACAGATCCAAGGTTGAATGTTTTGGTTGACTGATCTCATATTTCGTTCCATGGATAAAAAATATAAACAAGGTTATGGTTTAACACGATAGGTTTAACTGGTTATGGTTTCTACATTAGGCGTATTGACCTGGCCAATGACCTATATATATTTACACATTAGAGATGATCGCATCAATATCATGAACACGTTTCTTTTCCGCAATAGTTAACCGTTGTCGAGATGTATTTCAGTTGTATAATTTATCTATAAATGTAATTTTAATCATAGGATCTTATACTTTTCGAGCAACTTGTTATAAGAATAGTTTTTTATACATTTGATTAAAAAAATACACTTTACGTGCATGTGAGTTACCGAATTTATTTTTACGATCGGCATTCTAAATTTATTAATTTAATCCCTATGCTTTAAAATTTTTTGGTCCATTCTAGATAACGAAAATAAAACTTAGTCTTGGCATGTTGACTAATATGATGTCATGTGGCAATATGACTCGATAAGTTGTGTAAAATGATTTTGACTAGACAATTATCCAATTGGTCCCAATTATATTTTTATGAGTCCCAATTTGGTGCAGGAGAACTGTTTACACTACAGTGCTGGACCGCGTGTATAATGGTCCCCGACAGTATTTAACGAGCAAATGACTTTTTTTTACTGCTGCAATTTGCTAATTGGGTTGGGCCACGAGTGCATAAATTATTGTACTCTTTTATTATTTCAAAACATTCTGAAAATTTTATTTCGACACTTGTAAAAACAAATTAACTATTGATATTTGAATATTAATTAGTTCAAATAATGAAACATCAAACTGATGTTCTATGTTATGTTTTCAATAATTAGAGGTTTGAGATCCTTCAATTAAGTAATAGAATTATCAACAGGTTATGTTATATTTGCGAATATATCAGAGGGAACCACTCGAACATATTGGAGTGAACCACTCGAACATATCGGAGTGAACCACTCAAACATACTGGAGTGAACCACTCGAACATATCGGAGCGAACCACTCGAAGATATCGGAGCGAACTACTCGAACATATCGGAGCAAACTACTCGAACATATCGAAGCGAACCACTCAACCACATCGGAAGAACCACTCAAACATATTGGCGCAAACTACTCGAACATACCAGAGTGAACTACTCGAACATATCAGAGCGAACCACTCGAACATACCAGAGCAAACTACTTGAATATATAGGAGCGAACCACTCGAACATATCGGAGCGAACTACTCGAACATACTAGAAGGAACCACTCGAACATACCAGAGCAAACCACTTGAACATACCAGAGGGAACCACTCAAATATATCGGAAGGAACCACTCAAAAATACCAGAGCAAACTACTCGAACATATCGGAGCGAACCACTCGAACATACCAGAGTAAACTATCCGAATGTACCAGAGTGAACCACTCGAACATACCAGAGTAAACCATTCGAATATACCAAAGTGAACCACTCGAACATATCGGAGAGAATCACTCGAACATATCAAAGCAAATCATTCGAACATATCGGAGAAAAATCAAACTTATTTCTAAAAGTTAAATTTTAATATAATAATTTCACTTGCAAAAATTTGAATTTGAATTTTCATGAATTCGTATATGTGTTGTGCCATTAAACTATATTAAAAGTCATCCAATCTCTTATGTCAATTGTCACACGGTAAATAATTTCTTTTGTTATTTTCCATCATGATATATTTTTTAAGTAGTCAATATTATATAAACTTCTTATATTTTTGTAAAAGGTAAATCTTCACATCCCTAATTTACATCTTTATTTGATGATTGTGATTCGATGATATTGTGATTCAATGGGTTCTGAAGTAGTTTGGAGGATTTTTTAGTTATTCAATGGTATGTAATATGTTATTCGACGATTTGTATGTTGTTAGTCTGTATGTCGTTATTCGATGGTCTGTATGATATTATTCGATAGTTTGTATGTCGTTATTCGATGGTCTGTATATCATTATTTGATGGTTTGTATGGTATTATTCGATGGTTTATATGTTGTTATTCGATGGTCTATAAGTTGTTATTCGATGGTCTGTAAGTTATTATTCGGTGGTCTGTATGCTGTTGTTTGATAGTCTGTATGTCGTTATTCGATGGTTTGTATGATATTATTCGATGGTTTGTATGTCATTATTCGATGGTCTGTATATCATTATTTGATGGTTTGTAAGTTATTATTCGATGGTCTGTAAGTTATTATTCAATGGTCTATAAGTTGTTATTTGATGGTCTATAAGTTGTTATTCGATGGTCTGTATACTGTTATTAAATGGTATGTACGGTATTATTCGATGGTCTGTATGTTGTTATTCGATGGTCTATATGTTGTTATCCGATGGTATCGAAAAACTAGTTTGTATGTCATGATTCAATTGTTCGTATGTTATTATTCAATGGTCTGTATGCTATTATTCAATGGTTTGTTTGTCGTTATTCGATAGTTTGTATGTTATTATTAGATGGTCTGTATGCTATTATTCAATAGTCTATGTCATTATTCGATGGTCTGGATGCTGTTATTCGATGGTCTGTATGTTGTTATTCAATGGTCTATATGCTGTTATTCGATAGTTTGTATGGTGTTATTCGATGATCTGTATATTTTTATTCGATAGTATGTATGTTGTTATGCGATGGTATCGAAAAATCGGTTTGTATGCCGTAATTCAATTGTTGTACCGTTGCGTGTTAGGGTTAGTTCAATAATGAGATTCATTTGTAGATCTCGTTTTTTTAAATCACCTAGATTTCATTTAATTCAGAGCAAATTCTATATAAAAAATAATAAATTACAAATAGATTATACATGAAAATAATAATTTTTTGAATGAATTTTGTACAAACGTCAACTCTTAATTTACTTGCAAGGAAGAGGTTGAGAAATTTCGAAGAACTTGCAGAAAATGTCGTTTTCCTTTTACTTGATTTTGAAAATTATGATGCGTACGTGTGGGCTACTGATAAAGTTACGTAGTTAGCTGACGGGAATCGATAACTTGGGCTAATATCAATTTTCCATTATGTTTAATAATTAGTTAGTGTTCATCTTTTGCATAAAAAAAGACCAATAGATATTAGTTACATATTGAAGAAGTCAATTCAAATTTGTTTTCAAGAAAAGAGTGTTAAATGGGTTTCGATCCAAGTAATATTGGATACACTTTCATTAGATAAAAAAAGTGGCGACCAATAAATACCTCCATCGATTATTAAGTCAGCAATAAAAGAAGCGGTCCACGACGTCAGCACAGCACGATGCAGGAATCAAATACACATCCTGCACTAGATCTGCGGCCTATTTTTATATTATTTTGGAAAACCCTATCTCTCTCTCTCTTTTTTTCCTCCTCTCTTTCATCTTAATTATCCTCCTTCCATCGTATGATTAATGAATTTTTTTCTTACTGATTAAACCTTAACCTTTAACACGTTAAGCTAACGACCAAACCTTATCTCATATTTTTTGTTATCGCATCATCTTCTTCCTCTACGGAAAATATGTTCCGATCTAGTGATAGCACCGCCATCCCTCTACGGCCCCAAGGCCAAGACCTAAGGTGAATCTTCTTCCAAGAGTAGTACAAATATTTTCTACGAGGATGATGGCCCAAAATAAATAGGAACAAGATTAATTTTGATTAGTTTGTGATTCCTCCACCATCTATAAGTAAATAATACAAATTTAATTAATCAAATGATAGGAAGAAGAGAATTATGATGATGGGGAGGAGGTGAGATAGGATTTTTGGACAAATATAAATATATATTTAGTACCAATTGGATAATTATTATCTACTCGAAACTATATCACAAAATTTACCCAATCATCTTGCAATATAAATAATAAAATGATGTGGTATGAATCTATGTAATAAGTCAAGTAAATATTTTATCCTTATCATCTAGAATGGACTACAAATAATGAAAGATTTAAAGTACAAAGCACAAATATGTAAAGTGTACTTTTCCATATTTGCTTCCCTCGAACATTGTCTTATTATTTGAGAATTGATATTTATAGCATCATTATGGTGCAACGTTCATATTTTAAGGAGTAACAGCGCCATCAACCTGTGCTAAAAAATGAAATAAAAACTTGAAGATATCGTAGTCAGTTTTAATCATATTTGATACTTTTTGTTTGTATGTGAAGTTTGATTGTGCAGCAACTGTGAGATATTGTACAATTACTTTATCTATGGTGCACCTGCTTTCGCTCTTGTTATAATAGCATACAATAATATAATGTATACTTGAGTTTACTAAAGCATCTATATTTATATTTATAATAATGTGTGCATATATATTTTTCAATTGGAGTTATATATCTTCATATTTACAGTAATTAATTCTTTTAAGAATGCATTTTACGATGATAATTATCTCGAACGCAAGATTTGTACATACGATCACGATAAAATATTAATGTAGTAAATAATTTTTTTGCAAAAAAATTTATTGGTTGATACAAGAAGGTATTAAAGATGCCAGAAAATATTAACGATGACATAATTGTAAGCTATTATAAGTAAAGCGAAGTTATAAAAATAATAATTTATGGATACATATTCTAAAATCTTCAATTTTACAGTTATCAGTTCTCGTAAGAATATTTTGCAAATAATAATTTTGCTAAATGCAAGATATGTACTTACGAGCAATATAAAATAGCAAATGAAGTAATTTTTTTTTATTTCATGGTATATACAAGAAAGTATTAAAGATGCCCAGAAACCCTTAACGAAGAAGATCTGAAAAATACTCGAAGGGATGGCAGTGCCGTCATAAGCCACGGCAGCCTCCTCGGGGATGTTGAAGCTATATTAGACTGGACCACGGTTCGAATTCAAATGAATTCGAATCAAATTGGTTCGAATTTGAATTATCAAATCATTAAACCATATTCAATGGTTTGAATACGAATTATAAACGTTCGAATTCGAATTGAATCTGAATCGAATTTGAATTGATTCTTAAATATTAAATATTTAATTAAAAATTTAAAAAATATTGTTTAAATGTTTAACATTTTTTTAGAAAAATAAAAAGGGGGAAAAAATTATTTTATGTTACTTCCTGATTCTTCCACTATCTATAAATAGATGATACTAATTAAATTAATTAAATGAAAGGAATGGCAGTACCGTCATAAACCACGGCAGCCTCCTCGGGGATGTTGAAGGTACAAAGCTAGAGGTGGGTCTTCTTCCACACAAAATATTTCCCTTTTTGATCATGGCCATATAAAAAGGAGAGTAGATTTGGTGCACGACTTGTAAAGTCTACGAGCACCATGCTGGACACGCAATATTCTAAGCAACCAAGGTAGGATTAGTGATTTTTTGTTTTTATTGGCATGTTTAATTAATTTAAACTATATTTTTAATGAACATATGTTTTAATTAATTATTTAAAAAGAGAAAATAATTAAAATTCAAAATTATGTGATAACAGAAATTGTTGTCATTTTACCAAATCACATTCTCTCACCTTTTCTTATTAGTTTTATTTAATATAATATTAATCCTAGGGAATCTAATACGTTGTCTTCAAATCATGATCTGCAAACTTTTTTTTAAGAACATTGTCGTGGAGTGCGTTGCGAAAACGTGGATTAAAATAAATAGATATCAGGTGGTTTACCAAAAATAAAGAAGGAAGAAAAATTAATGATGTCTCCAGAGGGTACGTGCGAATTTCCGTAGGTTAGTTCGGTGGTGGTCATTGGAACGGATTTGGATCTGGTTTGAAATACGCGGATTCGATGGTTGTATATTTGATTCGATGGTTTGTATGTATGTCTGATTCGATGGTATGGTGTGTTGTAATTCGATGGTATAGTATGCTTGATTCAGTGGTATAAAATGTCTCATTCAATGGTTTGACATCCGATTTAATTGTTTGTATATTGTGATTCGATAGTTTACATATTGTGATTCGACATGCCAAACCATTGAATCATATATTTTATACCATCGAATCATGCATACCATACCATCGAATCACAATATATAAACCATTGAATCAAACATTTTATACCAGTGAATCATGCATACCATACCATCGAACCATTGAATAAGACATTTTGTACCATCGAATCATGCATACCATACCATCGAATCACAATATATAAACCATTGAATCAAATATTTTATATTGTTGAATCATGCATACCATACCATCGAATCTCAATATACAAACCATTGAATCAGACATTTTATACCAGTGAATCATGCATACCATACCATCGAATCATAATATATAAACTATCGAATCACAATATACAAATAATTGAATCGGATGTCAAACCATTGAATGAGACATTTTATATTACTAAATCAAGCATACCATACCATCGAATTACAACACACCATACCATCGAATCAGGCATACATACAAACCATCGAATCAAATATACAACCATCGAATCCACGTGTTTCAACCATCGAATCCACGTGTCCAGCACAGTGCTGAACACGTGGGTCCTGCACCAAATCTGAACCCCATAAAAAGGGGGAATAAAATTATTTTATGTTACTTCCTCATTCTTCCACTATCTATAAATAGATGTTACTAATTTTATTAATTAAATGATAGGATGAAGAGATTTAGGATGAAGTGGGGAGGAGGATTGATAGGATTTTTAAATAAAAATATATTTAGGATCAATCAGATAATTATTATCCACTCAAAACTATGTTAGAAAATTTACCCGAATATCTTGCACTGTAAATAATAAAATAATATCATATTAGTCTACCTAATAAATTAAGTGAATATTTTATCCTCATGTTTTGGAATGAAGTGTATATAATAAAAGGTTTCAAAGTAGAGAAACCAAACTACCAAATTAAAACATCATGTTCTGAAAGTTAAATTGGTGAATGGACAAATAAATAAAATATATTTTTCCCTCGGAGAACTTAGTTTTATTATTTGAGAATTGCTATTATATAGCATCATTAGGATGTAATGTACATATTTTAAGGAGTAATAGCACATATACATGTGCTAAAAAATAGAATAAAAACTTGAAGATATCGTTTCACTTTTAATCATATTTGATCCTTTTAGTTTGTATGTGAAGTTTGATTGTACATCAATTTCGAGCTGCTGTACAATTACTTTATCTATTGATGATTCACCAACTTTTATAAAGTGGTTCACTTGCTTTTGATCTTGTTATAATAGCTTACAATAACATAATGGATACTTGAGTTGAAAAAAACTTCAATATTTATGATTACTTATAATTTATGGATACATTTCTTTAATTGAATATATAATTATTCAATTTTACAATCATTAGTTCTTGTAAGCATGTATTAATATTCAATTTTACAATCATTAGTGCTTAAGCATGTATTAATATTCAATTTTACAATCATTAATTCTTGTAAAGATGTATTTTGCGATGATAATTTTGTCGAACGCGAGATACGTACTTACGATCACTACAAAATAACAAATGTAGTTACTTTTTTTAAAAAGAAAACAATGAACCACAAAATTGTAATAGAATCACTTAATGTAAGCTATTACAACTAGAGCGAAGTTATAAATATAATAATTTATGGCTACATATTCTTTAATCTCCTATTTTATAGTCATTAGTTCACGTAAATAAATTTTGCGACGATTATTTTGTCGTATGCCATCATTTACCTACGAACACTATTTTATAGCAAATGGATTTACTTCTTGGTATATCAGTACCGTCGTAAGCGATGGCGAAGGTGTCAAGCTAGAGGTGAGTCTTCTTCCATATATTAGTGCATATGTTTTTCATCAGGATGATGGCAGGAGCAAAAAGGGGAAACAAAAATTAATTTTGATTAGTTTGTGATTCCTCCACCATCTATAAGTGATGACACAAATTTAATTAATCAAATGATAAGTAGATGAGAATTACAATGATGGAGGAGGGATATGATTTTTGGACTAATATAATTGCATATTTAGGACCAATTGAGTACTTATTATTCACTCAAAATTATGTCACAAAATTTACTCAATTAGCTTTCCATTTAATAAAATAATGTCGTATTAGTCTATGTAAAACGTCAAGTTAATATTTATCATCGTCAATTAGAGTGGATTGTATATAGTCAAAGATTTCAAAATACAAAGATAAAATTATTTGAAATCTCATATTCTGAAAATGAAATCGATAAATATCAAAAATAAGTAAAATGTGATTTTTCCTATTTGTAGACATACTTGAAGGAGTAATAGCACACCTACTTGTTCTAAAAAATAAAATAAAAAATTTAAGATATCGTAGTCACTTTTAATCTTATTTGATCCTTTTCTTAATATGAAATTTGATTGGCAGTAACTGTGAGATGTTGTACAATTACTTTATCTATGGCTGCCAATAAAAATAATAATTGATTCACCAACTTTATAAAGTGGTGCACCTGCTTTCGCTCAAGTTATAATAGCCTACAGTAACATAACGTAAACTTGAGTTGACAAAAACATCAATATTTATTGTTATAATAATTTATGGATAGATATTTTGTTTAATTGAAGATATAAATATTCAATTTTATAGTAATTATTTATTGTAATCATTCATTTTGCGATGATAGTTTTATGAAACACAAGATATGTACTTACAATTACTATGAAATAGCAAACGTAGTTACTTTTTTTTTTTTTTGCAAAAATTATTGGTTGATACAAGAAGATATTAAAGATGCCAGAAAAACTTAGCGATGAAAATCTGAAAGACACCACATTATTTTTCTTCCAAAAACAACAATAGAGGAAAGTTATAAATATAATAATTTACGGAGACATATTCGTAAGTATATTTTTGCGACGATAATTTTGTCAAATGAAAGATATTTACTTAGGAGCACTATTAAATAGCAAAAGAAGTTACTTTTCTTTTAAAAAAAATTCTTGGGATATATCAACTCTGTCACGACCCAAATCCGGATCGCTGACTGGCATTGGATCATGCTCTTCAAACCGAAGAGTCATGGTCCAACCAGCCTGGAACATACATAATGCAAATCATAATCACGGAAGCATAATCGTTACGGAAGCATAAAGCATATATGTATACAAATACTTACAATATCTATATTCTAAATACTAGAGTTCATACACAAGGTCCCACTAACTATACAATAGAGCAACTACTAAGATCACAAAATAGTACTATCCAAAGACTTCGAGACTCGAGAAGAAGACAATGGGTTCACGATCGAATAGACAAACACTATGGATGTCAAACTGAAATCAAAGTTCGTCACCTGTGGAGGAGAGGGTAAGTACTTGGAAGTACTTAGCAGGAGATATTAAAACTAACTTATAATTAACTAACCAATCACATGCATTGACTCAAATCATGCCTAGACAATTGGTGCAAAATTATCATCTAGCACATCACAAGTAATTCAAATTAAATAATGACAAATTCATAATCATACACACAGACACTTGTGCCAACATCCTCGGTTGGTCACGGGTAGACCTCATCGTCCGCCATCTCATAAATCGACTCACATATACCATACGCAAATTCATAAATTACCAAACCAAATCCTCATAATCCACAAGACTCATATTTGTCAAAACCATGCATAAATCGAAAATCATCAAGCGCATACAAATTAAAGACTCGTATTCATAATCCATCATATAACCACATAATCACCATATCAATACATAATAACAAAACGATAACAACCAAAGTTAGCCAACACAAAGGTTAGGGATAATATCACCCTACCTTTTACCAAAATGAGCAAAAGCTCCTAAAAGTTCCCCGCTCGTTGCTTCACGTCCCTCGGTGCTCAGACTCCTCAAGATAATCAATTAAACAATAGAGAAAACTCTCTTATAAAAAAAACCCTCCAAATACGAAGAAAATGGGAAAGATCTACACTAAAGTCCCTAATGTAGTTTTCAACACAAAGTTCCTAAAATAAGCACAATAGATCTTTAGCCTAAACCTCAAGCATAACTCATCAACCTATACCATCATAACTCCAACCAAACTTCCTCAAGTTCAACAACATGAGAAAAATCTCATCTAAGCCCTTAATATCAACCTCTCTCACAAGTTTCTCAAATTATGTATAACACTCATCTAAACCATCATCAAAGCCTAGATCAATAACTTATATCATCATAACCCCTCATATCATCATCCAAACCTCAAAAACACAACATGTCCTTCATCTAGCCCAAGTCAAAAGTTCACCAAAATCACCAAACTGAAGATCAACTTAAAGGTAATCAAAAGATCTAAACTAATTTCCAGTAAAACTTAATCCAAAACTCACTTACCAAACTCCAAATTTAAGATCTTCTTCCTTTTCTCTTCTCTTCTCTTCTTTTTCTCCATTTTCCTCTCCTCCAAAGCTAGATATTTTGAGTGGAATGAAATAGATGAGACTTTCTATTTTTGGAAGGAGGTTTATATAGGTTTTATCAAGTGGGAGAGTAAAAAGGTAAAAAAAAATGACATTTCTCGGGTGGCCCTGCGTATGCTGGCTTCCCAGCGTCCACTGGGAAAACAACCTGAACATCCCCTAGTGTACGCTGGGAAAACGACCTGTACCTCCCCAGTATTTGCTTTCTCTCCAGTGTATGCTGGGCCAAAATTGTAGATCAAGGTCTTTCGGATCTTTTTATTTTGGAATCGCTTGATTCGAAGTTCATATGAGAAAGTTATAATTTTCCTACCAAAAGTAGACAAACTAAGCCTACCATTCGTGAACCCCACTGAAATTAGCTCGTAATTCAAAGACGAAGGGTTCAAATCATAAAATGCAAAACACGATAGTTATATACTAACATGTTACAAACCTACCCGACTTGGAATCATCCAAATTGAAGTTCACACAGTAAAATTATGCCTAATCCTCCAAAGGTTGATGAGTTAAGCCACATGGTTCGAGAACCGATCGACGCAAAAATAACCAACTATCGGACCTAGCGGTCACGACCAAGACAAATTTAACAAGGGTCATAAGAAAGCCTCACAAAACTGCCTATGTAGAACCCAGAGACCATCCTATTAGCAATCTGCGACCGTGGCAGTACACACTGGGTAGAGGTGCTCTGGAATCCCCACCCTCTCAGTGATAACATATCTTAGCCAATTGTCCAACCAAAAATTAGCTATCGAGTCCTCTCCAACCAAAACACGAAAAGAATGAACAAAATCTGGTAAACAATTCCGCACCCCTCTCAGAATAGAAGAACGAATGTACTTCTATATAGTCATACTGGTCGTGTCGATCATGCGGCCATGGATGTAGTCCATGTAATGGGATGACCCGTGTAGTATAGTCTAGGTGAGCCAGCTCAGGAATGCCAAGTTCACCTTTTTGATAGATCGGAGGCCGAGCTTGCCTTTCATACACAGGGCACAAACTCTATCCTAGGACACTGTGTAGGAGGCCCATCTGTAGATGTCACATGTCCACATGAAGTTCCTCATACACGTGTCCACCTGATCTTTGAGCAAGACCAACCACTGGTAGATCATCATGGAATACGTCAATGAGCTGAGGATGACTGACTACACAAGGCAAGCCCGTCCTGCCATGGATAACGAGGAACTCTTCCACCATTCAAACTTGCTGATGATAGTGTCGGCACTAACCTGCAAGTGAGAACGGTGAGGGGGACTGCAAAAAAGAAGGATACCGAGTAACCCAGATAAGTGAATGGCATTTGACCTACCAAAATCCCGAGAATGTCCAGTAGACCACTACACTACCATGGAGACATGCTCTCACTGAAATAGGCTTGGTACTTCTCCAGGTTATAGTACTGATCTGAGGCTACCGGGTAATCTTGAAGTAGCCAAAGTAGAGTACGATAGTTGGCCTTGGAGGCCTGGCCAAAAATGATCACATCGTTGGTGTATAGTAGATGTGAGGGAAGTATGATGCCTCTCCCTGAGCGAAAGCTCGTGAAATCATCTCGGGTCCCTGCCTACTAGAGAAGACTATTGAAGATCTTCTCAGCCACTGATGCATGTGATAACATGCATTCATTTAATCCTAGTTTGTTAAGTTTTCCTCATGTTTTAGGAAATGTTAAGTCAAGTCTTGTCTATATTTTGTTTCATTTTGTTTGATTGGTCAAGGAGAAGAATGTTTGTTGTTTTTGTGTGTTTTGTAGGTGGTTGGAGCATCCGAGGAGCTAGGGCAAAGATCGGTGGACATAGGCGATGAATTGGGCAAAGATTGGAAGCTTGAAAGCAAGACAAGAGAAGGGGACAGCTATGAACTCCAGCTTCGACAGGGGACATGCACAAGTGCTCACCTAACTTCCCACTTGGCTTGGTCTAAAACTTGGTTGGCCCACACTTTTGGAGAGAGGACAAGAGAAAGAGGAGGAGGCAGAGAAACACAACCTTGGAGAAGAGAAGAAGAACATCCATATCCTTAGACTAGAAACCTCCAAGCTAGATTTTTGAGTTGTTAGATTTCATTTTGTGTTCTTGATTTTTCTTAAGAATATTGCAAACAACGTTGGATTCGATATCATCAAGGTACCTTCGTTTTCTTTGGTTATAAGTTTGTTTTACCTTTGAATTCCCTATTTAATGCTAGATCGAAAGAATGCTTGTTTCATGATCAAGGATGACATCTTGGTTTAGATCATATCTTTTATTCGTTCATCGCATTTAAAGTAATCTTGTTGAACCAATCGCAGTAGACTTGATATTGTTAGTCGATTTTAGACTTGACAAACTTAGATTCATAACAATATTAAAATTATAGTATAAGATCTTCACCAAATCAAGTTAACCGATTCGCTTAGCTTAAGAGTTAGGAACGCATAATCTGGTACATATCGAGCAAATTCCCTTTATATTCCCTGTGAAGACGATTCGACTTATTACTATATTACTTGTGCGATTGTGTATTCTTGCACGTATTTTGATCCAAGTTTGGATGCATCAAGTTTTTGGTGCCAATGCTGGGGATTAGAAGTTTGAATTTCTTTTCGTTAATATTGGAAATAGTATTCTTGATTTTGAGACTAAACTTTGTTACATTTTTATTATTATTTGTTGCATTTGATCCTCTCTGTTGAGTGTTATAGTACCATATAAGTACAGGAGGTGAATGCCAAACACTCATCGTGAGAACAAACCTCTTCTTGAGCAAGATTCAAAGATTGAATGAACTATTCGAAGAATCAGGAGGAAAAACTTACAGACGGAAGAGATGGCCGATCCACAAGTAGTTAATGTTCCTACTGCCATGAGACACAAGTCAGACCCAAGACTTATTGATCTTTGATCAAGTATAGAGTATCCAACCATGGAGGCAAACAACTTTGAGATAAAGAGCAACCTCATTAATATGGTTCAACAAGACCAATTCGGAGGTTATCCCTCAGAAAATCCTACAAAGCACATTCAGAAGTTCGAGGATGATTGCTCGACAGTGATGTATAATGGTATCACATCTAATGCAATTAAGCTTTGACTGTTCAAGTATAGTTGAAAGATGATGCTAGGGAGTGGGTAGATTCATTTCCAGCCGGCACCTTCACAACATGGGATGAGCTTGCTGACAAGTTCTTGGAAAAGCACTATCCTCCAGGTAAAACCACCCAACTTCGTAATAAGATTTCTCAATTTAAGCAGCAGGGTGGTGAATCACTACACGAGGCTTGGCGTCGCTTCAAGAAATAATTTTGTGAGTGCCTACATCATTAGATACCCGAATGGATGCTCATCCAAACGTTTAAAATATATGTGAGCCATAAATACGAGTTAACCTAGATGCAGCAGCTGGAGGTAATTTGACAAATAAGTCAGAAGCTAATGGTTTCCAAATTATTGAAGCTATGGCTACCAACAACCACGATTGGGGAGAACAAACTGAGAGAAAAAGAGTTACTATTGTACAAGACAATGATGAAGTAACCGCTCTAAAAGCGCAAGTAGCAACACTTATGCAACTAGTTCAAGGATCAATGTCACTACAACCTGCATCATCCTCTCAGGTTTGCGACATTTGCACTGGACCACATAGCACGGATAGTTCTTCATTTATTATTGAGCCTGTCAATTTTGTGGGAAATGCGAATAAGAATAATGATCCATATTCTAATACGTATAATCCGGGTTGGAGAAACCACCCAAATTTTTCATAGAAGAACAATGTAGGACAGCAGGTACCTCAACATACGAGACCGCCTTCTGGAGGTGGGAATGTATAAAATGCTCCACCTTAGCAATTTTAGCCATATTAACAAAGGTGGTAGCAACAAGGACCACCACCACAAGATCGACGAGGCGAGGATGAGCTGCGCAAGCAAGTATTGAGCCATGAAGCAACCATTCAAAATCTTGAAGTACAGATTAGCTAACTGGTGACACAACTCAACACAAGACCGCCGGGTACTCTCTCAAGCAACACCGAAGCTCCTCTCACCAAATAAGAGCATTGCAAGGCCATCACAACTAGAAGTGGCCTAGACTTGGGGAAAAATGTAGTGGACGCTCCAATAAATCCTTTGTCAAGAAAGACAGTTCTGAAGAGGAAGACGAGCTACAAGTAACTCCTATTATTGGAGAAAAAGCTAAGCCATATGAGGACAGCCATGATACCTAGCATACGCTGGCCAACCAGCGCACGCTGTGCTTATCCAAGAAAGAAGGCCAATTGGACAGCAGCCAAGGCCAGCGTATGCTAGCCACTAGTGTACACTGGGATTGCATTCTGGAAGAAAAGAGGAAAGAAGGTAGCCCAAGAAGAAAGAGGAAAGAAAGTACCCTCTACCACCATTTCCTCAAAGGATGAACAAACAAGTCATACACACGAGCTACCACAAGTTCTTGGAGCTTTTCAAGAACCTTCATATCAACATACCACTCCTTGATGCTTTTGAGCAAATGCCAATGTACTGGAAGTGGATCAAGGAATTTATTTCGAAGAAGCAGAGCATTGATGATTTTGAAGTCATTCCATTGATAAGAGGGTGTAGTGCTGTCTTGAGCCAGGAACTACCTCAAAAGATGAAGGACCCTGGGAGCTTCACTATTTCATTTACCATCAAAGATCAAATGTTCAAGAAGGCATTGATCGATCTTGGTTCTAGCATCAACCTCATGCCTTTCTCAATATTCCAAAGGCTTGGGTTGGGAGATATGAAGTCTACTTCGATAGTCTTCCAACTTGCCGATCGATCAGTGACTTGACCGAAGGAAATTGTGAAGAATATGCTAGTCAAGGTTGACACTTTAATCTTTCCAGTCGACTTTATTGTCATGGAGATGGTGGAAGATCGCAATGTGCCACTTCTCCTTAGTCGTCCATTCTTGGCTACCGGAAAGACAAGCATTGATGTAGAGAAAGGTGAACTCTGATTCAAAGTTTGTGATGATGAGGTTGTGTTCAATGTTTTTGACGTAGCCAAGTATCCATCTATGGAGGACGATTGCTATTAGATCAATATTATGGATGAAATTGTAGTTCTGAAAGAAGAAGAGCAAGCATAAGAAATTCTGTAGGAAGATGTCAAAAACATCAAAGATTTAGAGCTCAAGCCACTTCCAGCATACTTCAAGTATGCTTACCTAGACAAAGATCAAAAGTTGCCAATAATCATTTCTACTTCGTTGGATCAAGATCAAAAAGAGCAACTTATCAAGGTGGTAGGCAAGCACAAAGAAGCTATTGGATGGATACTCGGGGATATCAAGGGGATTAGTCCTTCGCTATGTCAGCACAAGATTATTTTAGAGGATGATTTTAGTCCATCAGTGGAAGCACAGCGAAGACTCAACCCAAATCTTAAGGAGGTAGTAAGAAAGGAAGTTATCAAGTGGCTTGACCCCGGTACCATTTACCCAATTTCAGACTCAAAGTGGGTGAGTCCAACACAATGTGTGCCGAAGAAAGGGGGCATAACTGTCATATCCAATGCCAACAACGAGCTTATACCGACAAGGATGGTAGTAGGCCACAGAGTTTGCATTGAATTCTGTAAGCTCAACAAGGCAACTCAGAAGGATCATTTTCCACTACCATTCATTGACCAGATGTTAGATAGGTTAGCAGGACACACTTTTTACTGCTTCTTGGATGGCTATTAGGGATACCTTCAGATTGCTATTGCACTAGAGGATCAGGAGAAGACAACCTTCACTTGCCCCTATGGTACATTTGCTTTCTGACGCATGTCTTTTAGTCTATGTAATGCGTCTGCAACTTTTTAGCATTGCATGATGGCAATTTTCTTAGATATGGTGGAGCGGCAGATTAAGATATTTATGGATGACTTCTCAGTATTCGGTGATTTATATCAAGAATGTTTATCGCACTTGGATAAGGTGCTTAAACGATGCAAAGAGACCAACTTGGTCCTTAACTGGGAGAAGTGTCACTTCATGGTGATAGAAGGCGTGGTACTGGGTCACAAGATATCAAGCAAGGGGCTAGAGGTTGACAAAGCCAAATTGGAAGTCATTGACAAACTTCCTTATCCTGTGACGGTTAAAGGCATTCAAAGTTTCTTTGGCCATGCCAGATTTTATTGAAGATTCATCAAAGACTTCTCCAAAATCACCAAGCCTCTTTGTCAGCTATTGGAGAAGGATGCACCATTTATCTTTGATGAGGCATGCAAGCTAGCATTCAACACTCTATAGACAGCTATTAGCATGCGCCATTTATATTTGTTGTAAGCTATTAGTAGTTTACATTTGTACACTAGCTTCTGATATTTGTGATCGAAAGATTTGTTTGGTCATTTGGATGCCTCTATCACCTGATAAAGGGGCATTACAAAAACCTATTCATAGTTATGTGGGTGTGTGTGTTGATATTTGTGTTCGATAATAGCATCTGATGATCACACATTTTGATTTGAGTGAAGTCGAGCATGGTTGAGTTTTGGTGCATGCATATATCAACCATAACTAATATATTATGTCCTATTCCTTTGCTAAGTGCCTTTAGACACTTACCCCTTACAAATCTATTTCAGGTTCCCAGAGACCTTAGTTCCTTTTGAGTGTTCAGAGTCTGTGGTTCAGGCCCCACTTCTTTGTTCGAGGGCTACTTTTGAGGTCTCTGGATGATGTTATACTTCCATTTTTGTATAGTCGTTCTGTAGTTATAGTGCTTTTGAGATGTTGTTGAGTTACTTTGGAGATGTTTGTGGATTTTTGGGTTTGTAAATAAATTTGGTTTGGTTTTAGTATGTTGATAAGAGATTTTGTTGATTTATGTTTGAAATTCATTTCTGCTGGATTTGATTGTTGTGAAATGGATTTGAGGCTTGCTAGGCCCGCATATTTGTCGTTGATATATTGCATAGTCTAGCACCGGTCACCGACCTCAGTTTGGATCGTGACAAAATTGGTATCAGAGCTAAACTTAGGTTGTCTTATATGATGTCTCATATGGTACTTAGGGATACTACGGAGCATAGAATCCATCGTATCTTGTCCTTCTTTATTTGAGCTTGTTTGTGGTCTTCTTAAAGTGTGACTTACTCTTATAGGAAGATATGCCTGTGAAATGTAAAAGTACAGATGTTACCACGTGGGAGCGAGGTGAAAGCTCTAATAGGCCTAGAGAAGAGGCTATACCTATAGTTGAGCATGTCACTTCCGATACTGTCACACCAGCTGAGACTAATCAACTAGCAGGTGATACTTATGGGCGTAGAAAGCAGAGGGGTAATGTTGTTGATAGGATGATGATGGCAATAGAAGAGTTCATCGCTACTCAAGCTGAGAAGAAGGCTGCTATGGTACCTCAGAATGATTCTTTGGCAGAGTTTTTGAAGTTGGAGCCACTAACATTTTTGGGTCTTCGTGATGATCCACAAATGTTTTTGGATGACATGGAAAGAGGTGGAAGATCCTGAATTGTGACATGGTTGGATTCCAATCTTACGCAGTAGCATTGAATTGTGCAAGAACCATGGAGATGCGTGATAATGAACAAATTATAAGGCAGAAACAAGCTAAGGTTCAAAAGTTTGATAGGCTACCATAGTACAGTTTGAACCAGATCTTTAGACAATGACAGCGATAAAGGCTAAACTTTCAGCCAAATTTCCCGAGAGGTGGAGGATCGTATGGAGGATTCAGTAAAGGCTATGGTCCCCGTGGTCAACCAAGTAGACGTGGCCAATTTGGTGGTCAAGGTCAATCTAGTGGTTTGTGTGTTAGTTGTGGGAAGCAACACCCTGGGAAATCATGCTATAGACAGACGGGAGCTTGTTTTGGGTATGGCAAGTTGGGACATCAGATTAAAGACTATCGCGTGGCTAAGGCAAGACAGCAGGCATAACTTACGAGTTTATCGGTTCGACCTCGAGAGCAAGTTCAGAGTCCATCTAGTCAGAGCTATTCAGAGCTATCAGGGGGAGAACCTAAGTTCGAGAGGAAAGGAGCTGATAGAGCATAATAGTGGGTGTTTGACTCGAGTATATGCTTTAACGAAGAAAGATGCTATGACATCTAACACAGTGGTCTCAGGTATACTTCCTAAAGGATTGTCACACGCTCGAATTTTGTTTGATTCGGGGTCGACACATTCATTCTTGTCACCCCAATTTGCTGAGTTCTTTGATAGTCCATTAGTATTGTTAGGGGAGCCATTAGATGTTAATACCTCTTTATATCATAACATTCATGTGCATTTAGTTCATAAATCATGTGTGATAGTCATAGATGGCACGAGATGTTGGCTGATCTACTTGTGTTAGACATGGATGATTTTGATGTGATTTAGGTATGGACTGGTTGTCGTCATACCATGCTATAGTGGATTGTTATAAGAAGATTGTGAGGTTCAAGCCTGAGGGTGAACCAGAATTTGTGTTTTGGGGTGAGGCGACGGTGGTTTCACCGAGGCTTATTTCATGTTTGAAGGCTTCAAGGTTATTGAGAAAAGGTTGTGAGAGTTATTTGGTAGTGGTTAAAGAAGTGAATGCGCATTCTGATCAGATTATAGTTGAGTTACAAAGTGGTAAATCTGAGATAGAGATAGAGTTTTGTATTGAGTTGATGCCAGAGATACAACCAATTTCGATACTGCCATATCGGATGGTGCCTACTGTATTGAAAGAGTTGAAGGTACAGTTGCAAGAATTGTTGGATAAAGGATACATACGATCTAGTGTTTCTCCTTGGGGTGCTCCAGTGTTGTTTGTTTGGAAGAAGGATGGGAGTTTGAGGTTATGTATCGATTATTGCGAGCTGAATAAGGTGACTATTTGTAACCAGTATCCTCTTCCATGCATTGATGATCTATTTGATCAGTTGAGAAATGCTAAGTGGTTTTCGAAGATTGACTTAAGGTCAGGGTACCATCAGTTGAGAATTAGAAAGGAGGATGTGACCAAGACAGCTTTCAGAACTAGATGTGGACATTATGGGTTCTTAATCATGCCATTTGGTCTTATAAATATGCCAGCTTTCTTTATAGACTTAATGAAGTGGGTGTTTAAGTTATTTTTGGATCAGTTTGTTGTAGTTTTTATCAATGATATATTAGTTTACTCGTGGATTGAGGAAGAATATGAAAAACATCTTTGATGGGTTTTGAAGATATTGTTGATTTATCAGTTGTATGCCTCTAGATAGTTGAAAAAACATGAATATAACTACCTAGTGCATGATTTAGAAATGACAGCAGTTGTATTTACTATCAAGATATGGAGGCATTATCTTTATAGGGAGAAATTTGAAGTGTTTATTGATCAGAGGGATCTGAATATTAGATAGAAGAGATGGATGGAGTTTTGAAGAATTACGATAGATCTATTAGTAAGCCTTCCGACTTCATCACGAGAGTTTGATTCAGTTTGGATTATCATGTATGGAGTATCAAAGTTTGCCTATTTCTTATCGATCAAGAGTACGTATGATACTACTAAGTTTGCTCAGTTTTTTTATTATATGGTCTGTCTACATGGGATTTTTGTTTTGATTATTTCCATTTGAGGGACATATTTTATATCTTGATTTTGGAAGAAATTTGAAGATCCCATGGGTATACGTTTGAATTTGGTCAGAGTATTTCATCTTCAGATAGTTGGACAGTCAGAGTAATTCAATTCTCGGGGATATGATGCTATCGTGTATGATTGAATTTGTCAGTAGTTGGGAATCTTAATTGTCTTTGATGGAATTATCATATATAACAGTTATCAGAGTGGTATTCAGATGGCATCGTGTATAGAGTATCAAAGTGTTGGGACGATGTTGGTAAGAAGCAACAGTTGGATCTTGAATTCATATGGGAAACAGTTGATAAGATTTAAGTGATTCGATAATGTTCTTGAATCACTCAGAGTGGATAGATTTTGTACTTGGATAAAAGGAGAAAGAATCTTTAATTTGAAGTGGGCATGAGTGTGTTTCTCAAGGTATCGCCGATGAAGGGTATCATGAGGTTTAGTAAGAAAGGCAAGTTGAGTCCGAGATTTGTAGAACTATTTGAGATTTTGGAAAGGGTTGGTCGCGTAGCTTATCGGTTGGCACTACCGCCTACATTCTCAAGTGTACATCCAGTTTTTCATATTGCAATGCTTCAGAAGTATCTACACGATCCCTCACATATTCTAGAACAGCCAAATGTGGACTTCCAAAATGATCTCACCTACGAGGAGCGACCTATGCGGATAGTAGACAGACAAGTGAGAAGTCTCAGAACTAAAGACCTTCTGTTTGTGAAAGTTGAATGGCAAAATCACTCTCCTGCAGAAACTACGTGGGAATTGGAGAAGAATATGCAAGAGAAGTATCCGCATCTGTTTGAGTGACACGGTACGTACTTCATACCCTTACTAAATTCGAGGACAAATTTTCATAAAGGGGGAGAATTGTGATAACCTCGGGACATGGTTGGTCAAAATTACATCATCCTACCTACCTAAGAATTGTGTTCGGAAGGATGTTTAGATGTCCTTTGGTCCCCTTAGCATGTTGGTTCAAGTTCGACAAAGTTGACGCAACGAAATTTCGAGTTCCGTAAATGTAGTTGGTCATTTCTCGGGCAGATTGACCTTTGGGTAGTGTAATGGTCATAACTTCTTCAATTTTGATCTAATGGACACAAGGGAGTACAATTTAAAAACTAGACACATAGAGCTACAACTTGGTTATATACAAGTTTGGTCAGATCAAAGGAAGTATGTGAAATATGTGCTTGAAGTTCAAGCTTTCTGATTGGACCACACATTTAGTTTGACCAATCACCAACTTACCTTGGTTAAAAGTCATTCAAGTCGGTTTAGGAGGGGTGGAAGTGATGCACCTACTTACCATATACACTTAAAAAGGATTTGGAAGTGGCTTTGAGCTCAGTTGGTAAGCCATAAAATGAAATAGACAAAAAAAGAAGAGAGAGTTGAGGAAAGAGGAATAAGCAGGCAGGTCAAATTAGGTCGACTTGGTAAGTGATCTTCTGCTCCAATTCAGGTTTTGGGATTATGAAGGAACTTATAGAGGAAAAGTATACCTTTCTAATGGTGTAAACCATTTGTTAGTTGGATCACGGAGTCAACGGGAAAATCGTTTTGAACACAGCACTTGGTTCTGGGGTAGTCAGTGAGCGACGGGAGGAAGGTTGGCTTGGTAAGTGGACGTAAACTCTGAGTTAGACCATGAAATTTGGATAGATTATAGAGGACTTTAGTACCTTTCTTATGATATATTTTTGTGGATTTTTGATCAGAGAATCGACGCGAAACATATTTTGAATCTGATGTTGTTGGATATGCACTCAGCTGAGGTCGTTGAGGAAAATGGGATTGGTAAGCATATTTAGGCTCCGAATTTGGGTTGGATGTTCTGAAGTAGATTGTAGAGGACATGATGAGATTTCTGGATGTGTATCTTATGTGTGTTTTGGTTGAGGAAACATCTTGTGCATGCTTTTGAAGTTCAGATAGTCTGGCTGAGTTCACAGCTGAGCAAGTTTGAGAATTGAGTTTGATAAGTTGGTTCTTTTTGATTCTGAGGTTAATTGGTTATTCTGAGATGTTGAGTATATACAGGGGAGTTATGTTGAAGTGAGGTTTGGGCTTGGTTTAGTATGTTTGAGTGACTTTTGATGACTAATTGCGGTTGGACTTGCGATGAGCTTCGTTGACATTCAGTTTGGCAAAATCAGATTGGTGTATGCATTTTTGAGCATGAGTGAACTGTACAGAGAGTATATATGGATGGGATGGTTGGTAATGAATCAAGTGTGTAAAGGATTTAAGATATTGGTTTCATTTGGTTGATTTTACGATGATGGATTGCGAATGCATTTCAGTTGGTCGTTATGAAATGTTTGAGATGAATTGATTTTGGAAACCAAGAGTCAAGAGTTAACCTCATTATGTGGTTGTATATATTTGGACAGATCCTTCCGAGGTTGAAGGAACTCAACAAGAAAGGAGTTTCAGATTTGGGAATTGCCGTTTTTGAACAGTGTTTGTTGGGTAAGCAGATAGTACATGATAACTTTGGTTGTGTTTGATATGTGTATGTTTCAAATCTTGATTGTGTGCGTCACATGCATATGGTTTGGTCCATGATATGTTTGGACATATTTGTGATTGTGGTGGTGAGACATGTGACATTTGTGAACAGCCTCGAGCTGATTTAATACGTGTGGCATGTCCATGTGAGATGGATATGATTCTGGATCGTTGGGTCATCTGTTCTGATAAGATGTGTTTCTGTGTGAGAAAAATAAATGGGTTTCCCGTACTAACCGGGGATGTTAGTCTATGAGCTCATAGTTTGAGGGTATCACTAGTTTATATTTGTACACTATCAGTAGCTTATATTTATTGTAAGCTATTAGTAGTTTACATTTGTACACTAGCTTCTGATATTTGTGAACGAAAGATTTATTTGGCCATTTGGATGCCCCTGTCACCTGATGAAGAGGCATTACAAAAACCTATTCATAGCTTTGTGGGTGTGTGTGTTGATATTTGTGTCCGATAATAGCATCTGATGATCACGCATTTTGATTTGAGTGAAGTCGAGCATGGTTGAGTTTTGGTGCATGCATATATCAACCATAACTAACATATTATGTCCTATTCCCTTACTAAGTGCCTTCGGACACTTACCCTTTACAAATCTATTTCAGGTTCCCAGAGACCTTAGTTCCTTTTGAGTGTTCGGAGTTCGTGGTTCAGGCCCCACTTCTTTGTTTGAGGGCTACTTTTGAGGTCTCCGGATGATGTTATACTTCTGTTTTTGTATATTCGCTCCATAGTTATAGTGCTTTTGAAATGTTGTTCAGTTACTTTGGAGATGTTCGTGGATTTTTGGGTTTGTAAATAAATTTGGTTTGATTTTAGTATGTTGATAAGAGATTTTGTTGATTTATGTTTGAAATTCGCATCCGCTGGATTTGATTGTTGCGAGATGGATTTGAGGCTTGCTAGGCGTGCATATTTGTCGTTGATATGTTGCATAGTCTAGCGCCGGTCACTGACCTCAGTTTAGGTCGTCCACGGGTTAGTGCAAATATTTCTCATGACGATGATGATCGGAGAAACAGAGAGAACACGATTAAGTTTGGTTGGTTCTTGATTCCTTTATCATCAATAAGTAGATGACACTAATTTAATTAATCAAATGATAAATAGCCAATAATTAGCATGATAGGGGAGGAGGCGAGATAGGATTTTTGAAGTAATATAAATACATATTTAGGACAAAATGAGTAATTATTATGCACTCAAATTATGCCATAAAATTTACCCAATCAACTCACCATTTAGATAGTAAAATGATGTCGTATTAGTCTATGTAGTAAGTCAAATGAATATTTTATCATCGTCAACTAGAGTGGACGGTATAAAGTCAAGGATTGCAAAGTACAAAAACCAAACAATCAAATTCAAATTTTATGTTCTAAAAATGAAATCGATGAAACACAAATAAGAATAGTGTATTCTTCCATGTTTTTTCCGTAGAACATAATTTTATTTTTTGAGAATTGATATTCTATAGCATCATTATGCTGAAACGTTCACATTTAAAGGAGTAATAGCACATCTACCTATGCTAAAAAATAAAATAAAAAACTTGAAGATATCTCGTGACTTTTAATCATTGTTGATCTTTTTTTTATGTGAAGTTTGATTGTACAGAAATTGCGAGCTATTGTACAATTACTTTATCTATGGTTGCCAAGAAAAATAATAATTAATTAACCGACTTTTATAAAGTGGTGCACATGCTTTTGCCCTTGTTATAATAGCTTACAATTACATAATGTATACTTGAGTTGACAAAAACTTCAATATTTATATTTATTAATAATATATTTGTACATTTTTTAATTGAAGACATGAATATTCAATTTTACAATCATTAGTTATTGTAAGCATGTATTTTGCAATGATAATTTTGTGGAATGCAAGATATGTACTCACAATAACTATAAAATAGCAAATGTAGCTACTTTTTTTTAACAAAAACAATGAACCACAAAATTAAATTAGAATGACATAATTGTAAGCTATTATAACTAAAGAGAAGTTATAAATATAATAATTGATGGATACGTATTCTTTAATCTTTAATTTTACAGTCTTCAGTTCTCATAAATGTTTTTTGCAACAATCTTTAATTTTGCAACAGTCTTTAATTTTACAGTCTTTAATATCGTTGTAAGCAAGGGCGGCCTCCTCGATGATGTAGAAGTGTCAAGCCAAAAGTGAGTCTTCCTCCACAGGTTAGTACAAATATTTCTCAAGACGATGATGATCAGAGAAACAGAGAGAACACGATTAATTTAGGTTAGTTCTTGATTCCTTTACCACCAATAAATAGATAACACTAATTTAATTATTCAATTGATAGGTAGTCGAGAATTAGGATGATAGGGGAGGAGGCGAGGTAGGATTTTTGGAGTAATATAAATACACATTTAGGATAACACTAATTAGTATGCACTCAAAATTATGCCAAAAAATTTTATCCAATCAACTTTCCATTTAGATAATAAAATGATGTCATATTAGACTATGTAGTAAGTCAAATAAATATTTTATCATCGTCAACTAGAGTGGACTATATATAGTCAAGGATTGCAAACTTTAAAGACCAAACAATCAAATTGAAATTTTATGTTCAAAAAATGAAATCGATGAAACACAAATAAGTAAAGTGTATTTTTCCATATTTGTTTCCGTATAACATAGTTTTATTTTTTGAGAATTGCTATTCTATAGCATCATTATACTGTAAAGTTCATATTTTAAGGTGTAATAGCACATCTACCTGTGCTAAAAAAATAAAATAAAAACTTGAAGATATTGTCGTCGCTTTTAATCATCGTGGATCTTTTTTTTTATATGTGAAGTTTGATTATGCAGAAATTGCGAACTGTTGTACAATTACT
>SOPF01028257.1:0-70040 GCA_012979155.1 Hypericum perforatum | reverse complement strand
TTACAGTCATTAGTTCTCAAAAGTATTTTTTGCGACGATTATTTTTTCTAATGCAAGATATTTACATACAAACACTATAAAACAGCAAATGAAGTTATTTTTTTTACAAAAAATATTGGTATTAAGAAGAAAGTATTAAAGATAACCGAAGAACCTTATCGATTACAATATAAAAGACACGTAAAGGGATGGTAGTATCGTCGTGAGCGAGGGTGGCCACCTCGGGGATATAGAAGTGTCATAGTTTTTAAATCAGCGGTCCGACTGGCGGTCTGACCAGCGATCAGCGAATCTTTCAGTAATCTGGTTAGAAAATGCTAATCAGTTTGGTTATCTAACGAATTGGCAATTTTCTGGGATTTTCCAATCCGACCAGGCGATCTAACTGGGTGGGTCAATCAGAAATAATGATTGAATTATTTTTTTGTTTTTTATTCGAGATTAACCATTCTTATAGATACTTTATTTGGTATATTTTATAAAAATAGTATTATTATATGTTATTATTAATTTATTATATTTTTTATATAAATACCTATATATATTTCAAAAGAATGATAAAAAATAGATTTTTAAAATATAAAATTTGGTCTGACCAGCTATCTGACCAGTGAGACCAGTCCGATCAGAGATCGCCCAGCAAACTCGATCGATCTCCGGGTCATTTTTCAAACTTTGGTTAGTACAAATATTTCTTATGACGATGATGGTCGTAGAAAAAGAGAGAACACAATTATTTTTGTTAGGTCTTAATTCCTAACCATCAATAAGTAGATGACACTAATTTAATTAATCAAATAAAGGAAGAGGAGAATTAGGATGAAGGGGGAGGAGGCCAGATAGAATTTTTGGAATAATAATAATATATATTTAAGACTAATTCGGTAATTATTATTCATTCAAAACTATGTCACAAAATTTATACAAACACCTTGCCATTTAGGTAATAAAATGATGTTGTGTTCTTGTACGAGCAAGTCAAGTGAATAATTTATCCATGTAAACTTGAAAGGACTATATATAATCAAAGATTCCAATGTACAAAAACCAAATCATCAAATTAAAATCTCATGCTTTGAAAAATTTAATCGATAATAAGTAAAGAGTATTTCCCTATTTGTTTTCGTAGAACATGTTTTATTTTTTGAGAATTGCTATTCTATAGCATCATTATGCTAACGTTCATATTTTTAGAAGTAATAACCCATCTACCTGTGCTAAAAGATAAAATAAAATATTGAAGTTATCGTCGTCACTTTAAATCATCCTTGATTTGTTTTTTATGTGAAGTTTGATTGTACAGTAATTGCAAGCTGTTATACAATTACTTTATCTATGGTTGCCGAGAAAACTAATAGTTAATTAACCAACTTTTATAAAGTGGTGCACCTGCATTCGATCTTGTTATAATAGCTTACAATCACATAATATATACTTGAGTTGACAAAAACTTCAATATTTAAAATTATTAATTGTTTATGTATAACGTTTTTTTAATTGAAGATATGAATATTCAGTTTTACAATCATTAGTTATTGTAAGCATGTATTTTGCGTTGATAATTTTGTGGAACGCAAGATATGTGCTTACGATCACTATAAAATAGCAAGTGTAGGTACTTGTTAAAAAAAAACAGTGAACCACAAAATTGGAATAGAATGACATAATTGTAAGCATTATAACTAGAACGAAGTTATAAATATAATAATTGATAGATACATATTATTTAATCTTCAATTTTACAGTCATTAGTTCTCGTAAGTAAATTGCGACAATTATTTTGTCGAATGCAAGATATTTACTTACAAACACTATAAAATAGAAAATGAAGTTAATTTTTTTTGAAAAAAAAATCTTGGTGTAAAGAAAAAAGTATTAAAGATGCCCTAAAAACCTCATCTATTACAATCTAAAAGATGCACAGAGAGATGGCAGTACCGTCTTGAGCGAGGGCAGCCTCCTCGGGGATATCGAATGTGTAAAGGAAGAGGTGAGCCTTTTTCTACATGTTAGTACAAATATTGGTAGATGACACTAATTTAATTAATCTAAAGGAAGAGGAGAATTACGATGAAAGGGAGAGCAGGCCAAATAAGATTTCTGGATAATATAAAAATATATTTAAGACTAATTAGGTAATTATTATTCATTTGTCACAAAATTTACCCAATCACCCTATCGTTTAGATAATAAAATGATGTCGTATTCATCTAGCAAGTCAAGTAAATATTATATCCTCGTCAACCAGACTATCATATATAGTCAAAGATTTCAAAGTACGGTGATCAAACTATCAAATTGAAATCTCATCTTCTAAAAATAAAATCGATAAAAACACAAATAAGTAAAGTGTATTTCCCTATTTATTTCCACAAAACATAGTTTTATTATTTGGGAATTGCTATTCTATAGCATCTTGATGCTGTAAGTGATAGCACATCTACCTGGGCTGTGCTAAAAAATATAATAAAAACTTGAAGATATCGTAGTCACTTTTAACGATCTTTGATCTTTTTTTTATGTGAAGTTTGATTGTACAGCAATTGCGAGCTGTTGTACAATTACTTTATCTATGATTGACAAGAAAAATAATAATTAATTAACCAACTTTTATAAAGTGGTGCACCTGATTTCGCTCAAGTTATAATGTATATTTGATTTGACTAAAGCATCTATATTTATAATTATGATATTTTATGGATATATATTTTGAAATTGAAGTTATAAATCTTCAATTTTACAGTCATTAGTTCTTTTAAGCATGCATTTTACAATGATAATTTTTTCGAACGGAAAATATGTAAATACGATCAATACAAAATAGGAAATGTCGTTACTAATTTTTTTGCAAAAAATTTTATTTGGTTGATAGAAAAAAAAGTATTAAAGATGCCAGAAAAATCTTAACGATGACAATCTAAAAGACGCTACATTTTTTTACTTCCAAGAAGTACCAAGAACTTGGTAAAAAACATTTTATTTCGGAAATGAAATCGATGAACATCTAAAATATTTTTCATTAGCATTATCTACATTTATAATTTATCATTTGACATTTTCTATGTAATTTGAATTATTGTCAATTTAATATTTTTCAACAAAATTTATATTAACGAATATAACAATGTGAATTAATTAATTAAATTTAATTGGGTTGATGATGTGGAAGATAGATATATTAATTGTTTATTGGCTGAGGCTCAGTTCGGTGAGGCCTGCTACTATAGGTAAAAAATTGAGTGTAGGGGGATGGGTTGAGATGGATGAGTGAGAAATTAATTAGATATTGGAGGACTGTGTAGGCTCGGGACTGGTGGTGCGGATAGTCTTACAATTACTTCAATATTTATATTTATTAATAATATATGTATACACTTTTTAATTGAAGATATGAATGTTCAATTTTACAATCATTAATTCTTGTAAGCATGTATTTTGCGATGACAATTTTGTGGAACGCAAGATATATCCTTACTATCACTATAAATAACAAATATAGTTACTTAATTTTTTTTAAAAAAAATGAACTACAAAATTGGAATAGAATCACATAGTCGTAAGCTATTATTACTAGAGTGAAGTTAAAAATATAATAATTTATGGATAAATATTCTTTAAGTCTTCAATTTTATAGTTATCTGTTCTCATAAGTAAATTTTGATTAGATTATTTTGTCCAATGCAAGATATTTACTTACGAACATTATAAAATAACAAATTAAGTTACTTGTTGTCTTTAGAAAACATTTCTTGGTATATACAAGAAGGTATTAAAGATGCCTGAAAACCTTATCGATCACAATCTAAAAGATGCGCAGAGGGATGGCATTACCATCGTGAGCGAGGGCCTAAATACTTCGATAAGTGAGTGCCATTCAATTAACAAATTATTTTGTTAGTTAAACATATTGAACGTGTAAATACTCATTAATTACGCATCAAAACTAAAAATTGGTATGTGAGCATAGTTGAAAGCATGATTTGATCATATTTTAAATTAAGTATTATTATAATTAATTTATACTTTAGGGATTAAATTGAAATTTGTCCACCGACATGGGAAAAATTTGCAAACACGCAAAACCTTAAGTTACCAATCTGAATTTTGGTCGTCTATGTGGCAACTACGTGTCATGGACCTTGGTATAATTTTGGAAGCTTTGTGACTAAACTGTAATTTGTCATTCTAGTTCAATTTCTTCCTCTTGATTATAACCTTTGGCTACCAATTTTGCCTTGTACTTATCAATCATGCGATCAGTTTTGAGTTTTTTTTTTAAACTCACTTGCAGCCGAGAGGTTTAGTCATAAGGGGTAAATCTAGTAGACTCCAAGTTTGATTATCAAGAATGGACTTAATCTCATTGTCCATGACTTTTTTTCCACATATTGGAATCTGATTTAGTTATAGTCTCTTTTAATATGTATGTCAATATGTGAGGACCAATGTTTTTTCCAACTCTATGTCTCTTACTTCTCTGTAATTTGATTCATTCATCTTTTTCGTTTGTTCTAAATTTTCATCATTTAGATTGTCATTTTTTATACATGATCATTAATATCAAATTTACCAAATAAATCTTCTATTTCTACCTTATTAGCAACTTTCATGTTCATTATTCATAAAATATAGCATGTACAACTTTAAATACAACATTGTCATGAAATCTAAGAAACTATATGCTTTAGTCATAGCAGAATATCCAATAAAAATAGTCTTCACATTTTTCCTACCAAGTTTCGGCCTTTTTAAAGTAACATCAAGAACATATGCAACCCAATCCAATACTCGTATATGTTTAACGCTAGAATTATGTCCAATAAATAACTCATATGGAGTTTTTATATTTTTCTTAGTTACTATCCTCTTACTAATGTAACAGTTCGAATAACTTATTAGTATCTTTGAACGTATAAGCATCGCACTAACCATTTCTATTAAAGATCGATTTTTCTTTTTGGCTACTCTATTTCGTGATGGAGTATTTGATGCTAAATATTCTCTTACGATTCTATATTATAAACAAGATAAAGTATATTCATTAGATAAATATTCACCATCCCTATCGAATCTCAAGCACTTGATCTTTAGGTTGTTTTATTCTCTACTTCCACCTTGAAGATATTGAATTTACTAAAGGCTTCGTTCTTGGTTTTAAGCAAATACAAATAAGTGAACTCAGAATAATCATGAATGAATGTTATGAATATTCACATTTATTCATACTAAAGTTCTTGGATAATTTTTGCATTAATTCAGTTTTCATCATACGATTCATAGTATTTATTATGATATATATTTTGTAGTCAATATTTACCAAGCACATATTATTTTTCATTTAGCTTTTGCCTACAGATTTTCAATTCTCAGTGGTAGTCACATTTCGGCCACAAAATGCGAATTTCAAACTATTCTCATCTATTTTAAGAATGAATACAAGTTTTTTTCTCACAGCGGGAATATGATACATATTTTTGAAAATAATATTATTTTTTTAAGTGAGGGAAGAACAATAGTTCTAATGGAAAGAACTTCGGTTGAAGAAGCATTTCCCTTGTTGTGAGGAAAAAGTAACAAGGGTGTCAAGGACGATCTCGTGATGACTTGGAGGCTCATCTCAAGGTTGGCTTTACAATATAAGTGATCAAACGACCACCACTACCTTAACAAGCTAAGTTCCTTTAACCAGGCTCTACTGTCTACTAACTAACAAGGCTCTACTGCCCAGCCTCCTAACCAAGCGCTAATGCCCGGCTTAAGAACTAAAATACAAATAGAAGCTTGAGTTTCATAAAAGATTTGTCTGGTTGATTGATTGATGATCGTGACTTCCTCGAGCGTCCCTTATATAGATGAAGGACTCCATCTTCTCCTTGTACTCAGACTCTTCTAATGCCTATCTTTGGGGATACTTATCCTTATCTTGTACCGAAACCTTTATCACATAATTTTCGAGATTTATCTCTTTCGGTTAATTTGAAGCCTAAGTTTAACTCTTTGACCCTGTACGGTCTCTTCTCATAGCTCTCCCGACACCTTACCTAGCTGTTGTAACCCTTAGTTAGTCATGATCAATTCGTACTGAGAGAAAGGACAAATCCACTCCTTTGAGATTCTTACGTAGAAAAGAATGACCTTCTCAAACCTAAGTCACCCGATGCTTGAGTAGGATCCCTTTTCCAGACTGATCTTCCCTAAGGCAATGTAAACGTTCCTAAAGTAAGATAGGCAATTTGCACTTCCCTAATGTAAGATAGCCTCATTTAGGCTAAGTAAACCCTTTATGCCTCTTTAAGGCTCTTCACACCCTTCCAGGGTGCAATAAACTCTTAGCATCTCTTTAAGGTGAGGTAAGCCCATTGTACACTCTTAAGACAAAGTAAGTTCTTTATGCTTCTTCAAGGCAAAATAAGCTCTTCCAAGGTGAAGTAAGCTCTTAGCACCTCCCTAAGATGAGGTAAGCTCTTAATACCTCCCTTAGGTAGAATAAGTTGTTAATATCTTCCTTAGGAAAGATAAGCTCTTAACACCTCTCTTAGGCTAGGTAAGCTCTTAACACCTCCATTAGGCGAGGTAAGCTCTTTGTAACTCTCTTAGGCAAAATAAGCTCTTAACACCTGCTTTAGGCGAGGTAAGCTCTTAACACCTCCCTTAGGTGAGGTAAGCTCTTTGCACCTCCTCTCTCGAAAGACAAAATACCTCTTTACACCTTCCTCTCCCGAAAGGCAAAGTAGCTCTTCACACCTTCTCTTCCGGAAGACAAAATCACTAAGTGAACTCCTTCCCCTTTTATAACGCAAAGTCACTAAATGAACCCCTCCCTTCGAAAGGCCATGCTTCAAGGAACTATTAACCCTTATGAAAGGCAAAATATTACTTTTAGTCACTCTTAGAAGGTAAAACACTTTGAGAAGTCACTCCCCCCTTTTAAAAGCCAAACGCACGGAGTCCCTCTTGCAAGAGATAAAATATTCTTTTTGGTCACCTTTGGGAGGCAAAGTGCTTATGGAAGTTACACTCTTCCTCCTTGAAATCACACGCATGAACCCCCTTCCTTGAGGTGAAACTTTCTTTTGGTCACTTATGGGAGATAAAGTACTTCATGAAGTCACTTTCTCCCTTCTTTAAGCCACATGTGCATGTTCCCCTTTGAAAGGTAAAATTTCACTTTAATCACATTTGGAAGATAAAGTGCTTCATGAAATCACCAAGCCACTTCATGAAGGCAAAGTTCTAACATAGTACCTTCCTCAAGGAAAAGTACTTTGTGAAGTACTAAAAGTGGTCAATTTCGAAAGGCAAAATTACCACATAGCCATCATGGGAAAGCCTAATACTTGGTCCTCTCTTTCATAAGGCCAACATTATTTTTGAGTTCCAACAATGCCCCCGCGAGATAGATTTGACCTCTTTCATCACTTCATATGTCTTGAACAAACTCTGATTTAGTGTGACATGACAGGTTGCTCCCTGGTCAATCCATCAATCTGCAGTATCATAATTAACAAGGCAAACTTTGAACATAATAGCCACAAAATCTTCTTCATCAACAATATTGGTTTGTTTCTTTTTCTTGTTTCCTTTCTGGGAAGGAATTCTATAGCATAGTGACCATATTTACCATATACACAGTAATTACTTTTCTTCTTCTTTTCGTTGTTGTTCACATTTCTATTTTCTTAAAGTTCTTCTTCTTTTTGGATTTTCTTTGGTTGCCCTTTGAAAGAAAGAAGAAGTGTGACACACTCGGGAATATGTTTTTTTTTATTTTTGGAAAGATAGAAGAAGTCGAAAAGAAAGTCACTAAGTTTGTACCAAACTCTATAATGAAACAAGTATTTATAGATACTTAAAATTTTGAATTGGGTGGTCGCAACTCTCTACGGAGAAGAGTCATCGCTCGAAAGAGCCACCATAATCCTTCTTCAGAATGCTAATTCTAGAAGCGATAATGTACACTTCGAAGAAATGCTATTGTTTTAAAGTTTGTAGTGGCTCTTCTCGTCACCCCTCTCTTTATTTTTTATTTCTTTCTTCTTTTCTTATGTATATATTATATACATATAAATATAAATACATATATATATATATTCCCTTCAATAATGCATAGGAGTCTAAATTAGTTTGACCGACATGTCAAATTCATACTAATATTGATAGAGTTTCAAGTCACTTCCAAGACTAATATTTTCAATGTGATAATATGACTAATTTAAATGACAGAATAGACTAAAGACAAAATGTTATTTATGTTTTTCTTTTATTATGTAAATATACACAACCATGTTGTGACCAAGGGTATGATATGTTGTATATAATTGTGCATCACGTGATGTATTTATCATGTATTGAGCAATAATATATCTTGATATGTAATTAATTTGAGTTGGGGTGTGAATTTGGTTATGAAATGTGTAAAAACTTATTCTTAAATTATGCCCTAAGAAATTAAGTGCCGGGTGATAGATCTAGGAAGCGGAAATAGTTCCCACCATCACCCATGTGCACATCGGCATTTACAAGACCTATTAATTGTTTATAATCTTAGTAGCTTCATGATTAAATTTCGCCTAATAACAATTGTCTCCCCCATTCCTGAAAATATTTTCATCTTCTTGAAACAAAATACAAAATTGTGTTCAGGAATAACCTATTCTTAAATTTATGAGTAAAAACTCATAATGAATGCAAATTCTTCTTTTCGGATTGAAATACAACTCGAGATGATCAAAATAAAGCAAAGGAATAAACTACAGCAGTCTGTAATAATTAAAATACAGTGCCTTCAAATTGATAGTGGATCCACAAGAACAGCTTTGATGCCATCCTCTACTAAATCTGCATAAGTTAAGCCATCTCCATGTCTATAAATGGTCTCCGCAGTACGCGCAATGTTTACCACCCGCAGGATTATTTCCTTGGGAACAGTCCAAGAATGCCTTAACCAATATTCATTTATCCTCTTCCATTCAATTGCAGCTCTCCTCCGGAATTCTTCTGTGGCCTCCAATTCTGACACATTATACTGCTTCATGAAGCTGAAGAAGGGAGATGCCGTGTACCCTCTTTTCTCTTCATCCTTTAAGTGATAATAAAATATCATTGTTCAAAAATCATAAAATTGTTAGCTTAGTGAAAATATTGTACTATTTCTCTTTTGGTGTAAAATAACGTCTTCAGGGAATGGCTTTATGTGCTCCCTTTACTGGAACAAAAGACTGTTTTGTGAAAAAATATTCTCTTGACAATGTGGTCGTTTCACTGGGTTTTTTTTTTTGTTGCTTAACTAGGACCAAACCGCATATTTTTACACTCATATATACTAATAAATGAAAAATGAAGTGAAAAATCATTTTAATACATTATGATATGGATGACAAACATTTGTGTACTTTTTGATTGATAACTCATCAACCATGTTATTGATGTTTTATTTTTTTGACGCTTGAAGGATACATGCAAGTTTCAATTTGTCACTGTAGGGCCTAATATAGCACGATGTTGTACATATATAGGTAGGGCATAATTGTCTTTTACACATTGAAAAAACTCAGCCAAAAACAAACACAGAAAAAACTTAGCTACATGAGTGTAGAAAAGTTGATGAGGGTTATAAAAATCGAGAATCAAAAAATCAAACTCCACGAAGCCATTTCATTTATAAATCATTAAAGAAATCGCCTAGTAAAAACTGTTGTGATTCAATATTTTGCATGACTGTAATTTAATGAATTATTATATTGTGATTTAATGATTTTTATGTTTTATTCATTCATTAGATATATTATGATTTAATAATTTTCATTGGTGACATGCAATGGTTTGCACTATTGTTATTCATTAGTTATACTATGATTCAATAATTTTCATTGGTAACATGCAATGGTTTGCACTATTGTTATTCAATAGTTATACTATTGTGATCAATAATTTGCCATCATGTGATTTAATATTTTATGATAATGTAATTCAATAGTTTCCCATATCATGATTAAATAATTTTTTTTATTGTGATTCAATGGTTAAGTTTGTAATGATTAAATGATTTGATCTTCTATAATTAATTGATATGATTATTGTGATTCAATAATTCAGTATGTTATGATTTAATTATTTGTCATAATATTGTGATTCAATAGTTTGATATATTATGATTCAATAATTTTGTTTGTTATAATCTAATAGTTTGGTCTTCTCTGATAAATTAATTTGTTCTCTGTGATGGTTGGATATAATAGATTGGTCTCCATCACAGCTCCTTTTGTCTCTCCACAGTGGCTGCATTATTCAACCCTAATTTTTACAGCCCCTCTTCATTAATAACCTCGACCTCTACATCAATAACCTCCTTTATTTTCATCTCTAACATTACCAATGATACCGTTATTTTGAAGGTTAAGATGTGCCTCTTGTTGGTTGTGAGAAGGTTGATTTCAAGATTCAACTCTACTAATGCTCTATTCCACCATTGAGTAGATCTTTCTTGTATGTCGTTCTAATATCATTGTATAAATACCTAGTAGTCGAACCTCATCAGCAATCAGAAAGAGCTCTGACCTCTCCTTTTTTCTCAAGAATAAGCAAATACTTCATCGTACTCTCCTCTCTCTTTCTTCTTTTATTTACAGTAATACTATATAAAAAACAAAAATGTCCCACATGCCTAGGCCATAAGATAAGTTAATTAAATTTTTTTGCTGATCTAATAACCTTAGAAAAGACCATCACAACAACTTATATCATCATAACTCCTCATATCATCATCCAAACCTCAAAAACACAACATGTCCTTCATCTAGCCTAAGTCAAAAGTTCACCAAAATCACCAAACTGAAGATCAACTTAAAGGTAATCAAAAGATCTAAACTAATTTCCAGTAAAACTTAATCCAAAACTCACTTACCAAACTCCAAATTCAAGATCTTCTTCCTTTTCTCTTCTCTTCTCTTCTTTTTTTCCATTTTCCTCTCCTCCAAAGCTAGATATTTTGAGTGGAATGAAATGGATGAGACTTTCTATTTTTGGAAGGAGGTTTATATAGGTTTTATCAGGTGGGAGACTAAAAAGGTAAAAAAAAATGATATTTCTCGAGTGGCCCTGTGTATGCTGGCTTCCCAGTGTCCACTGGGAAAAACAACCTGAACATCCCCCAGTGTACGCTGGGAAAATGACCTGTACCCAGTGTTTTCTTTCTCTCCAGTGTACACTGGGCCAAAATTGTAGATCAAGATCTTTCGGATCTTTTTGTTTTGGAATCGCTTGATTCGGAGTTCATATGAGAAAGTTATAATTTTTCTACCAAAAGTCGACAAACTAAGCCTACCATTCGTGAACCCCACCGAAATTAGCTCGTAATTCAAAGACGAAGGGGTCAAATCATAAAATGCAAAACACGATAGTTATAGACTAACATGTTACGAACCTACGCGACTTGGAATCATCCAAATTGAAGTTCACACAGCAAAATTATGCCTAATCCTCCAAAGGTCGACGAGTTAAGCCACACAGTTCGAGAACCGATCGACGCAAAAACAACCAACTATCGGACCTAGCGGTCACGACCAAGACAAATTTAACAAGGGTCATAAGAAAGCCTCACAAAACTGCCTATATAGAACCCAGCGACCATCCTATTAGCAATTTGCGACAGTGGTAGTACACACTGGGTAGAGGTGCTCTGGAATCCCCACCCTCTCAGTGATAACATATCTTAGCCAATTGTCCAACCAAAAATTGGCTATCGAGTCCTCCCCAACCAAAACACGCAAAGAACGAACAAAATCTGGTAAACAATTCCGCACCCCTCTCAGAATAGAAGAACGAACGTACCTCCGTGTAGTCATGCTAGTCATGTCGATCATGCGGCCATGGATGTAGTCCATCTAATGGGATAACCCCTATAGTATAGTCTAGGTGAGCCGACTCAGGAATGCCAAGTTCACCTTTTTGATAGATCGGAGTCCGAGCTTGCCTTTCATACACAGGGCACAAACTCTATCCTAGGACACCATGTAGGAGGCCCGTCGGTAGATGTCACCTATCTACACGAAGTTCCTCATACACGTGTCCACCTGATCTTTAAGCAAGACCAACCACTGGTAGATCATCATGGAATACGTCAATGAGCTGAGGATGACCGACTACACAAGGCAAGCCCGTCTTACCATAGATAACGAGGAACCCTTCCACCGTTCAAACTTGCTAATGATAGTGTTGGCACTAACCTGCAAGTGAGAACGGTGAGGGGAACTGCAAAAAAGAGGGATACCCAGTAACCCAGATAAGTGAATGGCATCTGACCTGCCGAAATCTCGAGAATGTCTAGTAGACCACTACACTATCGTAGAGACATGCTCTCATTGAAATAGGCTCGGTACTTCTCCGGGTTATAGTACTGATCCGAGGCTATCGCAAAATCCTGAAGTAGCCGAAGTAGAGTACGATAGTTGGCCTTAGAGGCCTGGCAAAAAATGATCACATTATTGGCGTATAGTAGGTGTGAGGGAAGAGTGATGCCTCTCCCTGAGCGAAAGCTCGTGAAATCATCTCGGGTCCTTGCCTACTAGAGAAGACTATTGAAGATCTCCTCAGCCACTGATGCATGTGATAACATGCATTCATTTAATCCTAGTTTGTTAAGTTTTCCTCATGTTTTAGGAAATATTAGGTCAAGTCTTGTCTATATTTTGTTTCATTTTGTTTGATTGGTCAAGGAGAAGAATGTTTGCTGCTTTTGTGTGTTTTGTAGGTGGTTGGAGCATCCGAGGAGCTGGGGCAAAGACCGGTGGACATAGGCGATGAGTTGGGCAAAGATTGGAAGCTTGAAAGCAAGACAAGAGAAGGGGACAGCCATGAACTCCAGCTTCGACATGGGACATGCACAAGTGCTCACCTAACTTCCCACTTGGCTTGGTCTAAAGCTTGGTTGGCCCACACTTTTGGAGAGAGGACAAGAGAAAGAGGAGGAGGCAGAGAAACACAACCTTGGAGAAGAGAAGAAGAACATCCATATCCTTAGACTAGAAACCTCCAAGCTAGATTTTTGAGTTGTTAGATTTCATTTTGTGTTCTTGAATTGTTCTTAAGAATATTGCAAACAACGTTGGATTCGATATCATCAAGGTACCTTCGTTTTCTTTGGTTATAAGTTTGTTTTACCTTTGAATTTCCTATTTAATGCTAGATCGAAAGAATGCTTGTTTCATGATCAAGGATGACATCTTGGTTTAGATCATATCTTTTATTCGTTCATCGCATTTAAAGTAATCTTGTTTAACCAATCGCAGTAGACTTGATATTGTTAGTCGATTCTAGACTTGACAAACTTAGATTCATAACAATATTAAAATTATAGTATAAGATCTTCACCAAATCAAGTTAACCGATTCGCTTAGCTTAAGATTTAGGAACGCATAATCTGGTACTTATCGAGCAAATTCCCTTTTTATTCCCTGTAAAGACGATTCGACTTATTACTATATTACTTGTGCAATCATGTATTCTTGCACGTATTTTGATCCAAGTTTGGATGCATCAAGTTTTTGTTGCCATTGCCGGGGATTAGAAGTTTGAATTTGTTTTCATTAATATTGGAACTAGTGTTCTTGATTTTGAGACTAAGCTTTGTTACATTTTTATTATTATTTGTTGCATTTGATCCTCTCTGTTGAGTGTTATAGTACCATATAAGTACAGGAGGTGAATGCCAAACACTCATCGTGAGAATAAACCTCTTCTTGAGCAAGATTCAAAGATTGAATGAACTATTCGACGAATCAGGAGGAAAAACTTACAAACGGAAGAGATGGCCGATCGACAAGTAGTTAATGTTCCTACTGCCATAAGACACAAGTCAGACCCAAGACTTGTTGATCAAGTAAAGAGTATCCAACTATGGAGGCAAACAACTTCGAGATAAAGAGCAACCTCATTAATATGGTTCAACAAGACCAATTTGGAGGTTATCCCTCAGAAAATCCTATAAAGCACATTCAGAAGTTCGAGGATGATTGCTCGATAGTGATGTATAATGGTATCACATCTAATGCAATTAAGCTTTGACTGTTCAAGTATAGTTTGAAAGATGATGCTAGGGAGTGGGTAGATTCATTTCCAGCCGGCACCTTCACAACATGGGATGAGCTTGCTGACAAGTTCTTGGAAAAGCACTATCCTCCAGGTAAAACCACCCAACTTCGTAATAAGATTTCTCAATTTAAGCAGCAGGGTGGTGAATCACTGTACGAGGCTTGCCGTCGCTTCAAGAAATAACTTCGTGAGTGCCCACATCATTAGATACCCAAATGGATGCTCATCCAAACGTTTTACAATGGATGTGAGCCGTAAATATGAGTCAACCTAGATGCAGCAGCTGGAGGTGATTTGACAAATAAGTCAGAAGCTGATGGTTTCCAAATTATTGAAGCTATGGCTACCAACAACCACAATTGGGGAGAACGAACTGAGGAAAAAGAGTTGCTATTGTACAAGACAATGATGAAGTAACTGCTCTAAAAGCGCAAGTAGCAACACTTATGCAACTAGTTCAAGGATCAATGTCACTACAACCTGCATCATCCTCTCAGGTTTGCAATATTTGCACTGGACCACATAGCACGGATAGTTGTTCATTTATTGTTGAGCCTGTCAATTTTGTGGGAAATGCGAATAAGAATAATGATCCATATTCTAATACATATAATCCGGGTTTGAGAAACCACCCAAATTTTTCATGGAAGAACAATGTAGGATAGCAGGTACCTCAACATACGAGACTGCCTTACGGAGGTGGGAATGTATAAGGTGCTCCACCTCAGCAATTTTAGCCATATCAACAAAGGTGGTAGCAACAAGGACCACCACCACAAGATCGACGAGGCGAGGATGAGCTCCGTAAGCAAGTATTGAGCCATGAAGCAACCATTCAAAATCTTGAAGTACAGATCAGCTAACTGGTGACACAACTTAACACAAGACCGCCAGGTACTCTCTCAAGCAACACCGAAGCTCCTCTCACCAAATAAGAGCATTGCAAGGCCATTACAACTAGAAGTGGCCTAGACTTGGGGAAGAATGTAGTGGACGCTCCAATAAATCCTCTGTCAAGAAAGACAGTTCTGGAAGAGGAAGACGAGCTACAAGTAACTCCTATTATTGGAGAAAAAGCTAAGCCATATGAGGACAGCCATGATACCTAGTGTACGCTGGCCAACCAGCACACGCTGTGCTTATCCAAGAAAGAAGGCCAATTGGACAGCAGCCAAGGTCAGTGTATGCTAGCCACCTAGCGTACGCTGGGGTTGTATTCTGGAAGAAAAGAGGAAAGAAGGTAGCCCGAGAAGAAATAGGAAAGAAAGTACCCTCTACCACCATTTCCTCAAAGGGTGAACAAACAAGTCATGCACCCGAGCTACCACAAGTTCTTGGAGCTTTTCAAGGACCTTCATATCAACATACCACTCCTTGATGATTTTGAGCAAATGCCAACATACTGGAAGTGGATCAAGGAATTTATTTCGAAGAAGCAGAGCATTGATGATTTTAAAGTCATTCCATTGACAAGAGGGTGTAGTGCTGTCTTGAGCCAGGAACTACCTCAAAAGATGAAGGACCCTCGGAGCTTCACTATTCCATGTACCATCGGAGATTAAATGTTCAAGAAGGCATTGATCGATCTTAGGTCTAGCATTAACCTAATGCCTTTTTCGATATTCCAAAGGCTTGGGTTGGGAGATATGAAGTCTACTTCGATAGTCTTCCAACTTGCCGATCGATCAGTGACTCGACCGAAGGGAATTAGGAAGAATGTGCTAGTCAAGGTTGACACTTTAATATTTCCAGTCGACTTCATTGTCATGGAGATGGTGGAAGATCGCGATGTGCCGCTTCTCCTTGGTCGTCCATTCTTGGCTACCGGAAAGACAAGTATTAATGTAGAGAATGGTGAACTCCGATTCAAAGTTTGTGATGATGAGGTTGTGTTCAATGTTTTTGATGCAGCCAAGTATCCATCTATGGAGGATGATTGCTATCAGATCAATATTATGGATGAAATTGTAGTTGTGAAAGAAGAAGAGCAAGCGTAAGAAATTCCGTAGGAAGATGTCAAAAACATCAAAGATTTTGAAGAAATGGTGGCATGGGTGCGCACAATAAAATCACTGGACTTAAATGACACACCAAGGCCTAAGTTGCAGTCATCCACTATTGCACCACCAGAATTTGAGCTCAAGCCACTTCCAGCACACCTCAAGTATGCTTACCTAGACAAAGATCAAAAGTTGCCAATAATCATTTCTACTTTGTTGGATCAAGATCAAGAAGAGCAACTTATCAAGGTGGTAGGCAAGCACAAAGAAGCTACTGGATGGATACTCGGGGATATCAAGGGGATTAGTCCTTCGCTATGTCAGCACAAGATTATTTTAGAGGATGATTTTAGTCCATCAGTGGAAGCACAGCGAAGACTCAACCCAAATCTTAAGGAGGTAGTAAGAAAGGAAGTTATCAAGTGGCTTGACTCCGGTACCATTTACCCAATTTCAGACTCAAAGTGGGTGAGTCCAACACAATGCGTGTCGAAGAAAGGGGGCATTACTGTCATATCCAATGCCAACAACGAGCTTATACCGACAAGGATGGTAGTAGGCCACAGAGTTTGCATTGACTTCTGTAAGCTCAACAAGAAAACTTGGAAGGATCATTTTCCACTACCATTCATTGACCAGATGTTAGATAGGTTAGCAGGACACACTTTTTACTGCTTCTTGGATGGCTATTTGGGATACCTTCAGATTGCTATTGCACTAGAGGATCGGGAGAAGACAACCTTCACTTACCCCTATGGTACATGTATTGCATGATGGCAATTTTCTCAGATATGGTGGAGCGACAGATCAAGATATTTATGGATGACTTCTCAGTATTTGGAGATTTATATCAAGAATGTTTATCGCACTTGGATAAGGTGCTTGAACGATGCAAAGAGACCAACTTGGTCCTTAACTGGGAGAAGTGTCACTTCATGGTGATAGAAGGCGTGGTACTGGGTCACAAGATATCAAGCAAGGGGCTAGAGGTTGACAAAGCCAAATTGGAAGTCATTGACAAACTTTCTTATCTTGTGACGGTTAAAGGCATTCGAAGTTTCCTTGGCCATGCTGGATTTTTTTGAAGATTCATCAAAGACTTCTCCAAAATCACCAAGCCTCTTTGTCAGCTATTGGAGAAGGATGCACCATTTATCTTTGATGAGGCATGCAAGCTAGCATTCAACACTCTGTAGACAGCACTAGTTTCTGTACCGATCATCATATCACCCAATTGGGAGCTATCATTCAAGATCATGTGCAATGCAAGTAACTATGCAGTTGGGGCGGTGCTTGTCCAGAAGAAAGCCAAAGAGTTTTATGCTATTTATTATGTCAGTCGTACTTTGGACGACGCCCAGATCAACTATGTGACTACAGAGAAGGAGTTCCTAGCTGTGGTCTTTGCACTTGATAAGTTCAGAGCTTACCTACTTGGAAGAAAGGTAATTGTATATACAGATCATGCAGCTATACACTACCTCTTGTTATGACCCTCGTAAACGTTGTCTTGGTTGCGACCATTTGGTCCGACCTTTGGTTGTTTTGTGTTAGTCAGTTTTAAAACCATGTTGTTCAACTCGTCGACCTTTGGAGAATTAGGCATAACATTGTCGTGTGAACTCCAATTTGGATGGTTCTAAGTTGGGTAGGTTCGTATCAGGTTAGTCTACGACTTTTGTGATTTAGGCCTTGTGTTTTAGAGTTTTGAGTGGATTACAGTCGGATTAGGAACGATGGTTTAGTTCGTCGACTTTTGGTAGAAAAATCATAACTCTCCCATACGAACTCCGAATCGAACGATTCCAAGACAAGTAAATCTGTAAGACCTAAATCTACAACTTTGTTTTGGGATGCATATTTTTGGAAATGAAGCCCACGGGCGTGGTTTCTGAAAGCCACGGGCGTGGTTTTTCTCGGTATTGGTTTGGCCAACCTCTGCACACTTTATTTAAAAAATTCATTACTTCTCCGTCCGACCTCCGATTTGAGTGATTCCAATTCGAGGATGTTTATAACATCTAGAACTACAACTTAATTAAGATAGATTTGTCATTTGAGGAATTATTTGATAGGATCATGGGAAAGATCTTAAGTGCTCGGTTTTAGGTACGATTTTTATCGGTATTGAGAGATTTTGCCAAATGATCAGTAATGTGGCAAATGGGGCTTAGGACTTGATTTGAGGACTTATTAGAAGTTAAGAGGGAGTTAGGAGTGCCATTAGAATGACTTGAAAGGTTAAGGACCAAAGTAGAAAAAAAATGGCAAGTGGCTTATGGAGGTTATTACAATTTATGGTAAGTTTTTAGCTAAAATATCTAAGAGGCTTTTGAGTGGAGTTATGCTCTGCCATTTGAAAGAGAAAAACAGAGAGAGAGAGAAGGACGTGGGAGAAGAAGAGGAGAAGAAAGAGAAAGAAGATCTATTGATTTGAGGATTGGTAAGTGAGTTTTAGACTTAAGTTTATTGAAATTAAGTGTAGATCCTTTGATTTTCTTGAAGTTGATATAAGTATGTATAATTTTGGAGAACTTTTGGTATGAACTTGGTGAAGAGCATGTGTAGTTTTTAAGGTTTGGTTGATGTTATGAGAAGATATGATGATTATAGAAGAGGAACTATGCTTAGGTGTTGGATTAGAGGACCTTTGTTTATTTTTGGAGACTTGGTGTAAGGATTTGATATTTGGGACTTAGGAGTATATCTTTATTTATCTCTTGAGTTTGAGAAGTTGATGTTGATTATAGAGTTATTTATATGATTTAGTTGATCACATATTGGAAATTGAGCATCAAGGATCATAAAGTGAAGAGTGGATCACTTTTGGAGCATTGGGACAATTTGGATTAAGGTAGGGAGATATTATCCCTAACCTCTGTTTTGGCTAACATTGTTTGTTATGAATTTGTATTTATGCTTTGTTATGATGATTATGTGGTGATTTGATGGATTGTGATGAGAGTCTTTGATTTGTATGTGATTTGGTGATTTTTGGTTTATGCATGGTTTTGGAAATCATGAGTCTTTGGACTATGAAAATGTGATGTGAAGTTACGAATTTGTGTATGGTATATGTGTGTCTATTTGTGAGATGGCAGACGATGAGGTCTACCCGTGTCAACCGGGGATGTTGACACATGTGCACATGTTTTGAAGATACATTGGATTTGTTATGATTATGATATGGCCGGCGGAGTTTGATTATGAAAGCGCTAAAAGTTATGGTATCCTCGTGTTGTGAGAGGGAGTGACATGTTCTTGACCTATCCGAAGTCCATCCATGTTTTGGCGTTCGCGATACCTATTCGGATCGGAACATGCCTATGTGTATGATTATGAATTTATCATTCATTTATGATTAAATTACTTGTGCTGTGCTAAATGTTAATTTTGAAACAATTGTCTATGCATGAATTTGAGTCTATGTATGTGATTGGTTAGTTAATTTTAGATTAGTTTTAATATCCTCTACTAAGTACTTCCAAGTACTTACCCCCTCCTCCACAGTTGACTGAAGTTAGAGAATTGCCTTGACATCCAAAGAATTTGTGTAATAGATCGTGTGAATCCATTGTCTTCCTCCGGGTTTTGAAGTCTTCGGATGGTATTTCCCTTTTGTTGATCTTAGTGGTGTCGCTCCGTTGTACACATTGTGGGACTTATGTTTGTATTTGGAATTATGTAGGAATATTTGTGATATATATGTATAATATGAAATTACGCTTCCGCATTTGTATAAGTTATGTTAACGCTTCTGTAATTTGATTCCTTAGTTTGTATGAGGCTGGTTGGGTTACAGCTCATTGGTTTAGGTGAGCGTGATCCAGCGCCATGTCAGCGATCCAGATTTGGGTCGTGACACCTCTTCACCAAGAAAGATGCAAAGCCAAGGCTCATCCGATGGATCCTCCTCCTCCAAGAATTCAATATCGAGATTTGGGATCGCAAAGGTGTAGACAACCCAGTGGCTGACCATCTCTCATGCCTTGATAACCCGTCGATAACATCTTTCTCTTCAATTAATGAGTCATTTCCTGATGAGCAGCTGTATGCTTTAAATGTGGTTTCAATCCCATGGTATGCTGATTTCATGAACTATCTTGTAAGTAACATCATGTAGCCTAACATGTCTTCCGACCAGAGGAAGAGATTTTTTGCATGATATCAGATCTTTGGGTAAATTACTCTCAGGTCCCTGAGTTTTGTACGTTTTTATGGTAGGGTCCTTGGATAATTTGAATTAGATGTAAGGTCTTTACTTTTGAATTAATTTTAATCTCGGGTCCCTAAAATAACTGCGAATGATGTCATCAATCATTTTTTTGATTTTTTATGAAAAATGACAAAAATACCCTTACATAAAAAATAAAATAAAATTCATTTTCAACCTTCATATTCAACCTTCATCATCTCTAAGAAACACCAACCAACGAGAAGGAGCAACTTTGTTTATTGCCATAAATTATTATTATTATAAACACTTAACAAACTAATTCGAAAGCTTAACGAACAAATATCATCATGTGCTAAGATCTAAACACCTAACGAACTAAACATCAATAGAAGACAGAAAGCTAAGATCTTTACTGTGTAGGCTACAAATGCGAACACGAAGAACGCTTGATTACTCAAACTAAGCTTCGCGGGAGCCCACTTGAACCTGCAAGTTCACATCCTCAGTTGGCCTCTAAACCCAAGCCCAAACTCCCTCTTACTCCTGCAGTGGCTACATGGTAGTGGGTGACAGGTCTCCCGATCCCTGAAATGCAGGGCCTCCTTCTCGAAGAAGAGCCACCCCCGGTTGCCGACAGACGACATAGTGGAGCCGTCCTCCCGCTCCAGATCTTCGATTTTCGATACAAGATAATGATGGAAACCCTCATCCAGACCGACCTCCGCTTCGCCATCATCTACTCTGACCCTATCAACGGCACCATCACGTGGGTGCATCGATGAGGTTGTGAGCACGAGCGCCTCGTGGATGACCAGTTCTTCCTCATCTGCAAGGGCCAGCACTGGTTCCGTATCAGAAGGCTGGTCTGGAAGAAACCTTATGTGGTCGTGGAGGTGACGAGGCTGAGCAATAGGCTGGACATGAAGCAGGAGAAGGAGGCGCAAGACCTCAGAAGGAAGCATCTTTGCTGGGCTTTTTGAATTAATATTTGGGTTTGGGGACTTCCTTAGAGATGAAAGGATGAAGTCCTTCATTGGAGATTTGGGTTTGGGGACTTCGTTGGAGATGAAAGGATGAAAGGATGATTTGGGTTTGTAAAGATGGTTTAGGTTTTTTCCAGATTTGTTGAATGTTATTGTTTTTGTGAAGATGATCTTGTAATTGACGATTGCTTCCTGGGATGAAGTCGGATTAAGATGAAAGGATGGAGATGGTCTTTTTTAATTTTTTTAAGGGTATAATAGTCATTTTATGACAAAAAATTAAAAAAAAGAGTGCTGACATCATCAAGAGACCTCTAACCAATATTTTGTTGTAAAATAGGGACTTTAGACCAAATCGTGATTATCCAAGGACCCTACCACAATAACGTATAAAACTCAGAGACATGAGGGTAATTTACCCCAGATTTTTTGTGTGGGATGAACTATACTTTTTTAGATAAGGGAAGGACCAGCTTCTGTGAAGATGCGTACCCAAGAAGAGCAAGAGCTCATTCTCCAACACTGTCATAATTCCCCTTGTGGAGGACATTTTGCAGGAGAGCGAACTGCTGCCAAAGTGCTTCAAAGTAGATTTTACTGGCCCACGTTATTTAAAGATGCTACAACATTTGTCAAGAAGTATGACCGTTGTCAAAGAACAGGTAATATTTCTCATTGTCATGAAATGTCCTTACAGGGAATCATGGAAGTTGAGGTCTTTGATGTATGGGGCATAGACTTCATGGGATCCAAAAATTATCTTACATTAGTTGCTAGATAACGTGTCCATCTAGAGTTATCTGAACATTGACAATGAGTCTTTGAGACAACATGTAATGTGGAGGCATTTACCACCTCGGATACCCAAGGATATTATATACATGCTAGTTAAACATATCAATACAGTGCATAAAGATATGCAAGATGCCATTTGTTTTGGTGATTACATTTTTTTTTGGAGGATTGTCCAGTAATATTTCGTAACTTGCTAACAACCCTTAAAACCAACAAGGCATGAGTAGTCTTTGGAATCCCCTAGTGTACAACTATAAGGTTGCTCTTGTCATACTTTTGAAGCATTTAGGGCATACATGCCTTTTTAGGGAGATGCGTCCCCCTACTAAATTTAAGTTGAGAGGCAGTTTAAAGATAACCTACTACTCGGCTAAGGAATACACTTATGTGTTTCCTTCGGTCTTGTTCAAATAGATTTTGGACTCAAGTCCGTTCACTGTGGTGAACCATGGAAGTCCAACTATTGTATGTTAATATTTCATCCTGTTAAAGTCTAATGAAATTGATCCAGAAATGGATTTAGATTCTAAGACTTGAATTCCAGAATACCCTTTTGGGGTTTGATGTGTGATTAGGTTTGCATTGTCTAGTGTATTTCTATTGTACATACTCTATTTTAGGGGAACACTTTTGTACAATAGGTTGTGCACCTTTTCCTGAGTTAGTTTGTACTTTTGTTTGTACAACCTCATATATGTATGAAAGTTGGTAACAAATTGTGTACTTGTTACTTATGTAATAAGATTTGTACTTATTATACAATTATATTATTGTATTTTTTGTATGCGTGTTTATGTACAATTGCACTATATGAATAAATAAATTGTGTTTATTTTATTCATATGCCACTTGAGTTTGCTATATGTGAATTTTTTATGACCTTAGTTGGAGACTAAATCTTGAATGGTAATGAGAAGCACTCTAGCGACCTACTTCGATTTCGAGACTAGTCAAAGACTATATGTCATTAAAGTTATGAGATTATAGTAAACTTGTTCATGTTGCCTAAATCAAACTTCTGATGTGTTCTTGTATTTTAAATTTCCTATAGAGATGTCAGTTTATTCTAGAGCATGAAAATTTAGTACATGTTCGAAGAACAAGAGGTTCTAGAGCTAGTACATATGATTTTGTTAGAACCTGATGTAGGCAACATTGCACAACATAAGTGTGATTGTCATGCCTATGCTATTTGGATAGAAAGAACTCTATTGCACATTTGATATTGCTGAGTTTTATGATGGATGATATCACAAGGTAATTTCGTGTTTATGAGAACGCGAAAAAACTTTGGGATGCCCTTAAATTGATGTTCGGAAAGCTTTCTGTGCCAAAGCTTTGTGCTTTGATAATAAGGTTTGATACCTTTAAGAAACGTCCTAATGTTCCTATGTGGAAATATTTGAGGATAATGTCCAACATGATTAGTTACTTGGCTAAGGCTGGCAACATACTTAGCAGTAAGCAACAAATTCAAGCTGTCATTCGTTCCTTGCCTCCAAGCTAGGAATAGATGAAGCTGAAACTTACTTATTTTCAATCACCTGGTAATATTTAAGGATATTGTTAGGCACCTTGAGTTAGAAGAAGATTGTCTTCTTTCTAAGAAATCTTATTCAGAAGCAAATTTGATTAGTTCAAATAGTTTCGAGAAAAAGAGAGAAAAAGGAAAAGGAAAGAGTAAGGGTTCCTAAAATCCAAAGGCTGAAACTTTAGAGCCCAAAGTAGATAGCTCTAAGTCTATGAAAAGTGGTAGTTTAATATTTCTAAGGTGAAATATTATAACTGTCACAAGAATGGATATTTTGCAAGAGATTGCAAGATACCTGAGTAGGTACATTTAATCTCTAATGTGAATGAGATTAATATATCTTCTTGTACCTTTCTTGCTAAATTGCATCTATGTGAGTGATAGACTCATGAGTAATAGACCATTAAGCTAGAGATCATGATTCATTTGCAGAATATTGGTAGTTGTCGACTGGAACAAGGACCATTTTTGTTGGTAATAACTTGTTTGTAGATATGAAGGATTTGAGCACTTGTGAATTACACCTTTGTGGTGGACGTGCTCTACTTTTGCATGATGTGTTATTTGTTCAGGATATTTATTTGAACCTGATTTTATTTTGATGTTTTTAAGTTTTTTCATTGTCGTATGAGAACGACATTGTTTGGTTATATTTGGATAATGCCAATTATAGCCTTGGATATAGATCGGAAAGTTTTTTCATGATGGATATTGTTCCTAGTGAATGTTACTCCTTCGTCACTAGCATAAATTCATCAAAAGATGATATTGAGCTGTGATATTCTGGACTAGGCCATGTGGGCCACGATCGCTTAAACTATCCTGCTAAGACCGAACGACAAGGTAATATAGAAAAGTCTATTTTACCTAGGTGCATTTCTTGTCTAGAAGGAAAGAGTATAATAATTTTTTTTGGTACTAGGGCTAGAATCGAATTTCTATTTCAATTAGTCTACTTAGACATATGTGATTAAATGAATGTGAGGGCAGCACATAGTGCATATTACTTCATGACCCTTATTGATGACTATTTGTGATATAGTCTGATATACCTGATTTCTCACAAGTCAGAGGCATTAAGTTGCTTCATGACATACATGGTTTTTGTTGAGAATCAGAAGGATAGAAAGATAAAGGCTTTGTGAACTGATCACAGCTTTGAATATCTTTCTGATGAATTATAGAGCACTTTATGTTATGAAAGGAATTGAACATTAACTATCCATTCCTTGAAAATCTCAATAGATTGGGGTTGCTAAAAGAAGGAATAGAATCTTTCTTGACATGATAAGATCTATGATGGCAGAGAAAAATTTTCCAATATGGAGATGTGCTCCTAACTGCCACATATATTCTTAATCATGCACCTTCTAAGTCTGTTTCTACCATCTCTTATGAAATATGGACAAATTGGTAGCCCGATTTATCCTATTTTAAGCCATGGGGGTATACGTCCTACATCTATTCTACCTCAAGTACTTTTGATAAATTAAGACCAACAGATAGAAAAAGTATCCTTATAAGATATTTTGAAATATCTAAAGGATACAAGTTCATAGGTGAACTGGACAACGAACAAGACAGAATTTGAATCATATAATGTCATATTTTTGGGGAATGAATTTCATGAACTGAGAAAAGTTAGTGAAAACCTTGATCTCTATGAAATAGTTGAGCTAGAACCTTTTAGACCCCTTCTTCCGAGTGGGAGAATTGAGACAGAAAATTGTGACTTTCCATCTCAATAAGGTCTGGAAGAAAGTTCGTCTTAGTCCTGAAAGGCTCATAGTTCCCTATTTCAGTGGGAGTATGGAATTTTTGCCTAGTATTAGTATGGTTCCTGGATACGATGAATATATGAGAGATATTTATCAGAATCAGGAATTTTGTAGGTCTAGTAGAACTTGCATACCACGCCAACGATTTGATATCGAAGGTGAGGCTAATGCATCCTTTATATCACTGAAAAGTTTGGTGATCCAAGTTGAGTTCTTCTAACCATTACTCAGGATAAAGATGAACCCAGAAATGCATCTAGTCCTCTGTCAAATCCATGAAAGGTTGAGTAGATTAGTATGATGGAGGAAGAAATGTCTTCCATGACCAAATATTAGGTTTAGAATCTAGTTAAACTAACTAAGGGATGTAAGATTGTTAGGAATAAGTGCATTCTCATAGTCAAGCGCAATTTAGACAGTAGTGTCAAAAGATACTAAGATCGTCTGATTGCGTAGGGATTCAAACAATAGTTAGGAATAGACTATAAGGAGACTTTTGCTGTTGTTGTTTGATTTACGTCTCTTAGGATCATTTTGGCTATGATTGCTAACAAAAATCTAGATTACATCATACAGATGTTACGATTGCTTTCCTCTTTGGAGAATTGGATGAAGAAATCTGTATGATTCAGCATGAGGGCTACATCCAAAAAGCCTGCGAATAAAAGGTCTACAAATTGAATAGTTCAATTTATGGCCTTAAGCAATTGTCTAGATAGTGGTATATTCATTTTCATAATACTATCATTGGCCATGATTGTATTATGATAGATGAAGACCATTATATGTATGTTAAGCGATCAGGTAAGATATTTGGCATCATTGTTTTGTATGTTAATGACATACTCTTGGCTATAAATGACATAGGACTACTTATCGAATCAAAGCTTTGTTTTCTTCCAACTTTGATATGATATAGATGGATAAAGTTGATTTCATACTCAAATTTATGATTTCGAGGAATTGTTCGAAGAGGAATATGTCTCCTTCGCAAGAGACATATGTTCGCAAAGTAGTAGAATATTTCAATTGTGATCATAGTAATCCAAAGTATGTCATATTAGTAATTGGTCTTAATTTGAGCAAGATTTGTGTCTGATTATAGCTAAACAAATAGGGAATATAGAAACGATTCCCTGAGTCAATGCATTTTATTGCCTGGTGTACGCAATATTGTGTACACAACCTGATATTTGATGTGCTATTGGCATTGTAAGTAGATATCAATAGAATTTAGGCCATGCTCACTAGAAAACTGTCAAGGGAATTTGAAAGTATTTGAATGCTACTACAGAATGCTCATTATAAGTATTCTGTGAAAACCATGTCATTATAGCTTATGCAAAAGATCTGTGATTCCATTGCAGGGTTAAGCGTAGAGTTACTAAATTTCATTAAAAATTTAGAAAACTCTAAAAGATTGTGTATGAAACATATATCTATGCTAGATATGGTTGTAGACCGTATAAACAAAGCATTATCTCAAAAAGTGTTTGAGAAATGTGTAAAATCATTAGGTTTATGACAGTTTCATTTATAAATAAGAATTTTTATTTTTGGCAATATAAACACTTTGCGTAACATGTCGGACAGAAAAGTAGTCCACTCACACATATGTTTACCTCATTGGGAGTCAAATGTTTTGATTCTTGATTGAGTCAAATATCCTACGGTGACAATGCCGTCTTGCTAAGAGAGCAAGATTTGTTATGGGATGCAATAATGAGTTACTGCATTGGATCTTCTGTAATCCTATGATAAGAATTAAGTGGAACTTATCATACCTTATATCTTAAAGCCTAGAGTTAAGCTGTGGCTACGACTCTAGTATGGTATTAATTAACATATGTTCCTATAAAATGAAATTCACACTATAACATAAGAATGAGTATCTTGTGTGCTGTTCGACCACCGGATGGGATGAAAATGTTCATTGATTTCACAATCCTTGGTGTGAGACTGCATTTCAAGAACTGTAGGTTCCCAAAGTTTGCCCTTAAGATCCTAAACATATTCTGGAAATATGATTTAGTGTTGCTAGCTTAGTTAGTCCATGAAAAGGTTATGACATATTAATTTGACCTGGCAGGGCTAATTAGAAAAGCAGGCTAAATCATTATGGAAAGAATATAGTTAAGGGAGAATGAACTCTGTCTATCACATTTCAAGATTCGTTGTTCAGGTATACCAGTTATATTGAAAAGTACAATAGTGAACACGAATAAAATTGTTTGAAATCATTGTGTGAACAATGGAATATGATATGAGTCCTAGGGCAAAAGCACACTTTATTATGTATGAGATGTCGAAATGATAATATTTAGTTAGCTCGTGTATCAGTACTTCTAAATTTTGGCTCAACAGACTCGACGTGTACTGGTCGCATGATCGCCTATATAAAAAACATTATATGTACATTATTGACTGTGGTCAATAATGAATGAGTGTAAAGTACATGGAATTGGGCCTAAATGCATCCATTGTTGATTATGATCGATAATGGATGAGTGGGAGATTGTTGGCTTTTGGGCCCGATCCAATGGGCTGGGCCAGAAGAAAACAAAAAAAAGGGTGGACAAAATGACGTGAGCGCTTAGTCAGCACTAAAGTCATCTCGTCCGAGTGGCACTTGTATAGCAAAGCCTGCTTGCATGGCTACCACACAAGCAGCTGATGCAGGTAGGACCTTTCTCTATAAATAGAGAACCTTGGGTGACCAATATGGACTTTTGCCACTCCATAACTCACTCAAAAACGAGAATATCAATTTAGTCACTAATACTTTTGGTATATATACAGACAGGTCCAATCATGGAATCCGAGCTCCGATTCAATTCTTTCATAATCGGACTTTGACCAGCAACTCATCAACGATGTTGCAGGACTTTGTGGGACATTGCTTCAAAAAGTAAGCAGATTAATTTAGCTTAATTCGAGTTTTAATTAAGCTCTATTAATTTTGTAATTATTTATTAATTACATGCAAAACCAACACAAAGACACGACAAATGTTAAATTCCTAAAAACAAAAATAAGGAAGATATCTAAAATGTTATCTGAATTCTCCCTAAGATGGGTTGTCCAATTAAACTATTTAAAGCTGCAGATTTACCAGTACCCTAACAATACAACTCAAAAAAAGAAAGAGTGAGGAAATAAGGATCAAAGAGTGCACTAAATAAACTAACAGAATCAAAGAAAATAAAGCTTCCAGTAAGTTATATCGTAGAAACTAGCAAATATTTGCACCAAAATACATGTAATTGGTAACAGAATTTTCATATCCTATAAATAGGCTCCCTATAGTTTGCACGGACTAGCACTACCTCTCGTGCTTTTAATAGGAGTCGTACCAGCACAAAAGGCCATAGATCTCATTAGAGCAATTGAATACCACATAGGAATCTTCATATCTTAGTTGGTGGTTTTTCCGCACTTATAAATAGGCCCAACACACTTTTTTAATAATTACTACAACATTATTCAGAGAAAAACAAATGAACAGGACTTTGTTACTAATTTGCGAACAATACCACGATGGATTTTGTTACTAATTCATCAAGAATACTAAAGAAGCATGATGTCATATGAGTTATTCTTGATAAATTCACTAAGTCAGCTTATTTCTTACCCATATCTAGAACCATTATTATAGATAAATTAGCACGATGAGGTGAGATCGTGAAAATATAGATCTCCAATTTGTTGAGATGAAGAAGGTGCCTGAAAGCTAACAGGTCACAAAATTGTTCATGATACTATGAAAAATATCAAAGTCATTAAGGAGAAATTGAAGATATCCCAACAATGTCAGAAAACCTATGCCAATCTAAGAAGAAGAAATCTTGAGTTTAATATTGTTGATAAGGTATTCATGAAGATGTTTACATGGATGGATGTATTTTGATCTAGGAAGTGAGGAAAACAAATACCATCGTACATTGTACCTATGAAATTTTAGAATGTACTGGAATAGTTGCATATCTATTTGCTTTGCCACATGAGTTATCAAAGATTCATAATGTGTTTCATGATTCATTATTGAAAAAGTGTATGGCTAGAGAAGAATCAATAATATTGGACATGGAGCCAATTAGTTTGAGAGAAGACTTGACGTATAAAGAAGTACTAATTTAGATTTTGGATAGGAATGAAAAAAATCTATCGTCCAAAATAATTTTAAAGTTAAGGTGTTATGGTGTAGCTAGAATATTGAGGAAGCCACTTGTGGGAGAGAGGATGAGGTGATCCACATCTATTTCATAATATAGGTGAGTGAATTTTGAGGACAAAATTATTTATAGGAGAGGAGAATTGTCAGTCTACCGTGTTATATTTATAAGTGTCACTAACTAATTGATTTGAAGTCCTCTAGATGTTAAAATATAAAAGTACTACCTTTCAATTATATCAATATTAGCATTACTTGGTGAGATTATGTGAAATATGAGATAAAACTTAACTTACTTTTTAAGTCTTATAAAATTAGTTTGGGTGAGTTTTGGCATATTAGACCCATGAGTAGTAGAATGCCATAATTTTCTCAATTCTGATCCAAAATGGACCAATGAACATAATTTGCAAAGTTAAGATATAGACTTACAATTATTAATTTATTATGACTAAAGTTTATCCAAATAATTAGCAAAAGAGGATCAAAATGAAGATAGAATTTGTTGATGATTGGATGATAAATAGGCAGCCAATCATAAAGGTTTAAGTGTTAACACCTTGTTCAAAAATAATGAACGAGATAACTATAAGTAATACTCATTTAGAAACCTTGTAAGATCATAAGTATACCAAAATAAAAGTAAAAAATAAGAGAAGCCCCCAAAAACTGAAAGAGAGAGAGAAAAGGGAAGAAGGAGGTAAAATAAGCAAACCCAAAAGTGTTTGGTAAGTGAGTTTCTATTTCGAATTGGACTTTGTGATGTTCTACAAAGTTGTAGAGGACAAAATGTTATATCTTGTAGTATACTTATTTTATTAATTAGAGTAAGTATTAAATGAAAAAGAGTCATTATCTTACAAACATCCGAATAGGTGTCAAAATTGAGTAGGTGCAAGGAGGAACTACTTTGTGAGTTGGTTCCCTTGAACTTTGAGTTGATTTTTAGACATGATATGATCAAGGGCAAATAGAGGAGCCCTTTTTTGTAATAATATGGGTTAGTAATGATATCAAAACAAGAATGCTTGATTGAGTATCATGTTGATGGAGTTATTTAGGAGTATTGATATCATCGCCGCAAGAGAGTTCTTTGGTTGAAGTGAATATTAGACATGAGTAGGGACTGCTATGAACTCATTTAAGCATGATCATGATTTAGACATAGTATGATTATTTAGTATTTATATATTTTAGGAAAAGAAGTGGACAACCAACTAGCTTGATCTTCTAAGGAAGTTTAAGAACATGAACTTGGAAGTTAAGGTGAGTAGATAATAGGTTCACAAAAATATTATTTTGGTTGCTATACATATTCCTTATTTATTTTGAAAATAGAAAGTGAATATGGTATTAATTGGCTTCTGAGAACTATTTCATTATTACACCGTCGTTAATCCTATTTTATTAACCTCTTTCATCAAAAATTTCATTTGCTATAAACTTATTCTTTGATATGGTTCAGAATTTTTCTTATTATTATCTCATATGGTTATGAACCTTGTATGATGTCCATATTTATGATTATGATTATGAGGTCTTTGGGATCACATGTGGTATGCATTAAGTCTTTGGTTCGTATGTCATATGTCTTGCTATTTGGGAACTATCTATGTTTGTATGAATTATGTTATGTTACATTTATGTTTATGAAATGGCATAATGCTTAGCTCATAGCTTATGTCTCATATTACATATTTCATGTACAAATAATAAGTATATGTAATTATTCAACATCTTATTATGTATTAGGGTAAATTACATCTGGCCCCCTCGGGTTTGGTGTATTTAATGCTGGTACCCTTGTTATTCTAAAATCGATTAAAAAAACCTTCCTGTTTGGACAATTTATACGATTCAACCCTCTTGCCAATTCTGGCATATTTCTCCGGCGAGGAGACACGGGAAATGACACATATACCCTTCTATTAAAAAAATAATTACTTAATAAAAAAAACCAACAGGAAAAAAACCTCAAACATTAACACGAGGCAACACAATCCCTAACTCCGAAGCATCTCTCGACATCCCGGCGCTGGTGGTCGAAACTCCTGGGTCCTAGCTGGTGTCTGAATCAGTTAGGTTGGATTGTAGTCCCAACCCGAAGCTCTTGGTTTTTATGGTCGAAGCTTTTCCATTGGATTGGAATGGATTTAAAAACATAAGGAATTCATTTAATACAGGTGGGTTAAATGGAGTTTCGCAGGTGGTCGAAGCTTTTTGTCTTGTTAATTTACCTGTTTCTCATCTAGTCATGTTAATTGGAGTTTCACTGCAACAAATTTCCAGATCTGGTTTCTTGAAGACAAATTCGATTGTTCCTTTAAGTTTTGGATTTTGATTGGTTTCAACTACTATCCAACCACCGCCTCACATCGCCCCACTCTCCCCCTTCAACTCTCGCCCCTAAAACTTCCCAGAATTACCGGCGTTCTCCTCCCCGAAAGGAGTCACCCCTACTGATCTTCGTACGTTCCTCGTGGAAGATAAAGTCAGGGATATTGTGGTTCAGCGACAGGAGAAAAGTAGATGCAGAGAACGTGCAGTTTAGGGTGCCTAAAAAGGGGAGGCGATAGGTCGTTGGTGGCCGCTCAAGACTTCGAGGTTGCTCCGGTCGAAGTAGTTGTGGCGAAACGATGTGTTTCTTGTGGAGCTAAGTAAGAGGGACGACTGGAGATATTAGATTCTCGGGCAAGATCTCAAATCGTCGAGCCATGATTTTGGGTTCTAGAATCGATTTTAATGAAAGCTTGGCGAAGAAATCAGACTGTTGAGCAAGATGGTTTTGAGATTGAGAAGGCTGGGTGGAGATGATTTAATCTGTTCTGGTCCCTGGGTTTGAGTAACAATGACGATAGCTCGGGCGGGACGGTGCCGAAAGAGTCGAGGAGGGGTTCGGGCTTGTAATGGAAATATGGGTTTTCTAAGATTTAGGTTTTTCATTTTTCGAAGAGAGGAAGAGGGGAGGGAAGGAGGAGGGGAGAGAGATTTTTTAGTTTTTTTTAATAGAAGGGTAAAATAGTCATTTTCCATGCCTCCTTGCCGGAGAAATACTCCGGTTCCGGCATGAGGGGCTGAATCGTATAAATTGTCCTAACATGGAGGGTTTTTTAATCGATTTTAGAATAGCAAGGGTGCCCGCGTTAAATACACCAAACTCGAGGGGGTCAGATGTAATTTACCCTATGTATTATAATTCTTATGACACTAAATGTGATCTATTGATATTCTATAATATTATGACACTTATTATCTTTTGACTAAATTTGTTTCACAATTGTTCCTTACTCATTTTTCAGACCTATAATTGGAGAGCTTAGAGAGCTCTTATAGAGTCGTGAAAATTTGCATGCCGAAATCAGGCCAATGTAGATTTTTTTGACTATTTTGGATCTATAATATATTATGATGTAGTTTATTACATCGAACGTTGAGAGGTTATAGTTCAGTTGTATAGTTGTTTGTTCTACGAGCATGATTAGTTTGTTTTATAGATATTCTACTCTAAGGATTATGTTTAAAAAATTTACATGAAGTTGATTAAATTTAATTTTAGTGAGATCCTTGCAAGATCTGACGACTAAAACGTGTCGTGACAGGACCAATCCTCACTCGAGCAGCTTCTATCCATTCCAATCCAAGGTTGCATCAACTGCAATGCAACATACGGTTATGAGTTCGAACTAGTTACTTGAAGAAAAAAAAAGGCTTCGTACTTCCGGAATTTTGATATAACCAATAACCCCGGCAATCATCATAGTTACGCCATATACTACAAAAGATTGAAAAATTAAGAGAATGAATTACCAAATTGAACGGATTTTGATATAACTAACAACCCCGACAACCACCATAGGTGGAGTTTCAACAATTATAACAGCTTCACTAAATCTCCAACTGGTTCACAAAAACATAAATTTATAACGGCGGATTTCCAAGCAGCCGAAAACATAGTCATAAGACAAATATTTTAAAGAGAACACTAACTTGACCCCGGCTTTTCGGCTTCTCTTACGATATGGGTTTAGTCATCCCGGCTTTGTAACCAAGGAAACCGGTCAATCTGCATCCTGTTGTTGGATCGTCATTGGGGAATGCCTTAATTGAAAATAATCGAAAATCAAAGAAATAACGTAATTAACATCAGTCATCACAAGCTCTTATAACAGCCATTAACGACCAAATTTTCTTCAGTCGACCAAAGTTTTAGTTGCAAAGTGGTGTTCAATCTTACGATGAGACATGGTGACAACGGTCGGTGATAATCCTACTAAAACACATCAACTCAACGGCATATTCCCGCAGCTCGAAAACAACAGAACCCTTCAAAATGGAACTTCCCGCGCACCCAACAAAGACAGAATTATAAGAAAACCAATGGGTAAAAAGAACAAATTCTAAGGCTTAAGAAAACCCGAAAAAGGGAGAACTTCCCGAACCAAAGGCCTATGACAATGGGAGAATCTCCCATGCCAAATCTCGGGCTTCCTCTGTGTTTTATTTTTTCCTCCCCCAGCCCTCTCAATTGGAATCCAGCCTTAATTACACTTCAACAACAATCACATATATAATTCCCACCGGTAAGCGGAAAAAAAAAAAACGAAACGGAATCGGTAAAAACAGATATGAAGAATCTCCAAAAAAAAAAAATGTTTTCTTCTTTCTCCGAAGTCAAAGTATACTTGTAGTACCAATCATCAATGTGTACTTGACTTGATGAAACGTCTTATCTTATTGAAATCGACGGTCGCGACATCGAAAAAGTGGACTCCGTACAATGTAGCAATCATCACTTCGATGAACTTAGAACAACCTTTATTTAGGATATATTTAATTTTTTGTATTTATATATAGAGACTTCTCCGCCATTTCCGAAAGAAAAAAAAAACACAGAGAAACGCCCAATGGGTCAATATTTGAACCTCAAATCCCAACATTGGTTGGGGATTAGCAGACGCCGATGCTCATGTAAATATGAACAAAATTCACAATGCAACAATAAATATAATAATGCTACAACTCACTAATAACAAGGACCATGAAGAATTCATGCTACAAAATTTCCAGCAAGGCTCCTCTGTTCTTTCGGTACTAAACACAGAAAAGACTCCCACTAACATATCTGCCAACAGCTTGATCAAAGCCAAAATTCCGAAGCATAAACATGTAACAAAAATCAATATATTCTTGTTATCCATCGATATCTGATTCTCTCGTACTTGTAAAACACTTGACCTGCAAAGAAGAAAACACCGTTTGTTGCAGTCGTCAGAATGAGAAATGAACGAGTGCAAGCTGCGAGTGCGGCGGACCATGGCTAATTGCTTATACGAGACCCATGGCCCATTGTTGTTGCCCACCCTTGAGTCATGACACGTTGACGAAGTCAAAGCCCCTGTAGAGTTTGGCTACATGCACTTGTTTATATATGTGGAAGATCCACGTATGCATCCTAATCTTCTTTTGAAACAAATGTGAGCATCTATGTTAAGCTATGGCTCCCGATTCCACAATGTACTTCTCTTAGAAACAGTAATTGAGGAAAGACCATCTAGAGCATAGGAAACTTCATAACGCTGAGATTTTAAACTAAGTACCGGGAGATAAGGAAAGTGGAGCTACCTCAAAACAGAGTGGTCCTTGGCTAAGCTGTCCAACTGTGAAGAAACATGCGACTTCCAAGCGACGAGATCGTCGACATCTTTTGCCTGCAGTTCCAAATTCAAAGGCGTGAAACAGAGATCATCGATGAATATAGAAAACGAAGATTCATGGAGCTGTTAGAAGTGTCACATTACCATCATATAGTGGCTCTCGCGGAGCTGGTTGAAATCACGCCTGACCTGCTCAATCAGTGCGTGTTTCCCTCGAAGATCATTGTCAAGTTCTTTGAAGATGTCCCCGTATCTGGAATTGATCACCTCCATATACTGCTCTAAGACAGAGAGACTAAGATCCAGAGAGCGAACCTTCTGCATCAGAATTTTCATAGCAGTGTCTCCCGGCATCCTGCCCACTTGATAGCGGATTTCTTCAATCGGATCAGGCACTTTTGGCTTCGAGACTTCACGCTTCACATTTACATCCCCTGCTAAAGATCCGGTTCCCATTTCTACATTCGACTCATGTAGATTATCGCCCTGAGGGGATTCGGATTGGGAAGGTGGTTGTTTCGTACCACCAGATGACGACTCCTCGACTACCAGTGGTTTATCTTGAACAGAAATCAAATCCTCCAGCATCAGTTCAACAGCATCCACGCCATAAACTTCAACAAGGCTCAGTGTGCAGTAAAATTCAGAGCCATAATGGCTCACGAGGTTCAACCTGAGATATCTGACCCATTGCGGCTCCTGAAGAGAAAACGGTTGAGTGTGCTTCACGTTTGCAGCAGTAAAATTTCCCAACTTGATCCAGACATCGGTTGGGTAAACCAAACTCCCAAGAAGCTCAAAATCTTTTACATTGGAAGAGTAATGCTCGAAGTTCGCTATTACAATGGTGTCGACCAAAGTTTCTTCTGAGAGCTCAATCACAACAAACTTCTCCTCGGCAGAACACGGGTTTCGGAGGTACTTGTCTTTGTCTCGGCCTAAAATGTTACTGGCTCCCTTTGCTTCGTTGTTGAAACCGAGGACCTTTGCTCCTTTAGAAGATGAAGCGTAGTTGTACTCCTGGCCCCCAGGCTCCACTCTGTGAATCACGCTTCCTGTTTGACCTGGTCCCGAATTACTTTTGGAGCTAAATGCTCTGCTTTTGAAGTCTTCAAGAGCAATCGGTATTGTCCGAGATAGCCGGTCAGATTTGGGAACACTACTTTCAATACCCATACCAGACTCTGAAACCAACTCCGGTTGCTGAGGAGAAAACTTGAAATCAGTGTTTCTGTCTCTGCTAGCAGATTCTTCCTTGGTAGAGAAAGCGGAAGCCTGTCCAAGAAGAATTTCACCCAAAGAACTTCCAATTTTTTCACATCCCAATATTCTCCGATCCAAAGTTGATGCGTCTGGTTGAGGAGATTTGGAAGAATCTGAAACCAGACAAAATGGAGAAGCGGATTAGAGGCTATTCCAAGAAAAGGAACAAAGATCAGATTAACAGAAAAACCTCAGCACAGATTATAGATGAGCCATGCTTCATCCCCACAAGTACAAAGGATGCATCTAGTTTAATAAGCTCAAGGAAACCAGAGAGCAGCCAACTAATCAGCCAGAACCATCAACCACCACAACATCTTCAAGCCTCGAACTCGCAACAGACTAAACTACATCGCCTGTTAGATCACAGTAAAAAGTCTACAACTGCGCAGCGCATATGAATTATGAAGCAACCAAACCAGACAAAATGGACAGGGATTGGAGGTTATTCCAAGAAACCGAATCATAATAACAGAAAAACCTCAGTCGGGATTAACAAAGACCCGTGCTTCATCCCCAAAAGTACACAAAATCCACACTCCAGAAACTAAAGAAAGCATGCATATAGCATATGAACTAGAGAGCAGTAAACTAATCAGCCAAAACCAAAGTCGCAATGAGCAAGACACCCTCGAATTCGCAACTAGCTAGAACAACATCGCTGGACGGAAGAACATAGAATTCAGTAAGTGAAACCAGAGAGCAGTCAACTAATCTACTACAAACGATCCTTCCACTCATTACTTCCCTACTTCCAAAAGGCATTTCCTTTCGTACCCCCCCATCGAGCCTCAAACTCGCAACTATCTATATATATCGAGGCTTGATATAAAAAACACGAAAAGAATAAAACATAATAATTTACATCCTAACCAAACATTATATCCGCAACCCAGCCGCCTAACTGAACCTCGTACTACTTCTACTGTCCAAAACGACACGGAATTCCCTTCTTTCTTTCGAAGAGGTTGCGGTAAAACCCGAACAGGAAGCGATCAACAAACACCACGAACCTCCGCCGCCGAAGCCGTCGCCTTGGCTAATCCAGAGGCTGCAGAAGAGGACAACGGCCCACGAAACGAAGACCAAAGACAGAGACACCTTGTACAAGAACCGGCCGCCGCCGACCACCTTCTCCAAAGCTCTCCTCCTTTGCAGAAGAGCCCTCCTCGACCTCTGCATCTCCCTTCCCTCACATCTACTCTCTCTCTCTATCTCTATAAACCCCGAAAAAAAAAAGAGAAGAAAAGTTAAAAAAAAACCCAATTGGGTTTCTTTGTGGGGTCTTCTTCTTCCCCCTCAGCGGGGGAGGAGAGGGGGAGGAAGGAGGAGGTAGGAGACAGGATGACGTGGCGAATGTTGATTCGTCGGGATCTTATTATTCATCATCTTCTTTGTTTTCTTTTTTTTTATGTAATAATGGCAGTAGTCTGGTGTTTCTTGCCTTGTATTCTTTACTTGCTTGCTTATTGGGATTCCATTCCCTCTCTCTTCTCTCACTATCCTTATTTGTTTTAAAGCAAGTAATGTAATGGTTTGAAACCTTAGTTTACTGAATGTGGACGTCGACAACGGAACAAATATGACAGCAACACGAATTTTTTCCCTCTTGGTATTTTTTTAATTCTGGCAACGCTATCTCGTGAGTAGATTGCTCCAAATCGTGGGACTTTCTTTTGTTCCATGTGTTAAAAGATGTAGATTTATTTAAGAAAAATAAATGTTTAAATTTTAGTTTGTAAAAAATTATGAGAGATTACGTGGTGTAATTTTAAGAAATTGAATTTAAATAACCGTATTGAATACTATGACACACCATGTCGCAACCAAATTGACGATGACACACCATTTCAAAAACACTAGTTAGTCTGTGGCACACCATATGAAAAACTTTTCCTCATTGGATAAATACATTTGTTGATGAAAGATAAGAGAGGCTTCTTTGATAAGCGTCAAAACTAAAATTCCACGAAATAAATGTCGTTGATTATATACAAATGCTTCTTTATTGGATAAAGGAAAATAACCAATATCGAAATTGCCCTTTTTGCTCTAACGTGAACCTCTCCACCTTTGTATTGAAAGACGTGTTATCTAGTCATCACGTCATTAGTGACATCACCTAATTGTAGTTGAAAAACATTTATTAAAATTCTTTTTAATATATAGCAAGTTTTTTAAAAAGATTATACCAAAATTATGTTTGTGAAAGTTTGAATTTATCAACTTTTTTAAAAAAAAAATAGCCCAAATAATCTTCCACAATTAACCGATGATACACGTACTGCGGCGGCCGGTCTGCCACCCACATCTCAGTTTTCTTTAGTTTTAAAACAAATTTATTTAGGTTTGTTGTCATAACTGAAAACTTTATTTTTAAAGTTTGTAAAATACCCCAGGTGACCTCTGTGGGCCCCATAAGACCGCAAATGACACCTGTGACGATGTTGGCGGTCAGGATGACGCTGGATGGATCTCGATGGGCCTCCACTCCGGCGGTTCCAGCTCACGTCTTCAGTTTATTGAATCAATCCTACGTTCCTTTTTGTATCCTACGTTTTTAGATTCTCTTTCTTCCTTTATCATTATCTCATCATTGCTTTAATTTTATTGAATATCTCTTTATTACTAACCTTACGTTACAATAAATTCATTACTAAATCCACCGGAAGGCCTAGTTCCTACGATTCTAGGAAGCAGTAAGATACTACTCCAGAAGAAAAGCTCAAATTCCGAATTCTTTGTTCGTACCTAAAAAAATTACGGGCCGTAGAATTCCCAAAAAAGTAATGGAGTGCAAAAATTCATCCCAAAAAATTGGGGGTATCCTATAATTTTGTACCCGCTAATTTCATGAGTAAAACGATTAGCATACGTCAAGAGTTCTTTCAATATTAAAGAGATTTAAATTTACTTAAAAGAATATAGATTACAACAACACAAATATAAAAACTAATATTTAGAAGCGTTACCGATAGAAATAGGGCCAATAAAACAATATATTCATAGTTTTTTATAATTATTTTGCGAGTGCATTTCGAGATATCTCCCATCCGAAGTTCTATTAAAATGTCTTCTAAGAACTTGCGAAGATCTAGAATAGTGTCTCTCTCCCTTCCGTGAAGTTATCTAGAATACCCTCGGCATTCTATTGAAAAAAATTTAGAGAGAACTCTTATCCTTCCGAGATGTTCTGCAACCTTTTATGAATTATATTGGATCATTTATTCTCGCATTGGGTTTTCCCAAAAAATCTCTCCGTGACACCGTGCTCTATGCACATGGCTGGGAAAAGAGAGAATGACTTTTGGCAAATTCTAGAATTAGTGTTGACCAGCTTTGGAATTTCAGAAAGCAGTAATTTAATGGGATTTTAGATTCCAGGATATTGGTCTGTCTTGCTTGGACAAGTTTCGGCTGGAGATCCCATCTTTAATTTGTTGCGTGCCGTTATGTGAGCTGCTTCCTCCAATACGTGCAAGCACATGCTAGTACCTAAACTTCTGGAAGTAAACATGTTTGTGCTAAGTCTAGTTTAGTACTTTAGTTTTCTATTTGTATCTACCAGTATCATATCGTTTATACATATGAGATTTTTTTTTATTTAGTGTTACTATTCACACCAAATTACCATTTTAGTGCCCCAGGGGAAAAATTATGGAAATGGTGTTTGTCGGAAAATTTTCCCGTCTACCGAGCCGATAGACGGGTTTTTTACCCGTCTATAAGGATAGACGGATTTTGAATACGTCTATAAATAGACGGGTATCAAAACCGTCTATAAGTATAGACGGGTAAAAAACCCGTCTATAGGCTCGGTAGATGGGAAAATTTCTCATCTATTAGTCATCCAGACAGAATCTTCATTTATGGTGACGAAGGTGGTCGAAGATTTTCTTATCTGCCAATAGACGGGTTTTTTACTCGTCTATTGGTCTATAAGAACCCAGCAATGAACGAGGTAGTAAGCAGTCGTAAACCAAAATTTCCACCCAAATTAGAAAAATATGAGGTTAGAAGAGCGTTTTGTGCACGGATTCAAGATTCAAGCAGGTAAGTATTGTAATCCGATATAGTTTGATTATAAATTTTTGAACCGTGGTTATTGATTATGTGTTAGTGTAGTTAATTATCGTTAATGATGATTATTGAAACTTGATAATCGATTAAGAATAATTGTTTTTAATTTTGATTTGTTGAATCGTTGTTATTAATGACATAATTTAAGAAAGATTAGTTTAGTTAATTATCATTAATGATGATTGCTGAAACTTGATAATTGATTAAGAATAGTTGTTGTGTTAGTTTTGATTTGTTGAACCGTCGTTATTAATTCTGTAAATTAAGAAAGATTAGTGTAGTTAATTAACGATAATGGTGAATAGTGAAACTTGATAATTGATTAATATTGGTTGTTGTTAGTTTTGATTTGTTGAATTGTCGATGTTGAACTTTGAAACCCAAAAATTGATTAAGAAGGTGGTTATTTTTTTACAGTTAATTTGCGAAAAAATGTTATTTTGTAATTTAGACTTGTTGAACCTTTGGTATAAACACTATTTATAGTTTTTTGATCATTGGTCGAAATGGTGCGATTGAATTACTTAGAAGTTGATATTTTATGCGACTTGTGTGAATATTTTTTAAATAATGTTTATGTAGTAAAATGTCTCGCCGAACTGTGCGAATTGGAATGAAGTACAATGGGGCAATTAAGAAAAATAGGCTCACCAGTTTTGAGTACGAAAAAGGATGTGAAGTCAGGTTGAAATTTTACAAAGATATGTTAACGTACGAGAGGTTAAGGCAAAAAGTGGTTAAAAATGTTCCATTTGCTGCTAACGAAGAAATGAAGTCTTTGATATTCAGATGTCTCGTAGCTTCAGGCAAGTTCCGACTTATTACAGTCGAAGACGATGAAGATGTTGCGACTATGGTGCAGATCATGGTAGACATATATGGGGTAGAGGCAAGGGAAATTTCACTAGATCTAATTATAGAGAAGAACACATGGGAGGAATATGACCCAAATCCCGTACGAGAAAGACAATCGGACGAAGAAGCTGACGTGGGCTTAGACTCAAGTACTCCATATGCAACCAATAACTTGGAGTCTGAAAAATGAAGAAGAAGAAGAGGAGGTAAAAGAAGAACCAAGCGAGGAAGAAGAAGAGAACGATGAGGAAAGTGAAGAAGGAGGATTTCAGCTGGACCAGATAGAAGAATCACCTTGGTATGCACAGCTTCTTGTTCCTGTGCTTGATGCAAATGCAAACCTGACAGTATATGCTAATCAATGGGGTTATGAAGAGTACGCTAGCAGTTGTTGTGGGCTTTTGAAGGAAGGCAGCATGTGGAAAACCAAAAACAAAGCTATACGGGATATAAAGGTTTACGCTATGGCAGAGGGCCGAGAGTACGTCGTTAAGGAATCTAGGCCGAGTACCTTTAGCATGAAATGTAAAAAAAAAGTCAAGGATCAGTGCTAGTGGAAGATACGTATATGTAAGGATGGAAGAGATGAACTGTTCAATCATTGGAAAATTATGAAACACAACCACCTCCATACATGTGGTCAAATTCAGGATAACCCAGATCATCGACAACTATCATCAGAGTACATAGCACAGATGCTTACAACAAGAATAGCAGATGAACTAAATGTTTCTATCAAGTCCTTGAGGCATGAGTTGCATGGTTGTTTGAATTATATGTCTATGTATGCAAAGACTTGGTGGGAAAGAGACAAGGCATTCAAGCTATTATGGGAAGGCTGGGAAGAATCTTACACTTTGCTACTGCAATGGTTTGCAGCATGTCAAGCAAGTAACCCTGGAACTGTGGTTCAATGAGAATTTTACCATGGACAACCCAGTGTAGACTATTATACTGAACTATTTTCACCCAGAGTAAAGATGTTCTACCAAGTTTTCTTGGCTTTCAATCATTGCATGCCTGTTATAGAGATTGATGACACATTCTTGACTGGAAGATACTGATATATCTTATAATTGTTACTACTATTGATGGTAATACTACCATAGTTCTGATAGTATTTGCTATCGTCGACGGAGAGAACACTGACAGTTGGCCATGGTTTATGGAACAAGTAAGGTTGTACATTGCCAAAGACCAACAAGGAATATGTGTTGTCTCTAATTAACACTAGGGTATAATAAAAGCAATGACAGATGCACATGGATGGGGACCAAATATGGATGTTGTTCATCGATATTGTTTGAGACACATTGCTAGCAATCTCAACCAAAGGTTTAACAACCCTGCAATGAAAAATGTGATGAAAATAGCAGGTATTAACAATTTTTTTCAAAAAGACCTTTTATGGTTAAAGTTAGTTGATTATCCATTAATAGACCTCTTATGTATTGTCATGTGTGTAGGAATGCAAAGCCAACCAAAAAAGTTACATGGTTATTTAGTTCAATTTTACCAGGTTGATCAAGAGGTATATGACTAGATGATTGAGTAAGAACTAGTTAAATGGAGTTTAGCTCTTGATGGCGGACGTTGATGGGGTTACATGACGATAAATATCGGTGAGTGTGTCAACAAAATATTCAAAAGAGCACGGCGGCTTCCAGTGACCGTAGTGGTTATTGAGATTTATGCACAACTCACTAATTATTTCTAAAAGAGAGTGACATAGTGTATTGAAGAGTATGTTCCTGGTGAGATAATATTGTCAAGTAAGATCCATGCCAAGTTGGAAAAATGGGAGAAGAAAGCTGAAAGGCATACTGTCTCGATATCTAATCGTCAAATAGGTGTTTTTTCTATATCGACTAGACCATCATGTCACACAAGAAAAGGTAGGAAAGTACATTAGGTGCATCTGGACAGAAGAATATGTCAATATGGCAAATTCCAAGCATTTCACTATCCGTGTTTACATGTAATGGCTTGTTGTATGAAGATGGGCATCAACGACTATAGAATATACGTCAACCATTACTACTGCCTGGAGAACACACAGTTGTGTTATCAGCATCTATTTAAATCTCTGGGAAATCCTGCATACTGGATACCACTATAAGATCAGATAGTTGTAAAGCTTATTCCCAATGAACGAACTATCCGGGGTAGAGGTCGACCAAAGAACCAAATACAGAATGAGATAGATGTAGCTCCTTCGTGCATCAAATGTTATGTATGTGGTGGTAGGGATCATATAAAAGCCAATTGTACAGACATTGTTGCAGTTGCACAATTTATAGCGGCCAAAGCAGCAAGAGCAGCTTCAAGGGCTGCAGCAAAGGCCGTAGCTAGGGCAGCCACTAGAGCAGCAGACAGACCTAGTACTAGTACATGATGTGGCTAGTGAGTGTTCTTGTACGTTTGTGATGTACCATTGTTTTTATTATGGTCGTTAGGTCTATACCCTTGATCTTTATTTATTTTGTTTTGGTCAATTTTTGAGTGAAATCTGATTTGTATGATTCTAAGTCGACTATGTCTGTAATACTTATTGGTTTGGTTTGTGTCAACTTCGATTTGTAATGATTTTAAGTCTGATTTGTATGATTTTAGTTTTGGCATTTATTGGTTTATCTGATGGGATCATAGAAGGAATTTTGTCCGTATTGGTAGAAAACCTTTGTTGATGTTAATGCGGTCATTTGATGTTGCCTATTTTTCTTTTAATTGTTCAGACATGAGCAAGCACGGGAAGGGTCACGTAGGATCTGATGGTGAGGGTCCTAACGAATACGAGTACCATTCATCACCGCCTATCATCCACTTACCAAGCAAAGACATGCAGGATTTATATGACTCAAAGTTTGGTAGTATCTTTAGACATTTTACAAGGCCACCCCTAGGTTACGTTGACCTAGTAGAAAAGGCCAAGGCTGAGAAAGTGAGGGCTAAGGCAAAGAAAGAGGCAAAAGCGAAGAAGAAGGCACTTAAAGAATTATTTGGCGAGGCTGATGCATGGACACGTGCCAAAAACTATCTTCGTAATGAAAGTATTTATTCATAGCTAATTCACGATAAGTAATATACAAATTAATATGCACATCTTTTCGTATACAGGTTTGACCAAGAAGACAAGATTATTTCTCGGGACTTCAATTGACAAATTCAAGCACACCCAATATGATTATATCATCAAAGATGTAATGTCAATAATATATATAGTAGTTAATTTTGTTGTTACACGCCTTGCCAACAAATTATTTTATAATTTTTTCAGATGATGGTTGTGCTTGTTCGAGTATGCGGCACTACTTTGCAGATTTTCTAGATTTTAAGATATATACTAGGACCTTTATTGCTCAAAATAGACTTGAACACCTGGATAAAATTGTACTCATATTATGCTTGTTGTACAGGACGAGTCGGACAGCACTTTATATAGCTGTCCGAGATGCCTAAACTATACAAACAAATCTTAATTTTTAGGTGAAGCTCAAGTACTATTATAGAGAATTCAATGACCTTAACATTGGCCCAGATAATGTTTTCAAGGTCTTTCTGATGAAAGAAGAAGAAAGCTCAGGATCGACCAAGCGTGATAGATAGTCGGTTCAGTTGTACCAATATTAATGCGTGTCAATTTGTTTGTTAGAATCACACAATAAAAGTCTTATAATTTGCATTGAACGTAAACCAAATAACTGTTGTAATATACATGATTCATAACAAACAAGATCCTCGAATAGCTAAAAACATTTCAACCCTCCTACTTAAAAAACATATGAAACCCTGTTAATTCTTCTTCGTTGGCACATTATCCTTCTTCTTTCTCTGGAAAAAGTATCGCCATTTATTTGGCCCCCCTCTACCAAGTAGCCTCCTGTTGTGCAGTCCATATCTACCTATTTTGCTGGATGTGGTAGCTGTACCCGAATTGGCCTTGCGTCTGCTTCTGGTAGCACGTATGTAGGACCTTCTTTAGTCTCTGTAGTACTCTCGTCATATTCTAAACTACTAGGACCATCTGTATGAAGAGCCATAAAAATTTGCCTGCAACACATTCATAGAATGTTTAATAACAAAACAATTAGTAATTTGCTAAATGTAATTTAATATTTCATAAGATTACCTGTGCGAGCCAAACGTAGCTGTCTGTACTGGCGGTCGCGACTGAACATGAACTGCAGGAGGATGCATTGATGCAAAGCTAGCCATAGTAGGCTGATGATACGATGGGGGTGTCCTAAACTCTGGTTGTCTAAAAGCTGAAGGCAGATGCACTGCTAGAGTACCAAACATGGAGTACTCAGAGTACAAAGGATTCAGTGCCATCTGGTCTCTGAATAGTCCTCCGCTAGGACCCCCACTAGGACCATTGCTGAGAAAATAATAGTATAACAACAACATGGATCATGAATTAACAACGTAAGAAAACTATATGACAAAGGTTGGTAATAGATCATAGACATACCTAACATGCACGGACTGCATGAAAGTTGAAGAGGTTGGAAGTTGGTCTTCGAAAAAACTCCTGCTATGACCACCACTGAGAAAACATTAGTATAAAAACAACATGCATCACAAATTGACAACTCATTCACTTTGGCAATAATGACAAAGGTTAAAATTGTATCACAGACATACCTTGCATGCAACGACCGTAAGAAAGTTGGAGAGGGAGGAAGCACTGCCTGGTGGCTGAAAGACATTGGCAAACTGAAAGATGGCTCACAGCGCATTTCCTGTATCAGTGAGGGAGGAGGGCTGTGATGCCTGTGTCAGTATCTGTGACTATGATGGCTGACTCATATAGTCTCCCCACTCCATAGGTCGTACTTCGTCCTCAAGTATGATTTGACCTATCGGCATCTTACTCTGTCTACTGAAGAGGTTTGTTTACTACCTCATAATGGGAACTCTCTCTGACGTTGGCACATTGTATTCCATCATTAACAGTGGTGGTAGAGGTGGCTGAGGGTTTGATATGTCCGTATATCATCGATCCTCTCTAACAAACCTCAGCACTGTCTCTGATAGTGATCTAATGTGCAGGTCATGTTGCGTGGAGTGGCGTATGTGCTCAACAACATCTGCCTGTTGTGAAGACAAATGATGATAAGAAATTAAATAGACATATAAGAAATTAATTACGATAATTTAAATAGACACATAATCGTTGCACTTACATTTTTGTAAACCATTGCACCAGCACGACTAACAAAGTGCCTAGTATGTAGCCTATACCAATCCATATAACTATCATGGTAATGGAGGTACAAGCACTCTGTCGACTGTCCTGAAGGGCACACATAAGTATGTTTCATGTCCTTCCAAATCTTGACATGGACTGGGAAAACTTCATCCCACTTTGTGCCAGCTAGTCCTCGCCCACCCTTTGTTGTACTATGTGTCCCTTTATTTGGCTCAGGCAGGTGCGGGATACCCTAGACATACCCAAACTGTTGTAACACCCGATCAGGGTAATGCCACTCCACAGTGTAGAAGGAAATCAATGGTGCTCTCACTAGCTATAGACGCCGATCTCGATGACATACAGCCGGTAATTTTGAAATAATGTCATCAGTATATGACAGCCAAACCATCTACAATGTTAAATACAAATAACATTAATTAAATTAAATTAAACATTGCATATATATATATATATGTGTGCACTAAGGAGGAGGAGGTTTTATTGCTTACATCTTCGTCTTGTAGCTCATCTAACGTGCGCCGATACACCATTACGTTTAAAATCTTCTTCGAGATGCATCTGTTTATCATTCCAGTCCATATGTAATAAACACATTTACGCATTAATCATAACCTGCACAAAAAATAACAATATATTACAAGTGTCTAGTGAAGAATTTATTATTACCTGATGCCCAAAGCCTGACCAAATTCTTGGTCCACGGGGTTTTTTTAGACAACCCTAACTGGGACAATCCTCTGAACAGCCCACATACAAAGTAGCACAAGATCGCCGGAGATCACAAATGCACTATGGTCGGTGGCCCTACACAGCTGATAATAGAGATGTGCTAGGCAAGCACTGCCCCAAGTGTATTCGCCTATTGAATCAACATTCAATAGCATAGGCAACCAGCACGAACTCACCCTCGTCTTGGTATTCTCTGAAAATAAAATGCAACCAATTAGGTGTATTATGTTGGCTCGGACAAACTGACGTACCATTTCATCAGCAGCATCATCGAAGAGATCTACAGGGTCATAAGAATCCCCAAACCATCAGAGAAGAATGGCATTCCCCATCGTACAAACCACCGTTAACTTTGGGTTCTGACCAAAGCACTAAACACACATCTCTGGCCAATCTCGTGGTGACTGCTACCCTGTTAGTGGCATGCCATCGATCGGGAGTCCGTACAATACTGCCACATCCTGAAGTGTGATGGTCAACCCTCTCCCTGGCATGTGGAATGTATGTGTCTCTGGTCGCCATCGCTCCACCAACGCAGTAACAACGGCTGGTTCAATCACAACGTGACCGATGCGCCAGATGTCCCAAAAACCTGCTACTTGCATGTACCCAATAAACGCTCTATTCTCCACCGGTCTCTGCTTCCATCTACGTTGATAGATCTTCAGGACTGCATCCACATCAAAATTGTCACCGCTGCCTGATCTCTCTGCATTCCATATCGCCTATAACCGATGGACTTATTGCAGCTTCAATAACGACCAATCAACAGGACCTTCATCCCCCAAAATATCTGCGTCTTGGTGTGACGACATGTCTGCGAAACAAAAGAATTCAATGACAAATAAAATTAACTAATAACACACATAAATACCTAATTAACTACATAAAACAAATAATTACACAAATACATCACCTGCTTAGGAATTAAACAAATTCGCTATAACAAACTTAGTTAGCAACACAACACAAATAATTTTACTATATTAAATCACAACACCTAATTAACTCTTTCACTAAATCGCATTACCTAATTAATTAAATTAACAATTTTGATTAACCAAATTAACAATATACTTAACTATTTTCCATAACCAAATTATCCAAATTAAGAAGTTAATTAACTATAATTAACAACCAATTAACCACCAAATTAACAACCAAATTATATCCCAAAATAACAACCAAAATAACAAGGAAAATTAACCATTTCTCTTTACCAAATTAATAACTAAATTAACCCATTTCGCATAATCTAACCTAATTAACCATTTCAATAAAAATTCATATTATCACATAAATTAACAAAACTCTAATAAAAACTTTAATCAATCAACAAAATTCTAATTAACAAATCTAATCAATCACTAAAACTGTAATCAATTAACAAAATTCACTAAAACTATAATCAATTAACAAGATTACCTAATTATCCATTTCAATAAAAATTCAAATTATCACATAAATCAACAAGACTCTAATAACAACTCTAATCAATCAAAAAAACTTTAATTAACAAATCTAATCAATCACTAAAACTATAATCAATTAAGTAAATTAACAAAATTAAGTAAACAAAATCAACTATAATCCATTACTAACCTAACGGGGCGATGGGCGGGGCGACGGGCGGTAGGAATGTGGGCGGCCAGAGCGGTAGCTGGCCAGGCGGGGTGGTGCGGCAGCTGAAAATGGTGTTTGGTCGGGAGGGGGGATTTTTCAGAGGGAGGAGGAAATGGTGTTAGGGTTCGTCTGTCGGGGGGGGTGCCTTGGTTTTAAATCGTCTACCGAGCCTATAGACAGATTTTTTACCTGTCTATACATATAGACAGTTTTGATACCCATCTATCTATAGACGTATTGAAAACCCGTCTATCTATATAGATGGGTAAAAAACCGTCTATCGGCTTGGTAGACGGGAAAATTTCTCGACAAACACCATTTCCATAATTTTTCCCCTACGGCACTAAAATGGTAATTTGGTATGAATAGTAACACCAAATAAAAAAACCTAAATATTAGACCAACTGTATATATATCAGTAGTTAAGATATCCTTATTTTCATAAGAATATCTATATGTATTTTTAATTAAAATCATATGAAAGTGATCTACCATATCCTTTCCTTCATTTTCCCCCAAAAAATGTAAACCTATTATGAATCATAATGGATGCCATTCAAGCTCCACTAAGTCCATATCAAGCTCAACCACTCCTCCACTATGTTATCAAGCTCATCCACTTCACCACCATGTTATGTCTCCACCATGCAATGTTTCCACCATGTTATGTAGCTTAACTTTGGCTATAAATAGCTACCATTTGATGTACATAACACACACTTGAAGATATATGAATGAGAAGTTCTTATTCTCCTCTCTTGATCTCTTCCTCTCTATTTAGTAAATATTGTTCATATTCCATATAATTTATAATACGTTATCAGCACGAGGTTCTACCGTATTCTCAATACCGTCTTGAGATAATAGAGCTATAGCATTGTAAGTAATCTTTACGATTTCTATTAAGTTATTAATTATAGCCATATTATAAATCGTATGTAATGCATCATACTATTTTAAGACTACCTTGGTTCACTGATGGTCATATCCCATATATACTTGATCACACCATTATAAATCGTATGTAATGCATCATACACATAAGAGAGAGAAACATAAACACACCATAAATAAATACGATTTTAACTTGATCATACGTCTCCCAGACGATGGAATAAATAAATGAAATTTAGTTTATTTACCTTTTTCCGTTAAACCTTGCATTATTAAATTAACTAATTAAATCATTGAAATTTAAAACGGAGCCTTTAGAGGGAAATTGGGTCGTGCAATTGATGCATTTGAAAGGATCTCACTCACAGCTATTTGTACATTTATTTATTCATCAAATAGTTATTAAATGTCATAATTGAAGATAGCACGTATGTTTTATTATTTTAACCAACTATGAAAAAGCAAAGGTTTGCATCATTAGCAAACAGTAACTGTAACATAATCTATTTATGAGTTGGAAATGTGATCAAGGCTAATATATACCTTCTGTATGAGTAAATTTATACTTATATGTGCCTATAATTAAACATCCATCCTGTTAACATTGTCACAGTTTTATGTTAAGTTAGAAATATTTTTGGCTTTTATTGGTGATGTTTGCATGTTAAGTTTATCAATATAGTGCATATCGATTGCCACAATTTAATACCCAATGCATAATATTTTTATATCCGTGGTTTAATCGTATGATATTTTCAATAGATGGTATAAGTAATATTGAACACAAAATCGTTTACTAAACTTTGTTCATGAAGTTTATAGCCTTTGATCCGATTTTACATATTCAAAACTTTTGTTGCCAGTGGGCAGAAGAAATTTCTGCTGGCTTGAGATTATTATTAAAGTCTAAACACTACTTAAAGCTTAAGACATCACCATATTATACTTGGTTACTCTTTCTTGCCGCCTGTAAGCTGTGGGAATATGGGAGCTTGTAGCATTTATTATTTTATAGTAATTCTGAGTGGACCAAATGGACATTAGGCCCATGAACTCCTAATTCAGAAATTCATTTCGTTCTTGGCACTGTTTTAAATTTTTTTTCCTTCAGTTGCAACATAGCGTTAGTTGGATGATGCATTTCACAGAGCAAGGCAATTATTTGTCATGATTCTAGATGTCGAATTTTTTTAATCATATTTTAATTTCTGAATTTAATATAAGTATTTATTTTATTATGAAGAGTATGGAATTGGCTCAAGTTGCCACATCTATTAAAGAGCAAGAATTGTGTTGAGCAGATAGTGCCACAACGCACACCATACTTAAGGATGATAAGTATTTCCTTCATTTGATTAGGCATGAAGCCAATGTTAGTACTATATCGGGTACTACAAATATAATTGAAGGCTCCGAAAGAGCCAACTTATTTTTACCTGGAGGTACGAATTTTTGCATAAATAATGCATTATATTCTCCTAAGTCTCAAAGAAATTTATTAAGTTTCAAAGATATACGCCAAAATGGGTATCAAGTTGAGACAAGAAATGAAGGAAATAAAGAATATTTGTCTATCACAAATATTATTTTGGGTAAAAAGTGTATATTGGAAAACTTACCCGCTCATTTATCTGGTTTGTATTACACATATATCATTGCACTTGAAGCACATGCAATCGTAAACCAGAAGTTTACTGATTTTGCTATTTGGCATGATCGGTTAGGCCATCCCGGTTCAATTATGATGCGAAGAATTATTAATAATTCATATGGACATTCTTTAAGGAACCAGGAGATTTTCCAATCCAATGAATTGTCATGCATTGCATGCTCTCAAGACAAATTAATAATCAGGCCTTCGCCAGCTAAAAATAGATATGAATCTATTGGATTTCTGGAACGTATACATGGTGATATATGTGGACCTATTCACCTTCAATGTGGACCGTTTAGATATTTTATGGTATTAATTGATGCATCTACTAGATGGTCACATGTATCTTTATTATCAACTCGCAACCTGGCGTTTGCGAGACTACTAGCTCAATTAATTCGATTACGAGCTCATTTTCCAGATAATCTAATTAAGACCATTCGTCTTGATAATACTGGTGAATTTACTTCAAAATTATTCAATGATTATTGTACGGCCATTGGTATAAGTGTTGAACATCCTGTAGCTCAATTAATTGCAAGACCATTGCTTATGAGAGCAAAACTCCCTATTTCAGCTTGGGGACATGCTATTTTACATGCAGCAATTAACATTCATATCAGGCCAATAAATTATCATGAATTCTCCCCATCTCAATTGGTTCATGGTCAGGAACCAAATATTTCCCATTTAAGAATTTTTGGATGTGCGATTTATGTTCCAATTGCTCTACCACAACGCACTAAAATGGGACCCCAAAGAAGATTAGGAATATATGTTGGATTTGATAATCATGAGATCTCAATAAATTATGTTATGACTAGAGAAAAATAGAATCGAAATGAAGTCATCGTCGATGATATTTTTGCTTATCACGTAGCGTTAAGTATTGTGGAAGGTGAAGAGGATCTAGAACCAAAATCTATCAAAGAATGCATGCATAGAAAAGATTGGCCAAATTGGAAAGACGCAATGAAATCAGAATTAGATTCACTTGCAAAACATGAAGTTTTTGGACCAGTAGTCCGCATACCTGAAGATGTGAAACCCGTGGGATATAAATGGGTATTTGTACAAAAACGAAATGAGAAAAATGAAGTTGTGAGATATAAAGCATGACTTGTCGCACAAAGTTTTTCTCAAAGACCTGGTATCGATTATGAAGAGTCATACTCTCCTGTGGTCGATGCAATCATGTTTCGATATCTGATAAGTCTGGCAATAAATAAAAAGTTGGATATGCATCTAATGGATATTGTAATGGCCTATTTGTATGGTTCACTTGATAGTGATATCTATATGAGAATCCCTGAAGGATTAAATGTACCAGAAGTACGTGATTCAAGTCAAAAAGGACTTTACTCGATTAAGTTATATCGAACATTATATGGGTTGAAACAATCAGGGCGCATGTGGTACAATCATCTTAGTGACTACTTATCACAAGAAGGTTATAAAAATGATCCTATTTGCCCATGTGTTTTTATACGAAGATCTGAATCAGAATTTGTTATAATCGCAGTTTATGTTGATGATCTCAATATCATTGGAACTCCTATATAGCTTCAAAAGGCAGTTGATTATTTGAAAAATGAGTATGAAATGAAAGATTTGGGAAAGACAAAACTATGTCTTAGGTTACAAATTGAACATCTTGAAGATGAAATTTTTATGCATCAATCATCCTATATATCAAAAGTGATAAAGCCTTTCAATATGGATAATCCAAATGTCTCAAAAGCAGATATAATTGGATATGCATATGCAGGATATTTATCTGATCCTCATAATGGTCGATCACAAACTGGCTATTTATTTACATGTAGAGGTACGGCTATTTCATGGCGTTCAATGAAACAAACTATACCAGCCACCTCATCGAATCATTCTGAAATTTTGGCTATTCATGAAGCAAGCAGAGAGTATGTTTGGTTGAGATCTATTGATAAACATATTCGAGAATCATGTGGATTACCTTTTCAAAAAGAAATACCTACGACCTTATACGAGGACAACTCTGCATGCATTGCCCAATTAAAAGAAAGTTATATTAAAGGTGGTCGAACACAGCATAATTGTTCAAAAATTCTTTTTCACACACGATCTTCAAAAAGATGGAGAGATAATTGTTCAACAAATTCGTTCAAGTGATAATCTGGCAAATTTGTTCACAAAATCTCTGCCTACTGCAGTTTTTGAGAAGCATGTCCATAATATTGGTCTGAAACGACTCAGAGATCTCAAGTGATTTTACGTTGTACTCTTTTTCCCTATCTACGGTTTTATCCTAATGGGTTTTCTGAGTAAGGTTTTAATGAGGCACGTTAGAGATCTCAAGTGATGTTGACATGAGGGGGAGATGTTATTTTACGTTATACTCTTTTTCCTTAACTACAGTTTTGTCCCAATGGGTTTTCCGAGTAAGGTTTTAATGAGGCACGTTATTCAAATGGCATCCAAGAGGGAGTATTATAAATCATAATGGATGCCATTCAAGCTCCACTAAGTCCATATTAAGCTCAACCACTCCTTCACTATGTTATCAAGCTCATCCACTTCACTATCATGTTATGTCTCCACCATGCAATGTTTCCACCATGTTATGTAGCTTAACTTTGGCTATAAATAGCTACCATTTGATGTACATAACACACACTTGAAGATATATGAATGAGAAGTTCTTATTCTCCTCTCTTGATCTCTTCCTCTCTATTTAGTAAATATTGTTCATATTCCATATAATTTATAACAAAACCAATTATTTTCCTAATTGTACTTTGGTATTTTGTCCACAAGGAAAAACGAAGTCACCCGGGTGAGCAAGCCGGAGAATACAAATCCGTGATGGGCTTTGTGTTTTGGGCACTAACCCAGTTGTCATCTGAAAATAAATTCCTCAACCTATATGGATGATTCTGAAAAAAACAAAGTTTTAAAAAATATGGTCCGACCAGTGATTTGACTGGTCAGATCATGAATCGTGACCCATAATGTCCTGAGTTTACATATAAAGATAGTAACCTTGCGAACCGCTCAATTTTCGGTAGGATCGGACAGTTCGCCTGGAAAATCCGGTCTGACCGGATAGTTTGACCTGAAAAATATTTATTTTTTAATGATTTTATCTTCGATTCGAGATTATCTATTTGTATGGATACCTTATTTTGTATATTTTATAAAAATTGGTATGTTTGTATGTTATTATTAGTTTATTATACAAATTATTTACTTATATATATTTCAAAAAATACAAATTAATAGAAGAAAAAAATTTAATCCAACGAGCGGTTGGACCAGTCAGAACGGTCAACTCGGAAGTCAGATCCAAATCCGAGTCGACCTCCGGGTCTCAACAACCCTGGAAAAAAGTCCTTCACCTCCCACTATGGTGAGCCATCTTCCTTGACATTCTATTTCGGTCACGAAACTTTTTTCACTATCCATTTCGATCACCTAGCTTCCTTGACATTTCACTATGGTCACTAAACAACTTATCACTATGGTCACCCCAATTCTTTGACCTTTCAATTGATTGTGTACAATTTGCGTTCTTAATAAAGAGAGCATTATAGATGTTTAACGTCGTACATCAAATTTAAAAATGTTGCAAATGTAAAAGATATTATTGGTAAGACCACTTTCTAAATAGGATACAACAATTTACAATGCTCGAATGTTTTTTAAAGTACACCCCCGTCATAATAAAACATCAAGAATGAGGTCATTTTTTGTAAATGGAGAAAAAGTTACATTTGATTCACTGTCTGAATCCAAATAATAAAGAGCAAAGTACCGTAAAGTCCATTTCCTTAAACAAATCACCCAGTACGAAGCTTGTTACATTTAAGAGCATATTTTCCTACTTCACTTTTAGCTAAAAAGAATTTAAGTTTCTAACTCCGGTAGTCTGGTATTGAAAAAAAACTTTGGCAAAAATAGACACAGGTGGACAAATTTTAGGATAATTTGCCCAATAATATAAATAATCCAAAATCCAATAACAAAATTATCTCAAACAGGATGCAATTTTTTTGTTATCGAGTTCGGTACTTGAATTATATGCTCAACCTAGGCCGCCTGCTAAACATCGAATTCTTCCATGTTTTATGTCGCATAAAGCAGACAGCAAGTAATTTAACATGAGCAAAGATGCAATGATGACGTGACAAAACTAAAGAATAGCAAAAAAGAATTTAGAAAAAATATAGCATAAACAATACCCGATGGTTAGCATAAAAGAAAACAGGATAATAAAGAACACACAAATATATTATCAGTCCAAATTGTTTTGAGGCCCGATTCAGATGGGTATGTATACATCCGTTTTCTAATTTCCGTCTAATGCTCCAACAAGGGGGATTTGGAATGTCCAGGAGTAAGTATATCATTTGGTGGTATTTATCGAAGTTAAATCCACCAAGAATCTGGTAAAAGTTGTGCATGCCCATGGAACTCACCTCTAGATCAGAATCTGTAACCCGAAGAACCAGATCCCGGTGGTTGTGGTGGCCCCCGGTTAGGGGTTCGGCGGCCATTCGAACTAGAACGATGACTGACATCACCATTCTGAACAGGATCCCTACGTCCGCTACCACTGTAGTCAGTGGAACCATTAGAACCAGAAGCATCAAATGCAGATCTCCAGTCATCGATTGCAGGGCCATTTGTTTTTGGGCTGCTTTCTGCAGTTGCGACCATTAAAAAAGTTGGGATTCATCTGAATTAAACCACACCAATGAGGAACAAAATCTCTTCAAATACCAACCTGTTCCACTATCGTTGGACCAATCCGAGGCAGCAGCAGCTGCACTGTTATCGTGAATGCTGAGTTGGCGGGTAAGTTTTGAGAGGAGTGATGATTGTTTCTGGTAGCGCATTCTACGACTTTTCACGTTTTGGTCCTCCTGCAGCAATTCCTCAATCCGTGCTGTACTTTGGGCACTACCAAGAACAAACACAATACAAAAGAAAATAAGCTCATGCTTTTCACATTTTGGTCCTCCTGCAACAATTTCTCCATCCGTGAGTAACTTATGCTTCTTTTGTTTCAGTTGATTCAATCATCGAAGAACTAAACCATAAATGGAAGTGCACCAAACCTGACAGAGCTGTACAACTGATTAAGCATATCTTCCCTGGCTTTCTCAACTTGGCAGAGAACAACTGCCTGCACAACCAATATCATAAAAAAACTTAAAAGTCCGTAAAGTATGCAACCAAAACATGAGAAATCCAGGAAAGTGGCTTACTTTTGGAACATTCGCGGCCAGGCTGTTCAGAACGGCTTCCACATAACCACGGACTTCTTGAGACATCCATCTTAGTTCTTCTTCAGGGTCTACAGGCCTTCGAATCATTGTATCCTGAATTCAAAGGTTCCCAAAAGACTTAGAATTTCTCAAATTATCAGAAAGCATCAGATTAGTTTTGAACAAAACGTTGTGCCACATAACAGCTCTCGAGGGAAATTCCAGAAGTGCATCAGGTGATCAGGGAGTTCACAACCAAACGTTTATCCAGACAAGAATAATCACCACTGAACAGCATTCACACTGGGATAGATAACATAAATCTCAGCAGAAGACGTCAGGGAGGCAACATACAAGAGAACCATCAGAAAGACTATGCCTCATTGCAGAAGGACCATCGGTGGATGCACCCCTTGAATGTCCATTTGAAATTTGAGCCATCTTTGACATCTTCTTCAACCATTCCACCTTATCAGCAATACTTTCAGCCTTTAAAGTAACAACATTGTGTGCTGCAAGAATATAAAGATCAAAAGATAAAAGTAAGATAGAGGTACCAATTTCTTTCATTTAGTATGATGCTTCGTCTTTGAACCTTGAGCTGCAACCTAAGAGTTAAAAACTAATTCGAAGTCTTCCTTTAAACTGAAATCAGACCCAAAGATCTGTCAATGACTAAATTAACAATTTAAATCTCAACCGAAATAGGACCTAATGCTGTCACCAAAGAGATTTACCTTTCAAGACAGTTTTATATGGAACTTTGCTCGTGATCCTAAAAACAAGGCTGGGTGACTTGGGATCAGGTCCTTTAGATTTTTTATCCTTCGAACTTTTTGATGGAGCTTCTTCCTCATCAGAAACCTCTTCAATAAGACACTCCTGTAACATGATAAAAGTGAAAGGGGAAACATCAATTTTGCAAAAATAAACATTTGTTTGATCATCCGAGGTACATTTTCTTCCTAAAAAAAAGTTCCAAATCCCATGTTCAGACTTATGCAACCAGCTATCAGGGATATAATAGCTTGTTATTATTATTTTTTCTTTGATATGTCATGTAAACAAGATCTCGTAGGAGTGGAAACCAATGCAATGCAATCAATCAGTTTTGTGAACCTCTTCCGCTAGCCATCTGACCTTTAAGAATAATACAAAGCTATCATGTAACAAAGATACCCATGTCCAGCCGAAACCAATGGCCACTAAACTAATGCAAACTTCCTTGCAAAAAGCCAAAAACATATAATTCTTAGTTCCATTTCTACAGGACCTATTTCTTTCTAAGCTTGAACCAATCTGTTACAATTTAAGTCATTGTGAATTTCTGCTGTAGGTTAGAATTTCACATGCTTTTGGTTTAAATAGCGGAGCATGGGAGGGAAGTAGCTCCAAAGACCCACAATTAGGTTATTAGTGATATGATGTTTAAAAATAACAACGAGGTTAAAATGTTTCATCCACCGATTATAAACTATTAGGGTGACAAAGAAAGGAGACTATTACAAATTTAAGAATCATAAGTAAAAAGTACCTATCATACCTCCAAAGAGATGACACCATGAAAATTCCTCTCTTCTTGCGTCTTCGTGTAACCAAGCTGTAAAATGCATGCAGCATTAAGTACCCAAAGTATGTAAACCTCAATAACATACACATAAATTAATGCAAGAATAAGCTTGATCAAATTACCAAGAGAATGGTAAATAGAACACAACATCCATGAATACCACAAATATTGAATACTTGATAGCCAGCACGATATGAAGTAACATATAAATGTACAAATGATTTTTCAACCATTGTCAATTGCATCATAAGAGTTGTTTTGCAACCTAAACACATTTCTCAGCTATTTATTACAGACCTTGCCAGTCTTCCCATTCAAAACAAACCACCTTTTCTTCCATGCATCTTTTTTGACACTTTTCTTTGATATGAAACCTGCAGGAGTTACCGAAGTTAATAAGACTTATGCAGCAGAATGTAAGTTGAAGTTGAATGAGAAGAACCCATGAGAAGATCCCATGTCTCCACCAGAATAAGGCAACACAAACAGAGAAACACAACCCTTAAAAACTGACACATACAAATCGTAGTCAAATGAAACAAATTAGAACAGACACAATACTCCGCCTAATACCAGTTGCACAGACAACATCCAAATTGCAAAATTGAGGTTTCTCTGATTTACTTATTCGACAGATTGACATTTAAGATATTGCCACTTGAACAGAGCACATCCAATTCACAAAATTGAGATTTCTCTGATTTACTATATTCAAATGATTGACAATTTATTCATGCCATACTCAGAAATGGACAAATTAAGAGTGCAAGTGAACTTGCATGAGCAAGAAGTTTAGCCTCCAGACATTAACCCTCTCCAGACAGCTACTACTTTTGCTTTTCTTTCGGGCAATGAAATCTACCAACTAATTTTAATTTCACATTTTGCAAACCCGGAAACCTACTGTTCAAGAAGGAAACTTGATATCAAAAGTTTCCTGTATCTTAGGGCATAAGAAAAGTTCAGCTCAAGCTTCTATTCAAGTGTAGCACTTGGAGAATACCATGGAATATTCATGGCTATCAATCTCAGATACTGGTGGCAACCCTTTAAAATGCTATAGTGATATAGCAGATTGCAGGATACCCATAATTAAATGGTCTCTAAATACCTTAACATGTTATTACACGTTGTATGCCAGTTTAGTTATTCTTTCGGTAGATAAGAGAGAAAGAGAGGAAGAATGGGAGAGAGAGGACTGATGTGAGGAAAACTTGGGACACCCACTTGATTTCGGGCACTTAATGAGGTGAAAAATTACCTATATGCCCTTAATAAATAAATAAACATTTAAACACACAGGGACACTTAAGGAATTTCCCATATAATCATGATAGCGGCCGCTACAGCCGCTACCTGACCGCTGTAGGCCGCTACAGCCACTACTCTCCATAGTGGATAGCAGCAACTTAGCAGAGTACTAACCATGGTTTCCCTACTATAGCACCACTATAGCGCTATTGAAAACAGAGGGAAAATTTGCTGGAAACTTGCACAAATAGACAAACTTATAAGCTGTTTTCAAAGATCAGGAAAACCGTCTCAAAATCTCAAGTAAAGAATCCATTTTGGGAAGTCATTGACATGACAGGATACCAGTTTGACTGAGATGAGCTGGAATATACACTAAAATCATCTTCTCACCTGCAGTTATTTCTCCTTCGGCACCGGCACTCTTTAAACCAGACTCCTGAACTGCTTGACCAGACTTCTCTTTAATTGTTTTAAGGCTAGCGCCAGTTAGCTGAGCTCCAATTTGTGGGCTAGTTGCCTAAGAAACAAAGAAAAGAAAAGCTCCAAAGTTTTAGAAACATTGACATGACAGACATAGCCAGTTAGGTTGTTAATTGCATTTTACATCAGAATGCTGATAAACACAATCCATACCCTGTTGAGGGTAGCTTGCTCTGCATCTAGTCCCTTCTTAGAAGTACGATTTTTAAGTTCCTCCTCTCGTCGTTGCCTTTCCATTCTAAGACACAAGTTTTTTTCTTAAAGAAGATAAATAAAGTATATCTGGCATAGAACAAGTTCTTCATACAATAATGTAAAGTGACACTGACAACTAAAACTGATACCTAGACAAGACCAAATCAAAATCATTCTAACGTGACACATAGTATGGTTGTCACAGTAATTACAAAGTACTGTACGATACACCAGTCCTTGATTGCTTCGGATATAAACACAAAGGAAACAAACTCTAAGTACCTCCTTTGAACCAAACGGATGAAATGTTGAGGGGGCACAAATGCCCGCTCCATATCAACTAAGGCAACCACCATCTTTTTAGCTTCGTTCTTGAATCCATCTAAAGCAGCAGTAGCAATGGCAACAACCTTGAAGAAGTAATCCTCATAAGAAAATGGAATGGATGAAAATAATTTAATCCAAGAACAGTTTTATAGAGGCTCTTCTATATCGGAAGAAAAGCAGAAGGAAAATAACGAGTACCTCTCTCTTGAAAGTGGGATATCTTCCTAGTCCTGATGTAGCACTTGCAGCTGCAGAAACAATATCAATTAACACTCTGTGTACCTGTAATAAGTCAGAAAACTTCAGCAGGAACAATAGGATAGACACAACAGAAAATTATCAACAGCAATTTTTTGTTCGTGGAAAATCAACAGCAAAAATTAGGAAATCCTCATACATTTCAGAGACAATGATAGAAGTCTGTAGTTACAAAAATTAGAAGGCAGAAATTATCAATTACCTCATCAACACAGAGGCGTGACGGTTCTTTTGCAAGCTCCAGGACACCTTTAATTAAGGATCTTAAACCTTTCTCAGGGGATATGAGATAAGGTTGATAACCATCAGCTTCGAGCACTATCTGATGTATAATGCAAGAAAAGATTATACTTGCATAACGCTTTTGAAAGCAGTTCAAATTGCAAACAAGGACACAAGAAACTATGATTTACCCTCTTGACATTGTTTATGTCAAAATATCTATCCAAAGGGAGTTCCTTGATCCTTTTTGGAAAATTGCCCTCAAAGCTGGCAACAACTTTCCAACCAGCACCCTGCATCAAATGTGCAGTCAAAAGTTCAAGCATCTGCCTTGTGATTTGAAGGCAACTCAAAATTATGTAAAAGATGATTATAGCAACAACAAATCAAGAACCAAAAAGCAACTGGATACAAATCAAAGATAAATGGAAAGATCTGAAAGGAAAAATGATTGAATGGAGCAAGCAGGACAATGTGAAAAGTGCAAGTAAGAGTTATAACTTTAGGCAAGGCGGAAAAGAAAGGATGCAATGACAACTTATGCATGCTGGTACTGACAGGCTCCATGGGTAACAATGCCATCATTGAACACAAAGTTGAAGATTATTCTCTCATTTGCTTGTCCAGATGTATCGTTCACTGCTCTTTGTCGTTTAACATGATTAAGCTAATTTATGGATATGGAAGCAGGACATTCATCATTCATAAAGATATATGGAAGACCATAGCTCACTTCTCCTGTATTTATGTGCTGCAAAAATTTATCCTCAAATTCACGGCACAATGCCAGTGCTATAGCTCTTGTTCCTTCTGAACTATCCACCATCTGTTCCCCAAGCCTTGCTAGTTCATCACGTACTATCTGACTCTTCCCCTGTAATCTGAAATGCCAGAAGGAATAAAACGTAGCTAGTGATCCACATGCCGCCTTATTTAAAATATGCCACCTAAGAATAAGACTTTTTGGCAACAGATGAGATATCATTATTATGGTTGATCAAAAGTTCTCAACCTAATCTAGAAATAACAGCCCAAAGGCAACATACAACTGTTAGACATATTCAACATACATATTACATTCATGACAAGCAAATCAGGTTTCTATCAGAAACTTGACCTATTTCCCTAGGAATGATCATTTGAGGGCCAAACTTTTGAGTTCCAGTTCCCATTCCAACCCAAGTGCCATTCAACTAACATGATTAGCTTTATAGCTCCGAACAGCATTTATTACAGAAGAAAAAAAACTCAAGAAAAACTCATTGAGTATTTACCCAGAGAGTAGGTTAGGAAGCCGAACATTCATTCGTTTGCGAATCTGCAGTGCTAGTGTATCCACTAAAGCTATTCTTCCCAGCTTGCTCGGTGGGGCTCCATTCAGAATGGACTTAAGTGTTTCACTCTCCACACGCCATGCAGTTTCCAGAGAACTATCAGTTCCAGATTGTGAGGAGGCAATTGACACTGACTGGCCAATTAATGCAACCCAAGGTATATCAGCAGTTTTTGCTGGACCTTGATTCAACAAAAGTGCTTGGACTGCAGCAAGAGCTTTCTGTTCTGAAGCAGCTTGGTCTATTTTGCTGATCACGCCAATTGTTCTGGTGCCTATCACAAGTTGAAGGGTTTATATTTTAAGCAACAATAGAGGAACCAGAAAAGGGGGCAGATAAAAATGCTTCAGGAATCGATGGAACAACAGAGCTAGAGTTAGAAAACAACGGTCAAAAGAACTTGAATCATAAAATAACAAAATACGGTAAGTTTATAAGCCAAAGGCCATTTACCATCTCCATCAAATTCCTTTGCAACTCTCAGGGCTCGGGACGAGGCAATTTCGGGTGCTTGAGCAGCAGGGACAATAACTAGCAAAATCGCATCATTGTGCTCAGCATAATCACTAACCTATGCAACAAAATTTTCAAAACCATCAGTGAATACAGCCTCAACGACCACTTTGGCTAATTCATTTTATCAAAATGTAACAAAAAAGTTGAGCAAGGAAACTTGAACCAGTTTAGTAGTGTACTTCAAACTTCCTTCAAATGACCCTACTTATACTCACAAAAACTATAATCAGATACAGTCAATAGTTAAGCACACACCAGTGAATCATCAGTCCGCTGATCCAAGCCAGGTAAGTCAATCAATTTGAGTGGGGGAGCTGTGAAGAGATAATGTCAGACAGTTGCTACATAAGTGAGGATAGATGTTCAAAGCTCATGAAGAAAGGAGTTAGCAATTGATAAGTTGGTCTCTAGCTGCAGACAGGACAGTATCACTGGATGGTATGGCTTTCATAGTATATATTAACAGCGAACGAATTCGCATCCATTGATTCATTAGGTCACTACTGTATTATTACCAGACTAACACATAAGCACCCTGCAGATTTTGTAAAGGAAAAAATGAAGATTGGATAATGATTTTTTCATTACCAACAGAAAACCTGACCAGTAGCAATCTCATCAACCTCTTCCTAATATGTCAATCTCAAATTTTGATTTTAGTATCTAGCTTTTTGATAGATGGTAAGAAGTCAACTTGCTCTTTGGCTGAACAGGATAGGGCACAACCACAATTTTCCATTTTGTTAACGCATCTAAACTTTCCCTTAAGCACCTCTCAGTTCTTAGCACTAAATGTCCATGTCCATCTTGTCCCAGCTTTTGCTCACCCTAAGAATCTTCTTGTTGCGAATCCTTCAATCAATCAATTTCTCAGAAAGACAAACAAATATTACTGTACACTTACCAGTACTAGTTCGTAGTTTGAGATAAATTTCATCCCGATTCTTGCCTGTCAATCCTTTACTAAGCCTATCCTGTAAAGAATGTCGTAAAGCACCTGAAGAAGTATGAATAATCAAATGTAAGCAAATAACCATGTGAAGTTAATCTAAATGTATTTTCTTTCTTCTGGTGTCGATATAGATAGAGGTATATTTCTCAGTTTCTTTGATAGACAAATGGTTGATCAATATTCCATTTTTTGTCAATAGTTCTCCTGAACAAAAATGTCTCTCTCACCTATATGGTTTATGCACCTGAAACCCAAGTAATCCCCACCAAATCAATTTTTTCAATTGTCAAAGGTTTGAATTTAGCAAACTAGTGCTCTACTGCTCTTATTACACCAAGTCACAAGGCATTGCAAAGCCAGTTTTCAATGGTTATCGTTTAGCAGTTGGACCTCAAATGCATATAAAGGTTGTTGAAGACTTGAAATAGTAGAAGCCTCAATAAAGAAGTAAAGAATGAAAAAAAATAAATATGACTACTAACTTGCAGATACTTGTTGCGATTTGTTATCAATCTGCAGAACGATTGAGTTACTGCTCAAGGAACCATCATTCTGCAAATCAATGCATATCGGCGAACGAGTAGCACCATTTTCACCAGTTGGCTATACAAAAATGGGTAAAAGTTAGAGGCAAAGACAAATGTTAAATTCCTAAAAGAGAAAAAAGGAAGAGATCTAAAAAGTATCTGAATTCTCACCAAGATGAGGTGTCCAATTAAACTGTTTAAAGCTGCAGATTTACCAGCACCCTAGCAATTCAACCCAAAAAAGAGCAAGAGTGAGGAAATAAGCATCAAAGAGTGCACTAAATAAATTGACAGAATCAAAGAAGGTAAAGCTTCCAGTGAGTTATATCATAGAAACTAGCGAATATTTGCACCAAAATGCATGTAATTGGTACCAGAATTTCCATATCATATAAACAGGCTCCCTAAAGTTTGCACAGGCCAGGCACAGCCTCTCGTGCTTTTAATAGGGGTCGTCCAAGCACAATGGTTCCTAGATCTTATTAGAGCAATTGGCTCTAATACCACATAGGAATTTCCATATCCTAGTAGGTGGTTTTTCACACTTATAAACAGGCCCAACACACTTGCCACTTCCGATGAGGGATTCTCTCCAACAATTGCTACAACACCACTCAGAGAAAAATAAACATGAATAGGCACACAAAAACATCAAAAGATGCCAGGACTTCTCGACACACAACTGTCTGCACCCATAACTAGAACCATTTTAACCGAAATACATATAAGTTCAGGTACGGAAATGCTTACAACAGGAATGAGGAATCAAACAAAAACAATGTGGCACCTAATTGTCAATCATCTTCAATATCTTTGTTTCAAAGCCTCTACTATGCTACGGCTCCTTCTCAGCATGTACTACAACATAAGTTCGTAACCTAACCACCAATTCCAATATCTCGAAGTAACGAGCTGTTGCAGAAAATCGTCTAGCTCACTGTTCAAATCAACAACAGACTAAGAACACTAGTGCATCCAATAATAGCAAGAGCTGGTCATTAGCTACGGATTCACATTTGTTAGGGTTTTAGAAAGTACAAATCCGGCAACCGAACCGAACTACAAGCAGTTAACAGGAAGTCGCAACGGAGAGAGAGAGACTCACGACGCCGCCTAACGCAACAACATTAAGGAAAGAGGACGCCCTCCGCTTGGAGCCGGAGGAGCTCTCGTCCACGTCCTCGTCGGCAAGCAGCGCACCGGCTTGCCTCATCGCCTCCGAAAGCTGAGCCAGCTCCTCCATCGCGTCCATCTCCTCTTCTCTACTTCGCTAAAGTTAAAGAAACCGCTTCCTCCTCTTTAAGATCTACGAAATGGCGCCGACCTGCACTTTTTGAGTTTTCGAGGAGATCCGGTCGGGTGCTCCGAGAGCTTCGTTCCTTTTAGTTTTCGTACACTTTTTACTTTTTATATTTATTTTGGAGGTCAATTAATAGAAACGGTTGAGTTGAGAGAGGAAATAGGGGAGACGAGGAGTAAATGTCCAAGGAGAAGAACCTCTCTACTCTCTCTCTTCCCAAACTCTATTTGGAGGGCTTTTGCTTGGAATGTTCTTTTTCGAGATTTTTAAAATTTTCCATTCGAGTACATCGTCGGTGTCGCTTGTCCTGGAGGGGTTTGAATTTGGAATTTTGAATTTGAGAAAAGTTACTTTTAGTACCCTGTAGTTTCTACGAAAATCACTTTAGTACCTTGTGGTAAAGAATTCTTCGTTCGAGTCATACCTCACCAATTTTCTATCACTTTGGTCCCAAAATTACGATACTGCCCCTCTCTCAATCAGAACATAACCAAACCCAATTCAACTCGACCGAAACCACATCCAATTCAACCCAATAGGGTGTAAAAAATAGGATATGACTCGGATTGAGCTGAAATTTTACAAAAAACATCCTAAAAATACACATGATTTACATAAAAAATTTCAGGAATTTTAGAGGCGCGGAAGTATTTTTTTATTTTTTGATACATTGAAACTTCGTAAAATTGTATAAAATAGAAAATGCGTCCAATTGAGTTGAAACTTGTCCCAGGGAAAGCATCCTAAAAATACACATGATTTACAAAATAAATTTCAGGAATTTTAGATGCACGGAAGTATTTTTTTATTTTTCGAAGCGCTGAAATTTCATAAAATCATATAAAATAGAAAATATATCCAATTGAGTTGAAACTTATCCCAAGAAATCTTAAGAATCTCTAATAAATTTAGGAACTATAATGCATTCCTGGGACAAGTTTTAACTCAACTGGACGTATTTTCTATTTTATACAATTTTACGAAGTTTCAGTGCATCAAAAAATAAAACAATATTTCCGGGCCTCTAAAATTCCTGACATTTATTTCGTAAATCATGTGTATTTTTAGGATGTTTCTTGTAAAATTTTAGCTCAATCCGAGTCATATCCTATTTTTTACGCCTCATTGGATTGAATTGGATGTGGGTTCGGTCGGGTTGAATTTGTTTTGGTTAGGTTCTGATTGAGGGAGGGGTAGTATCGTAATTTTGGAACTAAAGTGATGGAAAATTAGTGAGGTATGACTCAAATGAAGAGTTTTTTACCAAAGGGTACTAAAGTAATTTTCGCAGAAGATGATTTTTCCCTTTGAATTTTGGTTTTCACACTTGATTAATATCGTTTATACTTTATACAAGGCGCTAAAATTAATTTAATTTTCTAACAAATGTTTTATACATTGTTATTACTCAAACTGAATACTTTTAGATAGGACAAAATAACTTTCTACTATATCTAAGTTTGTTTTTCTTCCTAACCTAACTGAACTTTGTGTATATCTAAGCTTTTGATGATAAGGACGTAAACAATCGTGTTGACTGTTGACAAAGTTTTGACACTTTTTATTTCATTGATCTTTGTTTTCTGTAGCGAGTTGTTTGGATTTTGGGAAAATGTAATTTACAACTCCATTGTATCTACTATTTTTTTTCCAGCACAAGTGTTTTACATCTGAAAAAAATTCGCATATGGACCTAGGGATAGATGATCGGATTGTGAACCACATGTCTTGTCATTCGATGCGAAACAACGTTATTTTGTCTACTAAGTGTTGACTGAATCAGTCCGTACAAAGTATTAGTATGGTTAATTACCAAATCAATTCCACTTTCAATCTTCAACACCATCCGCGATCCATCTCTTTCTCTGGCCTTCAATCTCCTCCCTCGTCATCATCTTCTTTCTCCCCACACCCAAACGCTACCTCTCTCTCAATCCACAAACAGTCACTTCCCCCGTCTTCTTTCCGAACCAAGCAAGCAAATGGGCAGCTGAATCTTCTTCCTCCTCGTTCTGACAGTTCTAAAAATACCAAGATGCTGCTGTCAAAGGAACTATATTAACACTCATCTTAGTTCTCTTTCTTTTCTATGTTTGCCCTCTTGTATGTGAATTGGACAATAATGATTCTACCGTTGTGCCAGGCAGGCTCATGTTGCTGCGCCTTACAATCAGCCAATACTAAAAGACAAATTATTCATATAAATTATATAGTGCTTGCTTTCTAATGGATTTTCGTTGACCCTCTTGGAGATACTTTATGAAACATTCTAGTTATTTTTCGACGTGATCGATTTCTTACTTTTGGCATGAAAAGCCTTTTTGTTTGGCTACAATCGGAAATTTTGCTTATTAAGACGTCTTTGAATAACACGTGCCTCTCATAAAGAGCCTTTGAATATCACGTGCCCTTGGTGATTTTTGCGTATGAACTATGAAGAGCCTTCGTTTGGTTACAAATTACAATCGGAAATTTCGCTTATAATTGTTTTTGTTAGTGATTCAATTCATTTTTTTAAATTTATCCATGTCCTCAAAATGTCAACTAGGAATAAATTAGTTAACTATTTGACAAAAATCTTAAATTTTGTAAATCTATCACTTCAATGAAAAAAATAAAATCAACAAACATTTAGACGATTAATGAGATAAATGTTCTAATTTAATCAACTGTCAGATTCAATCATTGTAACAGTGTTATATATTTTTTCAAATATACCTAACTCAGATTTAACTTAATCGGCCCAACTGAACAGATATAAATAGTTCTAAACTCAAAGAAATAAAAAATAAAGGGCAAATTACCCCCTAGTCCCTGGTTTATACCTAAATCTCCTATTGGGTCCCTGCTATTTCATAAATAGGTATGTCATCCCTCTTTTGTTCAAAAATATTGATCTGAGGTCCCCACCGACCAAATCGGAAAATTTTCCCGGCGAGGACCGACCTGGACAGACGAAAATACCCCTCGGTTTATTTTTAAAGGGCCCCAGCAGTTAAAAAAGGCAACCAGTTTAAAACTATCAAACACTAACCTTAGATCTCTCTCTCCTTAACTTAGATCTCTCTCTCTTCTTAACTGTAACCTAGCCCCTAAAGAAAACACCTTCTTCGATTTGAAATCTGGAGCTGGGTGTTGTCATGATGGTGTTGGAGATGCGATTTTAGGGTGGGGTGGAGCTGGGTTTTGTCGTGGTGGTGGTGGAGACGCGATTTCAGGGTGGGGTGGAGCTGGGTTTTGTCGTAGACTCGTGGTAGTGGTGGACACGCGATTTCAGAGTCGGGTAGGGCTGGGTTTTGTCATGGTGGTGATGGAGATGCGATTTCAGGGTCGGGTAGGGCTGGGTTGAAGCATATTAGAGCAAGGGTAGGGTAAGCTTGGTTGAAGTGTATTAGAGCAAGGGTAGGGTAAGCTTGGTTGAAGCTTGGTTGCATCAGATTGGAGCTGGGCGTCGGCAGGGTAAGCTTGGTTGAAGTTTGGTTGCTTCGGATTAGAGCTGGGCTTTGATCGTTGAATTAGACCTGGAGCTCTTCATCAGATTAGGCAGAATGTCATCTTCAAACTCAACGTATGAGGTCGATGATGGTTCAAGGTACAGGAATATCGAATGCAGATGTGGTGTTCGCACACTAATTAAGATTGCAGAAACCGAAAAGAATAGAGGTAGATTGTACTATGCGTGTGCTAAAAATAGTTGCAAGTGGATTGGATGGTGTATTCCTCGTGAGACACAGCAGCAGTATCCTCTTCGTTGGCAAGCTGCTAGTCTAAGTCCTTCATACCTTGCTGTTGAGAAAATCCTTGAAGAACAACAAGTGTTGCAAGAGATGGTGAAGAAGCAAGGAGATCAATGTTTGAATATGTTGAAATCACTTAGTTTAGCAAGGAGATTGATGTATGTGTTAGTTCTTTTTAATGTCTTAATGTTATTTCAGTTAGCTAAGTTTGTATGAACTTGTTTCCTTGTTCTAAATCAGAGTTGTAATGAGATTTAACTTGTTTCCTCCATTGGCTTGAAACTATTATCCCCAAAATGAACTTCCTTACATAAGTCTCGAACAACTTCCTTACACCAGTCTTGAAACAACTTGAGCTACATAAGTCTTAAACAAATTCCTTACATAATGCCACGTCCATGATGGCAGCCGATTGCCCTTCACTTAGGACAACAAAATGAACATGTTCCAAGTTCACAAAAGTTACATAGATAAGCAAAATGAACTACAAATTCCATGATGGCAGCTGGGTTTTGGGACTACGCTTGACCTCTAGCACCACGTCCCCTGCCTCTTCGAGTTCCTGGTTTTGGGACTCCTCTATTTGTGTTGCTGGATTCACCATGAGATTGGGAGGCCATGTCCCTAAG